>OZ005656.1:95333646-95933646 GCA_963930645.1 Salticus scenicus
TAACAGCTTGTGAGTTTATTTTATGATATGAGCATAGTCACTTAGCCCCCCCCCTCATCAGTCAGCTCTATGATTTCTTTCATAAATTCTAATCCTATGGTTGTGGAATGCTATCGCAATCTCAAAAACTATCTCCTCAATGAATGCATATTGTTAACTATACTTTCTGTGACATCTTAAAGGGTGTTTTTTTTTTTTTTTTTTTTTTTTTAATATTTCTAAAACATACACTTAATTTTGTATTTGATGTATTAAAATTACCGAAGTTAACGATTTTAACAATTCAAATAAAAATGTACATTTTGGAAATATTTTGCAATGATGAGACTATAAGAGACATGGTTTAAGAAGAGTATGCAGATTAACAGTTAAAAATATTCATTTTTGAATATTATAGACATAGTTTGAAAATACAAAAGCATTTACGTTCAGGTTTACCATTATAGTAAACAAAATCGGAAAGCTGATAAAAGGCTTTAATAATATTGACCTCTATTGGAAATCTATCTGTAATATTCATACAAATTCTATTTTTTTTTCAGGGGGGGGGGGGGTTAGAAAATTTTGCATATAATCATATACTTGTAAAACAGAGAATTGTATATTTTTTTATACGTAATCCTTTTTTTTTAAGGAGACGTGGTACTTTTTACAGCAGTACTGCTGTAGGTGTCAGATAAAATCTTATATTCCCACTTAATATTTATAAATGGAACTACATTAGGCTTGTTCAATGAAATATATATTCAGGCAAAAGTTCTTATTGTTTTTTATGCTTTTTTTCCCCCCAAGATTCGAAATATTTAAATTGAGTTTTCTCAGTTTAAATTTTTTTTTTCATGAATTCATGATCTTCAAATGCTAAAATTTCTATAGATATTAAAAAAAAAAAAAAAAAAAAAAAAGATTTAATTTTTTAAAATATATATTTAATAGAACCTATTTAAAAGAATTAAGTATGAGTTTTGCAATATCTTTAAAATAAAAAATATTAAAAATAAAATATAACAAAAATCTGTTTTTTTTTTTTTTTTTTTTTTTTTTTTTTTTTTCTTCTTTCCCTGAAATTTTTACATAGACATTCACTTTCTATTTTTTATCACGAAGACTAATCAATAAATTTCAAAATCATTCTTAACTCTTTTAAGTACGTTCTGTTAAACGTTAAAAGAATTAAGTCTCTTCTTAAATATGTGAAGCAGTTTTAGCATTTTGAAAATCATAAATTTGTCATAAAACGAAAACTGAGAAAACGCAATTTAAAAATTTCATAGCTGTAAAAAATATATCAAAAACCATAAGAATTGTTACCTATATTTCATTGAATAAACAGACGTAATATAGTTCCCTTAATAAATAATAAACTTTTATATCAAACATAGTTTAGTGCTGCCGTAAAAGATACAAAACTCCCTTAATTTGACGAGCATTAGTACTTTTTTTTTTTTTTTTTTTTTTTTTTTTTTTTTTAACATACTGAACAGCCTTCTAATTTTACGGGCAATACTATTTTAACACACAAGGTTCTATTTTAATTTTACGGGCAACACTACTATTTTAACATACCAAGATGCCTTCTAATTTTACAGGCAGTGCTACTATTTTAATATACCGAGCTCTCTTTTAATTTTACGGGCAATACTACTTTTATTACAGGTTGGCTGTATGTTTCATCGCAACGTAAAATTACTGGCGATACGTCATTCATCCTCTAAATGTTTTTTTACGGGCTTTGTCTGGAATCTCTGCTGCCGGGCTTTGCCCGTAATTTTACTGCAGCATTTTTTACAGTGTACATAGTCATAATTTTACATATTTTTATACTACTTGATTGTTAATTAAAGAATTTATTTTTTGAAAACATGTAAGTTAAAAACGGAATAATAATAATAAAAAAAAAAATCACATTAGCTTTAAATTGCAAAAAATCAGCTTTAAATTGCTGAAATGTTAAAAAAAAAAAAAAAAAAAAAAACACAAAAATTACTTTGTTTTTTATAGTTTTATTTGAGTATATTTCAATAAATAAATAGTAATAAATCTCTAAAATCCGAAAAAATCCGAAATCCGGAATCACCGCGGTCCCGCCGATTCCGGATTTTCGAGGTTCAACTGTACATATATATTGGATTAATCTTCCTCTTCAAGTATTATTAGACAGCTAGTCAAATAAAGACTAATTTCCCTTTTCATATGTTATCAGACATGCTAGTCAGGCAAATAGCCTTGATTAACATGCCTCTTCAAATATTCATTAAAAACTGACTCGCTTGCTTAGTCAGATACCTGGTGGCTGCTGACTAACCATCTGAATCAAGTGTAGATTCTGACTAACTTGCCTTGTCTGGTTAAAGTGGTTGATGTGGTTGATGACTAATCTTACTGGTCAGATAGTTTTGATTGTGGACTAGCCATCTTTGTTTGATAATATTAACCTTCCTAGTCTGGAGTAGTGTTTTGATGACTAGTTCAGCAAGTGCACTTTTTAGTTTTTGAGACTAGTTCAGCAAGTACACTTTTCAGTTTTGATGACTAGTTCAGCCAGTACACTTTTCAATTTTGGTGACTAGTTCAACAGGTACACTTTTCAGATTTGGTGACTAGTTCAGCAAGTACACTTTTTGGCTAGTCAGCTTTTTTGGTTAGTCAGTTCTGTATTGTCAGTTGAGCATTTTGCCAGGTCACTGTGACCAACTTATTTTTCTGTGTGCATAAATTCATGAAAAAATAAAAACTGAGAAAATACAATTTAAAGATTGCAAATCTGTAATAAAATGTATCAGAAACCATAAGAATTGTTTCCTGATTACATATTTTATAGAACATACCCCTTACAGTTCAATTTGAAAATATTAAATGGAAATATTAACATTTAAATGAAACCTACTTCAGTGGTGCCAAGTCAAAGGTGCCAGATCCCCTCAAGATGATAGTGGACGACATAAATCGTTTCCTTTTAATTACTGTTTTAGATTATAGTAATCTGCATACATATGCATTTAAATACAATATTATTAGCTATATTAAAGCTTTCAAAAACTATTTAAATTAAAAAAAAATATTTTGAAGTTTATAGACATGTTTCCTTTTAACTGACTTTTTATTTTTTTTCTCTTAGTTTTAAATTATTAGCTGAGCAACATATTCTAAACATATTTCAGAATTTCTTTGTGGATATAAATTTTCTAAAAAATATTTTTTTTTTGTTTGAATGTTACAAGTTTGAAGTAAATTTCAGAATTCAAGCATGAAATTATAATAAAAAACAAATTCAATACACAAAGTAATAATCAACTATGCTTAGAATATATTGTTAAGCTGTACAAATTCGATAGAAAAAAATCTGGTGTGAAACAACCACACGACTTCCATTACCCACTATTACACGTATTATATGCATTTTTGAGAGATAATATGATCAGAAAACATAAAAGTGACCTAAAGAGAAAATCGTTAGAGCCATTTTTGAGATACCAACATTTACAAAAAATCAATTATTGACAGGAAAACAATAATTACATACAAAATCATATTTAAACGTGAGTTAAAATGGCAAGTTTGAAAAATATCCGTACAGCTGTTTTTAAAGGAACGCCCTTGGGAGACCTGATATTGAGCTATTTATACAGGACGCCTATCAATTTTTCTGAACTAACCAACTATATCATTCGAAAGGACATCTAACAGAGTGTTTATATAGCAAGTTTGAAGAAAATCGTTAGAGCCGTTTTTGAGATACGGACTTACGGTCCCACTTCCGGTTTCCGATGTCCCACTTCCGGTTTTTCAATTTTCACCAAAATTTGGATATTTCATCTGTACACCAGACGTATTTCAATTCTAAAATTCCGTAGCTCTATCTTTATTAGTTTCTGAGCTATAGTAGCCAGAAGATTCTCCACATACATACACACACACACACATACATACACACTGACCAATTGCCAAAAACCACTTTTTTGGACTCAGGGGACCTTAAAACGTGTAAATCAGGTGAAAACCCGATATCGAATTTTCAGACCGAATACAATACTTCCATTACCTACGGTAGTAGGGTAATGGAAGTAAAAAAAAGAGTAATAAGAATTTAAAAAATTTTCAAAAAGTTAAAAAAGTTTAATCTCATAAAAAAAAATTAAATGTTTTGGATATATGTTTACTACACTTAATAAAATTTTTAAACATATGTAAGCAAACTTTTATAATTAATTTAACACAGCAACTTAAAAAAATATTTATTGCTTTCCCCCCCCCCCACCCCTTTTAAATAGAGTTGAGCTTAATGAGATTACAATATTAGACAAACACCCTGCAATGAATAACTGGATAATTTTAATTCTGTTTTTCAAAGGTAATTAAATATGCATTAATATGTATAATTTTAAATATTATTGAATAAGAACATTAAAAGTCAATATCTGTAGCTTCATCATATAATCTCATTATGCTCCACACTTAATAAGTAATATGTGCATTGTTCAACCTAGCTAGTCATACTATTGCATGCTTCAAAAGCCAGTATTTGTTTATTTTAGTTTTAAAAAATATTCAATTCATATAAAGTGGAAGGCGTTAAATTGTGGAAGTTCCATTCCGTACTCCCACTTATTTAAAATTATATTTTTTGCTTGATTTTCAATGATGTAATACCAAAGTGTTTCTAAATATATAAAAAGAGAGATTAAAATATATATATATATATATATATATTTGTCCCTTGTGACATACATTTGTTAGCTAATTGGTAAAAAGTGACTTTTTCTTTTTACTTTCCGAACACTATAGTGAGGAAAGTATTGTAATCGTGTCAAAAATCCGAATTTGAGATTTTGATGTTTCTATAAGTTTTGAGGTCCCCTGAGTGTGTTTTCACTATTTTTACGATGATGTATGTATGTGTGTGTGTATGTGTGTATGTCTGTGAGTGAACACGCTAGCGTCTAAACGCTTTGTTCAATTAACCTGAAAGTTGGTACGCATATTGTAAGTCACCACAGTACGAACCCTATAGATTTTAGTGAATCTAGCACTTATAGTTTTTTTACAGGGACACAAAGAAAAATTCTTTATCATTATGGCCTATGGGAGCAAAATCTTAAAAGTGCGACAGCATCTAAACGCCTTATTCAATTGAGCAAAAAATTTATACACATATTATAGGTCACAAATACTCAATCTGTATAGATTTTGGAGAATCTAGCACTTATAGTTTTTTTACAGGGACACAAAGAAAAATTCTTTATCATTATGCCTATGGGGCCAAATTTTTAAAAGTGTGATAGCGCCTAAACGCCTTATTAATCTGAGCAAAAAATTTGTACACATGTTATAGATCACAGTTGAACTAACTGTATAGACTTTGGTGAATCTAGCACTTACAGTTTTTTTACAGGGACACAAAGAAAAATTCTTTATCATTATGGCCTATGGGACTAAATTTTTAAAAGTACGATAGCATCTAAACGCCTTATTGAATTGAGCTGAAAATTTATATGAGTATTATAAATCACTGTTACACTAACTATAAGCATTTTGGTGAATTTAGCATTTATAGGTTTTTACAGGGACACAACGAAAAATTCTTTATCATTATGATCTATGGGCTCAAAGTTCAGTAGCGTTAAATAAAACATCGTGTAATAGATGGAGAAAAATACTCAAACACTCTATTATGGTTTTCTCTCTTTTGTTTGTTTAACAACTCCTCTTTCTTTACTTTATCTACAAAACTGTTAATTACTCAATGTTCGGAAAGTCGAGTGGAGTCACTCCAGATTTTTTTTGTTTCAATTTCATATGTCGTTATAAAATGTATGACAATGGCAGCATTTGAATTTTTCCTTTTCATTGATTTTTTTGTAAATATTTTTTTGTACTTTCAGAGCAAAATTTCGTATGATAAACAATATTCTATGACACAACATCTCTTAAGAAAAATCATGGTCCCCTTTCCCTTTATCTATGCTTCCCAATGTTAAAGATTGTATTCTCATCTACATATTTTCTATTCTTTTGTTTTCTTTCTCTCTCTCTGTCTCTCACTCCTCCCCTTTTTTTTAACTGTTCGATGACTATGATATTGTTTACTTCTACAAATGTTACTGATACTGATGTATACCAGATTTTTTTTAATATGACAGTTGAATCAGAGCCTGATTGAAGCCACAACACGCTACTTTTTTCAATATTCTCACTAATTAAAGGCAGAAATGCGATGCTTTTATTGCGAAATTATTATTATTCGAAAATAGTGGTGATCATTATTCGAAACTAATTTACGCCAAGTAAACAACTTCCATTATTGATAATATATATATTTTTATCTTCTTATTTCTGCAATAACTTTATATTAATTATATGGGAAAATGTAAAGAAAATAAATATTGATAAGTATGTAAAGAATTCATTCATATATTATAACTGTTTTCACTGCAACTTGCACTTAATCTGCAGTAACAAAAATGAAATAAATTATTCAATGTATTTTAAAACTACTATATGCATATCAGGATTCATAGCAGTCACTATTTTAAATTCCACTATTAGTGAAAAGTAGTTTTTGCTATATTTAATCGAAGAAATATATTGAAAAATGGTTAATAGAAGATTACCATTGAAGAAAAAGTGATAATCAAATTAGTGTTGTTACCCTGACATCTTTTCGAATTTCTATGGTCCTGGTGAATCCAGATTTTTTAGATTTAATTGTACACGGACATACTGAAAATAAGAACTTCGTATACAAACACCATAAAATATCCAAAATATCAATCTTTGGAAATAAAAATAATTAACTTTTAAGACAACAACAGAGGAGCCAAACGCTTGAAAAATTGTGGTGTTTATATACAAAATCCTGATTTATGATTAGCATCAGACATTTTGTGGCGAATAGAATCATGGAAAATTGATTTTGTGAACCAATCAGCATGCAGTACTTAGTGCTTCAGGTATTTTAGAGATAAGTATTTTAAAGAATATAAAAATAGAGGAAAATCTAACTTTTCTTAAAAACATAAAGTTTAAATTAAAGCAGTAATTTTTTTAGGCCTGAAAATTAATATTAAAAACTGAAAACAGGTAAATAAAAGGAAAAGATTGAAATATTAATGTGAAAAATTTAATGTGTTAGTTTCTATAAAGCGCCACAATTTTTAAAGACTTGGTAAAATTACAGAGAAGACATTTTAATGAAGTCTTCTTTAACACTTTAAATAGACTGAAATTAATTCCAAGGTTTTAAATAACTAACAAGTGAGGTTTTAAATGATTAACAAGTGTAAATCTAATTTGATAAAAACACCAACTTTGAAGTTAATTCAGTATTACTACAGTCGAACCTCGTTAACTTTAATCTCAATGGGTTTAAAAAAAAAAAAAAAAAAAAAAAAAAAAAATCATGTCTTCAATAGTTCATGCTATAAGTAACTAATCTTCATATAACTAAACTTATCCTCTTTTTGATGGAGATTCTGAGAACCGTTCATGTTAAAAGTAATTCACGTTAACAGTGTTCTCGTTAACGAGGTGCGACTGTATGTATAATAAATATTATTTTGATTGGAAAATTTGCAGCTCGCAAATTGTGAATTATTAACATATTTTTGTTCTTTAATTTATCAAGTATTCATATTTTTTTATATAAAAGCTGAAAATTTCAGCCAAATTTAAAGATTTTTGGACTGTGTACTCATAATCACTACTATAAACAATTTTTGTTTTTAATAACGGGAAACTTGGCGTTGGAATATTAAAACCCGAATAAACTACTACGTCAGAAACGCCAAAAGAAAAATATTTGCGGTGCATACAGCTGTTTCGGTAGCCTTAAGCGTACCGTCTTCAGTGCAAAAAGAAGCACTGAAGACGGTACGATCTTTTTGCACTGAGTACGGTACGCTTAAGGCTACCGAAACAGCTGTATGCATCGCAAATATTTTTCTTTTGGCGTTTCTGATGTAGTAGTTTATTTCGGGGTTTAAAAATTTTGTTTTTCATCAAAATCGGTTGAAATTTCACCGTTTTCTTTCCTTTTTTACCAAGTTCAATGAAACCATAATATTTATCATCTAACATGAATTAGACGTTGAAAGATTGGCAGATCACAAATTTCAAAATACCAATACAAAACTGACTTTGAAAAAAATTACATTTTAATTAATTTTAAAAATATATAGAAAATAGAATTTCCTCAAAGATAGTTTAGAGCCAACCAGATTAAATTAATGTTCTAAATAAAAAATAAATATATAAATAAAAACGAAGGCTGCACACTTAGAACACATTTTTTTTTTTTTAGGTTAGGGATAATGAAAATGAAAACAGCTACATTTTATCAAAAATTATAAAAGTTGAAATTTACAATAATTCAATTTGAGAACGATTATGGAAGAATATAATCTACTTCACCAATGTATTAAGGCAGGGCCTGACTACAGCAAGTATATATGGTGCAGTTGCCCTAGGAAAGTTTCATTAAGTTGGCCATTGTGTTAAGGAAAACAGTTAGCAATATTTCAGATTTAGAAAAGAATAAGTAATTTTCTAATATATAGTATTTCTAAAAACATCACAAACATGAGCATTGTTTTAAATAATTAACATAGAAATTAAGACTTCAAAATGTAAAAAATGACATTCATATATCAACAAATACAATTTATTGAAACTCACGCATTTTTACAGTATTTAATGCAATTTTTCAGAAGTTAAAATATTCTCTATGAAAAAAAAAAAAAAAAAAAAAAAAAAAAAAACATTGTTTGCAACCCCCCCCCCCCGCCTTTTTTTTTAAAATAACAAAATCATTTACAGCTCTTTACATTTGCTTCTTCTTAATAGTTTTTCCGATTAACATATGTCCTGGTAGCACTCCTTCGATAAGTTGCAATGGATAGAGATCGACTTTTCGTATTTCATTTCAAAACACTTGCTAGAAAGGATAATGAAGCAAAATTACAAATATTAAACACAATAATAAAAACTGTAGATTAAACTAATTTTTAACTTGAAAATGTTTTACATATTACACTGTTCTACATGCAAATAGGCCCCAACATCATTTTTGCAAATTCTTATGTAAAATGACCTCCAGAAATTCGAATATGACGCCCATTTTGCCCTATCACCCACCGTTTTTTAAAAACACTCCCATACTTTTACAATTTTTCCGTAATTTTATACTTATAAATTTGATTTGAAGGAAAGGAAAGGATTATTTTAGTTGTTCAATATATTCTGAGGGGCTACAGAGTTGGTAAATTCTAAAACATGAACATTTGCAGCAAAGAGAAAATTTAGGGACGGAGGGGTTGCCACTGAAATTATATATTGAATTTATTATATTTTATTAATCAATTATTATTATTATTTATTATTTATTATACATTATATTTTTTAATTTTAAATGTTAAAGTAATTCTTTTCCATTCTCCAAATCAAATTCATGGCCATAAAATTACCGAACTTTGATAAAAATTGGGGGAGGTGGGGGCGTTGGGCGTCCTGAGAAAACGGTGGGTGATTGGGTCATATTCGGATTCAGGAGGTCATTTTACATAAGAATCAGCAAAAATAATATCAGGGCTTAAAAAACATATATATAATATATATATATATTGCAGCGCAGTGTTACTATTCTGTAACTCATATGGACAAATAAACAGTAATATTTTATAATTAATTAAAGCAAATTTTATTGTCACGTTAAATGTTTTATATTAAAAACTATAATATTGATTTTATTAAACACGACCAGGCTTCGCCAGCTTTGCTTGTAGCTGTATTCAAGTACATTTTAAAAACCTTGAATCACTTATTGCCTTATAAAAAATGTTATCGTCTTTATCTGATGCAGATTGAGTTATTTTTGCTACAAAATTCATAAAATTTTAATTTTAAATTTCAAAACTCTAGAAATGAAACCGCAGACTTCCATTTTTGAATGTAAACATAAATATTTCGTTTCAAAGGGTGTTATTTGCGGAATAAATATCGGAATAACATACTAATTAAAAGGAAAATGATAAATATTTTATCTCTTCGGATCTTCGGATAGTGTAGGTTGGAGGCACCTGCGACTGAGTCACGCATCTTCCGGTACCTAAGGATGGAAACTAACGGCACTGAGCTCCATTGTAACAGGAGAGCTGACTTCCTATTCCCTAACGTTATCTAGTGCGGTCAGCGCGTATGAATACAGTGCGGATAGTTTTAGTTCGCATTCGGGGCAAAAGAAACAATTTTCTGTGTAGACTTCTTTGCTTATCATGCAGTTTTCTTTCTTTCTTTTGAAATGAGATAGATTTATGAATTATTAAGTATGGTTAAAAGCTGCTCAGCCTACGGCTGTACAAACCGATATATATATATATATATATATATATATATATATATATATTATATAGTTTAATGTATTTGATCACTATAGTTGAAATGAGGGAGTGGGAACTTAGTATTAAATGGCAAAAATTTTAACGCAATTTGTGAATATATATATACACACATATAAAGTTACAAAGTGTGTATAGGAAAAGTGTGTACAGTAAAAAAGTGTGTATAGTTTTTTTTTTTTTTTTTTTTTTTTTTTAATCTAAGCAAATGCTTTCTTAGTTTAATTATAATTTAATTATAAATATTTTTCAACTTGCATTTAAGCTTTTATTTCTTTTGTCTTATCATTTACATAAAAATTAATTATATATTATTAAAACTTTTACAGTAGTTTGAAAATTTTATTTTGAATTACTTTCAATAGAATTCGTGCAAGTAAAAATCCATTGGTCGTTTAAAATTACAAATTTGAGAAAAATAATAAGAGAGGTGGGAGACAGATACTTTAAAATATATCCTGATTTAATCATCTGTCTGTAAATATAAAACTTTTTAATGAAATAAAATATCTTTTAAATACTGAAGTGTCTGTGTTCATTTATTTAACCCATAGTTTTATTGTTCATTACAATTAATGAACAATGTAGAAATTCAATATGTTATTCTAATTAATTTGACATTCAATTTATAAATAAATAAAGCCTACTTTTTTTTTTTTTTTTTTTTTTTTTGATCATTTTTTGAAATTTTTATTAATACTCAAATGTTTTTTTTTTCCTTATTTTTTATTTTTTTATTTTAAAGATTTATTTAAATGAGATGACTGTAAACGCCAAGTTTTTTTTTTTTTTTTTTTTTCATCTATTAATTTAACTTTTACTTTCTGAACACTATAATTTTTGACGATTACAATACTTTCCGCACTAAAGTACGGTAATTATACCAAAAATTGAAATTTGAGATTTTGGTGTTTCAACATGTTTCCAGGTCCTCTGAACTCATATTTAATAAATATTCTTACGATGATGTATGTGAGTGAACACGATATCGTCTAAATGCTTTGTTCGAATGAGCTGAAAGTTGGTACATATGTTATAAGTCTGTCACCATAGCATGAAGCTTATTGATTTTGACCAATCTCGCACTTTTTTTTTTTTTTACACAAAAAATTCTTTAACATTATGGTCTATGGGCCCAAATTTGTTAACGTGTGATAGCGTCTAAATGCCTTTTATGATTGAGCTGAAAATTTATATGCATGTTACAGATCACTTTCACACGAACTGTAGGAATTTTGAAGAACCTACCACTTATAGTGTTTTTACAGGGGCTCAAATTATTTAAAGTGCGATAGGGTACAAAAGTCTCATCTAATTGAGCTGAAAATTTATATAATTGTTATAATTCACTGTTGCACAAACTGTATAGATTTTAGTTTGTCCAGCACTTGTAGTTCTTTTACAGGGACACAATGAAAATCTCTTTCATTGTAGATAAACTACATATTTATCTAAGCGTGAAAAAGTGATAAGAAAATTTTACACAGAATCCTCTTTTGTATCTGTCTGAAAAAATATTGTAAGGTTAAAGAAGTCATTTACATAGTTTTTCGAAAAGTGAGAGGGGTAGAATTTGCTATAATATTTACCGTTATAAGATTTTTAATAAATTTAGGGAGAAAACATGTCTCATTTTATTTATTTAAAGCAAAGTACATAAAAATCTTTAAATTTTAATTTAAATATGATTTTATAGTAATGATGAATTTGCACTATGAAATTTCTGTTTTTTCTCTCTATTGCATGCAGCAATTAAAACTTTGAGGAAAAAAAAGAAAAAAATAAACTTATAAATAAAATTTAAATTATAATGACACATAATTAATTTACACATAATTTACACATAATTAATTACATATAAAAACCTTTAAATGTACCTCATGTTACGTCGTTAATATTTTCTTTTGGGCGCCCAGATGAAAATATTAACGACGTAACATGAGGTACATTTAAAGGTTTTTATATGTAATTAATTAAGTAAACTTATTTTCAATCGGTTTTTTTTTGCAACTTAAATCCTAGCAAAAAACATTAGTCATCTGGATTGCATTGCTCTTTTAAATTTATGCTTTTACATTTTATAGTTTTTATAAATTCAAATCTCTACCTCTCTAAAATGATTTTATTGTTATTTTTTTACTTTCCAAGCATACATTATGTAAGGGAAGTATTATAATTGCAAGAAAAATATGATATTTTTGGATTCAGGGGACACCAAAACGTGTAAAAATAACAAAAACTCACTTTTGAAAATCTGACTCAAAACAATACTTTCTCTACTTTACAGGTAAGAGAAAATAATAATTGAATTGACAAAAGTAGTTTGGAACTTAAAATGATAACTTGAATTTAAAAGGTTCTGCTAATACAGCACTGAGCTACAGATTGTAACAATGGTATTCAGTGAAATATAAGCAGTTCCATCTATAAGCAAGTTCTATAAAAATATCTCAAGTAAATATCAAACTAAATGCATAATAAAATGTTCTGTTATTTAAAGATTATGATCTCAAAAATTTAACGTTTAACGAAATTTTTTATTATAATGTTATAAAAGTAAATAACCAATCATTTAAATGACCACCTCCCTCAAAATAATTAATAAAATAACCCCTTTTATTTTAGCAGTGAATGTTCGATATTAAATAATTTCTGTAATATATCAAAATTGGGGGGGGGGGGATAGAAAGAAAGAAAAATACGGTTGAATATAAAAGTAATTGGGTTGATAGAGTAGTTTGGAACTCAAAATGTTAGCTTGAATTTAAAAAGATTCTTCGAATACAACACTGAGCTACAAATTGTTACAATGGGGTCAGTGGAATATAAGCAAGTTATATAAATTATATCTCCAGTAACCATTAAACTAAATGCATATTAAAATAATCTGCTACTTAAAGTCGCAAATTCACTTTATTTATTAACAATATGTTGGAGAATAATGAAATAATAAACAATAACTATCGAGAATTCATACTGTCAGACGCATAGTAAAACGGACTACTTTTTTTCTTTTTGCCCCCTATGCATTCATCAAGGCGTAATTCGTCTAGTAGACGACTGACCGCGAAGTCAGCTCTCCTGTTACAATGGAGCTCAGTGACTAACGGAGTGAAAGTCCCGAATTCAATTTCACGGCAATGGTAGGAGGGGAGGGGAACATAAAAGGAACAAAAAACATTAAAAAAGGAATTTTAGATCTTATGGAAAAAGGAAACACAATATGTAAAAATGAGTAGAAAGATTAAGGACACCATTAGAAATCTAGAAGGAAGTTTGGGGATTGTAAGAATATTTTTGATTTTTAAGAGAGCAATTTTTGAAATTTTTTTGGTATTTTGAAAGCAAAAGTTTTTTTTTATTTTTTATTTATTTATTTTTTTTTAACACAAGAATAATAACACAGACTAACACGAAACAAGAAACAATACAGAAACAAAAACAGGGTATAATCTCCGAAATATTCTATCATAATTTGAAGTCAAATTGGTTTTCAAATGTCTAAAAAAAGTATCTGATATCAGATGCTAATATATGTTGCAGCAGAATGTATTTGATATCTCTCGTCCTTGATGGGGAAAAAATATCGACAAATTCACTGTCGAACATATTTAATTCCTTTAAAAAATTATGCTTCTTTTAACAACGTATATTAAGAGAGCAATCAATAATATAAAACACTATTTCGTACAATACATATTACGAAAATATACATCTGGCATGTATATTTTCATATTACATTTTTCATCGCCACAAAACACGCCAAGGACGATAGAATTTTGAAATTTAAAATTAAAATTTTGTCACTTTGACAACAAAATAACTTAATCTAGTACATGTGCACGATAACTAATTTATAATTATATACCCAAATAGTGGAATTAAAATCGGGAAAATATTATTATTATTATTTAAATCAATTATCATTTAAACGAAATAATTCATTCTTAATTAAGGGAGGGAAGAATGGAAATTTCGTAGCAAATATAATCAAGCTGCATATAAAATAAAGCTAATATTTTACTTTATAATATATATATATACATAGATATATAATGAATTTCAATATACATAATGAAGTAAATACGTAATTTTTAACAATCACCAAAATAACTTTTAGTGTAAATATATATATGTACACTATTAACTAGAACAACACTATAACATTTACGAAATCATATTAATGCTAAATTCAATATATTATAAGAATATTACAAACTACGCATTGGCACATCTAAATGAATATCACTATAAAATAAGCTTAAATCTAATTAAAAATATTAATAATAACTGATAATTAAGAGTTAATAATCAATATTTAGTAATACTTACCACTTACATAGAATTTCATCCATTCCAGTAACTTTATTTCTTTCGAAAACAAAAACATTTTATTCTTGATGCCATTTCTCAAATAAAACATCTAAAATTATTCAGTAGTGCAGACGATTATTTAATTTCATTTGAAAAATATTTTCGTTTAAATAGTGGACATTATATTTATTGTAGAAAAACAAACGTTATTTAATATTTATAAACAGGTTGAATTATTAGTATTATTTTACTTTTATTTTTTCATCTATACTCTGATGATAAAATAAAAAAGAGAAAGAAAATCCATGCTGTTCGCATGGATTACAAGCACTTTCAGACTGTACTTACCGGATACATCATTTGACCCAACTTTCATATATTATTATTATTTTTTGTTTGTTTGTTTGTTTTCAAGTATTAACAAAATAACACAATTGAACTTGCACTTCCATAATTTTCTCTTATATACTAAAATGTATTTCAATATTTTTGTGTGGCTCTGTAAACCACTCACTAATGTTAACATTACAATATTTCATAGGAAGCCTTCCCCCCCCATTTAAATACTGCATACTGCATACTAAATTCTTTATATTTTATATTGTATAAAGATATTAAATAAGCTTTAAAAAAATACCTCTTGCAGACAGCAGTATATCCAAATTATTTTGTGAGTTTGTGTACTTAGATAATTTACATCCATTATCCCGTTTAACGTAGGTAATGGAAGTATTGTATTCGGTCCAAAAACTCAATGTCGAGTTTTCACGTGATTTACATGTTTTAAGGTCCTCTGAGTCCAAAAAATTGGTTTTTGGCAATTGGTCAGAGAGTCTGTGTATGTGTGCGTGTATATTTGTGTGTGGGGAATCTTTTCTGACTATTATATCTCCGAATCTAATAAAGATGGAGCCACGAAATTTCAGAAGGTCTAGTGTACAGATAAAGTCTTTAAAATTTGGAGAAAATTGAAAAACCGGAAGTGGGATATCCGAAACCGGAAGTGGGATCTCAAAACGGCTCTAACGATTTTCTTCAAATTTACTGCATAAACAGTCTATTCGATGTCCTTTCGAATGATATAGTTGGTTAGTTCAGAAAAATTGGTAGGCATCCTGTATAAATAGCTCAATTTCAGGTACTGCAGGTGAGTTTTTTTTTAGAACGGCAGAACGATTTTTTTTCAAACTTGCCATATTAACTCCCTTTTAAATATCCTTTTGTATGTAATTATTGTTTTCCGATCAACAATTGAATATGCCAAGTTTTGGTAAAAGTCGGTAATCAAAAACGGCTCTAACGATTTTCTTGAAAATTGTTACATAAACCCACTTTAGATATCCTTTCTCATACTTTATGTGATTATTACAAGAAAATTAATAGTCATCCTGATCAGATAGATATGTTTTAGATCTTGGAAATTAGTGCTTCAAAAAAAAAAAATAAATAAATAAATAAAAATAAATAAATAAAATAAAATAAAATAAAATAATAATAATAATAATAATAATATTTTTTTTTTTTTTTAACTTGCTATGTAAACTTTGTTTTACGCGTCTTTACGCGTGTATTAACTTTCTCTCACTGAGAAAGTTATAGTTGTCTATTTCATTAGGTCAATTATATCACATCATATTGAAATATCTGATCACATTATATTCAAAAAGTGCATATAATATGTGTAATAGAGGGTAATGGATGTCGTGTGGTTGTTTGACACCAGATTTTTTTTCTTCTTCTTTTGCCTATGTAAGAAGTATTGGATTCGGGAAAAGCTTTCGAACTCAGGTTTTCGAAATTTTTACACGTTTTGAGATCACTTGAATACGATTTGACTATGTTAAGAAAACGACTGTCTGTATATTGTCAAAAGTTTGTAGCCACTATATTTCACGAAAGAGAAAACGGAATTCACCATAACTTTACTTTTGGTTGTATATTGGCTTAAAGTGTTCCTGATTACAATTTTTGATATATCGTACAACAAATGGCGCTGCTATGTTGCATTTTCCCATGTTTAAGGAAAGACTGTATCTTAGTTTCTATATGCTTAAATTCATAAAACGTGATGTGAATGAGAGCTAAACGTGGTGTATAAAACATGATGAAAAGCAAAATTGAGTTAATTGGGTTGCATATGAGCCAACAGATGGCGCTGCTATGCTGCAATTTAACTCCGCCTACAGGAATATAATAACTCAGTTTCTATGATATATATCTATGATAAAAAAGCACAAATCTTGGTTTATATATATATATATATTGGTTTGTCATATTAGGTTATAGTTTTGTTTTTATCTTCTCGTTTAATGGTTTTTCTATGGATGTTTCGGGCCTGCGAACAAAGAAATTCTTAGCTTTTGCTTTCTTTGTTACAGAAAAACATCCATATTTTAGCTTATTTGCATTCTACCAGGCCCTTGAAAAAGTTAGAATGCAAATAATGCTTTTTTTCTTATTCCAATTTACAATATTTATTTCGATTTTTCTTTAATTCTTCTTTGATTTGATATGGGTAGTCTTAGCTTGTGATCCAAGGAATTGTTTTAATACTGAAGTTGAGTCATCTTTAAATTTCATAAAAATTTTTTTTGCACTGATTATATTAATGTATTTCTATATATATATATATATATATATATATATACATGAGTGTATATCGGCCGACAGGTGGCGCTGATTTTACGAGAATGTAAAGATTGCTATACCTCAGGACTTGTTGGCGAAAATGGTTCAAAGTGGGTATGTAAAATGTAAGCAATGAAAAGTTATGGTAATAAATATTTTTGTGCCTTATAATCAGTATAGGTACCGCTATTATTCATGATATAGAGGAAAGATTTACGATGGCCACAGCATACAAGTTTATTTTGAATCTTGAAAAGAAATAAAGAATAAAAATATCTCACAATTCTTTATTTATAGTTTTACTTTTAAAGAGGAACGATAAAGAAAATTGCTTTATTGTAACCCTGTATATTGTCTAAAAATAGAATATGCTTTCATATATCGTATTAAAAAATTAGAAGGGAAAAAAAAGGGGGGTGGGAGAATTTTTCAACATAACACAGCTGAAGACGCCCAACGACCAATTTCTACTTATTTTATTTTGTATGACTCCATAAACTAATCATTAATTATAATCATACCTTATTCCATAGAAAACATGTTTATGTATATCTGGATTGCGTTACTTTCGTTATGTTTTGAGAGCCCCTATATACAAATCAGTACTGTTTTTTATAACACTTGTTCCAATTATGGATGAAGAAATCTCTTAAAAAATATATTTAAAGCATTACAATACATAATTAAAATCGTGTGCAGCCCTGTATACTGTCTACAAATAAAATAAATTGCAATGTATTAATAATTCTCACAGCACAACTGAAAACACACCCTTCGAGCTATTTCCACATATATTTTAATTATATGCCTGCAGAATTTTGTGTGGTACCCTGTAAGTCAATGAATAAACTATTTATACCCTATTCTAGAGGAAACATATGCAATTTGCACATGGATAATATAAATTAATTTTATTATGTGTTGTGCAGGATAGAGATATTACAATTTGCATTACAGAGATACTCTCATAGGCCGTAATATGTATGAATTTTTTTTACTGTTCTTACACACAAGCCAGTGTTCTTATTTCTACCATTTTAATAGACAGCGCTCTATAGTGTACCAGAATAAAATACATCAATTTCGATCATTCTTAACATATTTATGGAAATTAGAGTGCGGGATTGGGAGCGGCCACAAACAGACAGACACATAGAAGAATGGAAGTCCTAAAAATTTTTTAACGTTGTTGGAAAAGGTTGAAAACGCATAAGTCTATTTGATTATTCGTTTCTAGTCTTTTTCAATGAAATATTTAATATACCTGAATAATTTTGTGTGGCTTTGTAAACTAGTCATTAATGTTGTTCATATGATATACGACATAGAACGTGTTTTTGTACGTATGTGTAATATATGTTAAATTTGTTGTGTTTTGTGCTGTATAAAAATATGCCTTATAAAAATGCAACGACATGAAACGTGCTTTTGTATATATGCGTAATATATGTTAAATTTGTTGTGTTTTGTGCTGTAGAAAAATATTAAAATATCCCTTTTAAAAATGCCCCACGTAGAGCTCAATAAACTGAAGCTCTCTTTGGGTGTCCCTGTATACAAGCTGGTAGTGCTTTTCATACTATTTTAAATGTAAACCCTACAGCACATCTTCTCCAAAGGACATCCTAAGGATACCCTGCGGATGAAATGACATCCAGGAGATATACATACGATGTACTTGGGATAAGTGTGCTGTTAGGAAAAGCTGCTTTAGTCTAATTAAATAACTTGTATAAGCTTGAAGGTGCGACATTGAAAAAAATGGGAAAAAATTTGTCGATTTTCCCCTATGCAGATCGACACTATGCGGCATTGGAAAAAATGCTCAAAAAATTGCCGATTTTCTCCGACGTAGATCGATATTGGGCGACATTGGGAAAAATAGGTAAAAAATTGCCGATTTTCTCCAATGTAGATCGATATCGGGCGACATTGGGGAAAATCGATAAAAAGTTCGCGATTTTTACCGATGGAAACCAATGTCGGGCAGCATTGGTACAATACTGCCCCATATTGCTGTGCTACTGGGGTACTGGCGACTGTATATATCGTGTACCATATGAACTAGCTGTATCAAGTCAAGAAGAAGCAATGGCGGTATTCAAACGATTGCAGTGTTACGCGTCTGAAAAGAATTCTTTGAAAAATTAGGTTTTATAAAATATGTTATAAGTTAAGCACCAATTTTTCTATTGTTTTAATTACACGTACTTTCATGTACAGAAATGTGACTTGGTTTGCTTAATAAAATATAGATGTATATTACACTTTCTAATTTTGTTATGTTCATCGACGTCATCCAGTATTATGACCTAAAATGGATGGCCATGGTGTCGGTTAAAATGATCCATTATGTGAATACATTTGGATCCATTATGGGGATTATTATGAATCCAATATTTGGTTCGAATGTGACAAAAAAAAAGGCATTCTTAAAGAAAAACTTATTTTATATCATTATGTATCGTCACAATTACTTTTATATTCTTTATTTTACAGATAAAAATCAATTTACTTTATTTTTAAATAAAAGATCATTTTTTTTTCTTTTAGTTGGGCTAAAATGATCCTTTGGACCCTTTTTCAAAAATTTATTTTTTCACTACTTAAGTTTAAAATATCGTTAAAGTATGTTTATAATGCAAAATATAGTATAAAAAACACTAGCAAGAGGCCAATGTTTTATTTAAATAGTTATGTTGCTTTGCCCCTATAATTTCGTAATACATGGAGCGAGAACAAGAGGCTGCGAAAGCAAATGGTTTCCACGTAAACTACGTTTCCATTTAACAAATTTTTAGTTATTACAACATATCAAAATAGGCAGTTTTAGAATTTAAATTTAGAGTTAGCTATTGTAGAATTTTTGTTACACTTAAAATGCTATTCATAAAATCACTTAAACGAAGAAAATATAAGTAAAATTCCAGAGGATTAATATTTATTTTTAATGTAGGGGTTATTAGTTAAAAAGTAGAAGCTTTATACTAATACCATTTTTTTTTTTTTAAGTACTTTCATGATTAGTAATGAATGAATATGTTTAATTCATATTTTGTCTACTTAGAATAGAACAGCGATTAGTTAACTTAAAGTATATACTTACAAATAAATTTTTAATTATAAGTAACAGTTAAATTATTTAAACAGTAAAATTAACCTCATTTAAATGATAATCACAAAAACAATATTGCTTGAAATAAAAAATGTGATATTTTTTTTCATAATTGTTGCAGTAATTTGCAAATTAACGAAATTTCATTAATTAGTTTTTCAAACTAAAGTCATTGATTCAAAACTCGTAATAACTCCATGAGAACAAATACTCTTTTCTAATTATCTTTAGGTGTTTTAACTTCTCTCATTAATCCCAGAATATCGATTAAATGTTTTTTTCTGATCTTTATTTTTATTTTATTTTTAATTTTTTTTATCGTTTCCAAATAATAAAATTTACTATAAAGTTGGAGTAAAAAAAAAAAAAAAAAAAAAAAAAAAACAAGATGAAGACGTAGCGATTGTTTTATGAATTTTAATAATTCTAATCGAAGCGTAAACTAATTATATCTCAATGGTAAAAGTTTTAACGATATTTGCTTAAATCTTTTAAACATTTTGATATTGTTTTTTTATGGCTCAAATGATTTTGTTAATACTCATTTAAAATCAGTTAATGAGTATTTAACGCAGTGAAATACTCATTTTTTATTAAACGCACAAAATAGTACTGCTTAAACTACCTTTAGATTAAAACATTGCTAAAAATACATACATAATTTATTTTTTCAATTTATTTGTTTTTATGTGAATTGCAATATATATATATATATATATATGTGTGTGTGTGTGTGTGTGTGTGTGTGTGTGTGAACAGAAAACAGAACAAATCTTCTTGATTTCTGCAAATATCACATTTTGCTCAGCCGAAAACACTAATCACCCCATAAACCCGTATTAATATATATATATATATATATATATGTATATATTACTATTTAAATGCCACCTAGTGTACATTTTCAATTAATATTTTATTTCTTTCAATGAATATTATGCAATTGCACACCAAATTTAGTAGTCATTCCCTCGTAGGTTGCTGTTTATGGTCGAAACTTGCGTACGACCAAAGTACATAACAAAGAAAAAAATATTTTTATAACTAAATTTAAATAAATAGGATACATATTTATAAGAATTTGCGCAAAAAGAGGCACTTTAAAAATGTTTAACTGTATATTATAATGTTTTGTATGTTTGTAGATAAAGAAGAATATAACAAATTACATTCCCAAACAAAAAATTAATTAAATGTACGAGAGGTCTATTTTACATAAACGAAAAAAATATTGCACAACTGGGGAACAAAAGCAAAATAAATAAATTAATAAAATAAAATAAATCAAAATTTTATTTGACTAATATTTAAAAAATAATCTTATAATATACATGTATATTATCATAAACAAGCACTTTTACTTTAAATGTTAGCTTGGAAAACGTAATTTAAAAACATATATATGGACCTTGAATAAGTTCTTGCCTTTTTTTCTGTTCTTCTTTTTCTTTTTTCTTTTTTTCTTTTTTCTTTTTTTTTTTTTTTTTTTGTACGATAGCTAATGTTTTTGTTTATGGATAAGTCCTAATACTTTCAAAGATTTCGAAAATGTTGTGACATCTACTTGTAATGATTTTGCAAGTTAAGCTTGTGTCTCACTTGGATCTTCCTTAAGTAATTCTTCCAGTTCTTCGTCTTCAAATCTTTTCGTTGCAGCAGAGTGTCCTTTATCTCCAAGATCCTTATCATTTATTTTGAAGTGTTGAAACTGTCCCCGTATGTCGTTTTAGGCATAGCATGTTTACCCTGTAAGTCTCAACAAGTGTTCTGTGTGTTTCAATTACAGATTTATTTTGAATAAAATAACGCAACAAAATTATCCCCAAATACTCTTTATTTTGCAAAGAACTCGACATTTTTAGACCTAGGAAAGAGATAAGTTTTTTACACTGCGGCGATCTAACATGAGTTGAAGTTCAAGTCTACCGACAACAATTCCTTGAGTTACCTTTTGAAATCACATGAACGTAAGCCTGGTAAAGTCATGTGTTAGGAAGCAGCGAGAACTTATTCAAGGTCCTAAACTTTATGAAACATCATTTTGATATTTATTAAAATATTAAGGCCAATCATAATATAGAGGTTGATTACAGTGAATAAAACTATTCAAAACAGTAGGTAACAAGTTCTTTGTAGATCCATTTTTGTTTCTGCTAATAAAACTACTGAAATTGTTCTTTTTAATTAATACAGCTGTTCATCAGGCGTTAATAGGGATCTAATAATTGTATTTAAAGATAATGGTGACAGGGAAATTAAAATAAATGTTCAGAAACAAATAATGTTCTTTCTTCGATTGTTATTTTCTTTTAAATATATATATATATATATATATATATATATATATATATATATATATATATATATATATATATATATATATATATATATATATATATATATATATAACACTATATATATATATAGTGTTATATATATATATATATATATATATATATATATATATAACACTTCTGGTACAATTTAGAAATTTTTCGTATCCCATATTCATAAATGTATTTATTATAATGAAAAAAAAATCCTGTTATATTGTAGAAAATTCCTGGCAGCAAACTTGCCAGTAAATATTTGTATGCAATGCAATGCATTCTCAAGAATTTCCTGCCCCAAACAATAAAAAAAATGTACGCAACATATATTTTCTACAGAGCACATTGTAAAACATCTTGCATTAAACAAAATTCTCCAGATATGCAAGCCAGTATCAAATCAGAGATCACCGAATTTTAGGCAACTACATAACGTCGCTGACGAATGAATATAGTTTGTGTGGCTAATTAGCATTTCCCAATCCTGCTTCGATAACAAATTCTCCGTATTCAAAACAAAAAACATATGTAACCAAATCTGTATCAATAGTAGCACATTTTATCTGTTTACATAAAAAATGTTTCTTTTAACAGACTGAGATGTAATTTTATAGAAACAGTATAGTAAATTTTCTAGTTTTCGTAAACAAAACTTTTCTGTAAGAAAGTTACAAAAATTTCCTATTTTTTTAAAGTTTATTATTATTATTATTATTATTAAGAGTAGTCCATTTTAATAGACCAAAGGTTCTGTTATTGAAAACGCCTTGCATTTTTTTTTCCTTTTCCTTTTTTTTTTTTTTTTTTTTTTTTTATAGTTAATTTTCATTTTATAAAATTTTATTTTATTAATATTTCAACTCTACTTTGTTTATAATTACACAGTAAATATCTGCATTCTAGATGATAAATATGTTCGAAAATACGATTCAAATAGTTATATAATATTTTCAAAATGTAAGCAATCAGTTTATAAATATTTTCTTAGAAAACGTTTTTGAATTAAAAAAGTAATACACATCATTTTATGATTCTTATTATTCTTATTATTATTATTTAATTGGATTTGTTTTTATTTCTGAGCTTCCACCTACATTAATCCAAATATATGGATAAATTTAATTAAAATTCTAAAGGACTGAACATAGTAAACAAGCAACGCTTTATTCTAAAACCGTAATCAAATTTTTACTTGATTTCGCATACTTATAAACGCAACAGAAAAATATAGAAACCTTTTCTGGTGAAGCAGAAATTTTTACGAAAATTTAATGTACATATAATTTTAATACAGTATTTTTCATTTTGAATGTGACAAAAAGAATAGCATAGCATAAATACTGTGACTGGTTTATTTAGCCGAAACATATTACTTCTGAAACTACAATCATGTAATTTATATCTACATTAAATGTATTTCATGCAAAAATTATCAAAGCCATGTAATTAATAAAATCATTTTAACCTTAGGAAACGGTAATACGAAAACAATTAATTACCCTTTTCACCAACTTTCTTTTTAATTTTTAATTTTACAAAAATAATGCATTGTTTCAAGTCAAAAGAACTTATTAACTTCCCATCAAAATATAAAATATTAATAAAATTATCTAAGAAAAGTTTTTGTGAATTCATTCATTATCTTAAGAACTACAATGATATCAATGTAAAAACTATTCTTTCTTACTTTTTTTCATAACAATATCAGGAACATTAGTTTTTTTCGCTCTTCTGCTTTAGAAATTAATTGGATAAAAGCTAAGTAAATTTCTCGCATATTCTTAAAGTGTAGTTGTATGCATAATAAAATGATCAATACATTGTAAACGCATTTCAAAAAATTAAAAATTAAAAATAAATGAAAATATAATATTTTTTTTTTTACAGTAAATCGCTATCTTTCAAGGCGTTTTGAATTCAGTTAATAAAGCTCTTTGACTATTTTTTACCTTAAAATATTTTAGGACAGAAAATATTAAGTGTCATTTCTTCTGCCTTTTTTAAAAACAATTATTTCAGTTTTCTATAAGATTTTTAATACGAATACATTTTTTTTTTCTATTATACACGTATATTGTCAATGATATTTAACTAATTAATTACATACAAAGGTAATCAATTTTAAAAAACAAAATTATTCATGTATTTTTCTACATTAGTTTGTTTTATATTATTTGTTGTTTTCTTTACATAAAAATTTCTCATAAATATTTTTAAATTTGTATTACATATTCAAACAAAATGAAAATATTAATGTTTCTCATTCACATGTCGACGTGTTTTTTAATTCTTTAATCCAATTCTTCTTTTTCTTTTTTTTTTTTTTTTCTTTCCTAATGCATATAGTAATTTTTTAAATATATTCTTATTTTATTTATAAAATATATTTTTGGAGATTATTATGAAATTTTTAAAGAAATAAAGTTTGTTGTGTGTATGTGTGTATGTGGGATTTATTATATCTACATCTGGAATTGTTAATGATGCACTGTGAAAAAAATATGTGACTGACATCTAGAATATAAATTATAGTTCTAGTAAAAATAGTTCCCTTAGCAAAATAGTTCCCTTAGCTTAATAGTTAGCGAGGTCTAAAAACTCTTATTACAGTCATTTGCAAAAGTTTGAGACCAGTAGCAGATTTTCAGTATTTTATCACATATTGCATCATTGGCGCAGATTATTGCGTCGGCTCACGAGCTGATTGCATCAGACGCATTCTTACTCCTATAAATAAAGGTGCCCGGCACATTTATTGCCAGTTGTTTATTGGATTTTGATGCAGACAGTGCTAATTTAAATCATTGTAATGGGTAAAAAACCTTCACTTACTGTTAGAAAAAAATCAGAAATATAGACCTTGCATAAAATTGGATTTTCTGAACGTCAAATAAGTTCGAGGGTAAATGTTAGCAAGACAGTTGTGCATCAAGCTATTAGTAAATTTAAAATTTTGGAAAATTTGTGGACATTAAGAGTCGTTTCTTTTTCATATTTAGAGTAATTCGAGTTTTCTTTGCAGGTTTATGGGATGACAAACCAAAATTTTTGGCCTAATATCTTGAAATAGCACTTAAACTGACATTGGTGTTTTTTGGAGCCACAGAATGTCTAATGGTATTGTAGGAGGTTCTTGTACAACCATCCTTTTTAATCACATGATCATCAAGGGCATTCGTTTTTCCATTCGCTTCTCTTAAAGTCTACAAATTTGCCCGAAATTTTAAATTTACTAATAGCTTGATGCACAGCTGTCTTGCTCACATTTATCCTCAAATTTATTTAAAAAACAGAAAATCCAATTTTATGCAGGGGCAATATTTCTGACACAATAATTACACAGCAGCACTGACTACGACAAAATCCAATAAAGAACTGCCGATAAACATGCCGGGCACCTTTATTTATAGCAGTAGAATGTGTCTGATGCTATCAGCACATGAGATGACGCAATAATCTTCGCAAATGATGCAATCTATTAAAATACTGAAAATTGACTATCGGTCTAGAATTCTAGAGCGTTTTTCTGCATTATGGTAGTGAATCTCATTGAAAAATCGCTATAAATATCTGCGAACACAAGAGATGAGTTTCAGTAACTATGATTTTGTTTTATAACCCAATTCTAGGAAATCAACGAGAATTTCTCGCAATACAAAGGATGGATGGATGGTTGGGTTTTACGTCGCACTAGTGCTGCGCAGATGGGCAATTGTTGACGATCTGGGACACGCCCGGAGAGGTGGTCCGGAGAAATACCATCACAATTTTGATCCTCCACGGAAGGGATGGCTCTCCCGTTTCAGTGACCCCCAGATGTATAATTGTTGATGGGAACATGGAGGACATTGCGGCCGCGATAGATTTTGCGTGCACCAGCCACCATTAGTGTACACGACGGTTTTTAGCCGGCTCGAGTACTGAACCCGCAATCTTCCAGTTACGAGGCCGGCGCTCTACGGACTGGGCTACCACGGCCCCGCTATACAAGGGAATGTACATAATATTGTTTCACCATCTAGAACACAGTAGACTAGAAATTCTCGATCATTTCGTCTATCCACGTTATATGTTTTCTTTATACACATAACGCGGAAATCTATATTTCAAGTTTAATGATTTAGAAAATTGCTACATATTCGTTCTAGATGAAAGCGGTATATATATATTTTTTTTTCTCAGTGTGGTGTTACGGTTATAGTCGATTGTTTATATGAGGGTCCTAGGCCTATATTTCCTTCTGAACCAATGAAACATTTCATCCAATTCATCCAAACATTTCATCCAAATTATATCCAAACATTTCATTCAATGAAACATTTCATTTCATTGACGTACTTACTGCCTATTACGAGGACTAAAGGACTGTGGGAGTTTGACATTTTTAGAGCACGCGCAGTAGTAAGGGGTCGAGGAATAATACCTTCTCGAAAATAACTTTTTTTTATAATGTCTGTCGTAATACAAGAACTAGACACTTGAAATTCGAAATGCAGGGTTCTTCTAATCCACACATTAACCGTAAATACAGTCTTTTATAATTCAAAATTAAAAACAGTAAAACAATTCAGAAAACTTTCTAATATAGCGCTTTTGTCAAAATTTAATGCATGTGATGCAACGATTTTGCAATGATGTTAAGAAGATTTTCTAGAGACAGGTAAGGTAATTCTCCTTAGGATAATACAGGTATGTTGCGAAGTTTTACTAGTTAGTGGCAGGTAGATAAAATGTAAGTAGTGAAGTTTCCATTTTCACGGTTTCCACAAGGCCATATTTTCGTGTAGGTGAAAAAGACCTCCTCCACTTGCGTTGATTGCCGCTAGAAATATAATTAACAACTTTTCCATTAAATAACCAAGATTTCATCCAGAGGTGTTAAAATGATGAAATTCAGAAATCAATAAAGATTTGACAAAAATTTGTGCACAGTTTTTTTTATTGACTTGCTGCATAAAATAAGGAGGGAAAGTGCCCCTAACGTATAAATATTTTAGGAACTACATCTGTATTTTCTAAGCAGGAGCGATCAGAGAAGAATGATCAAATTCCAGCCACATTCAAATTATTGTTACATATTGGCATTTAATTTCATCGCCAGCAAGAACACATAAAAAGCGGTTTTTTAAAGATACGTTTTACTCAAATTAGGCTAACAATTTTGAATACAGAGTAGGATTGCCATAATATGATAACCCTATGAAAATCCCAAATTTCACCAGGCATTCATAAGAAAACCGCAACGGACAGATATATAAATATAGCTATAATTTAATTGTGTTCAAGGAGAATTTTGAATAACTGAATAAATTACGTTAGAAATAAGGGTATTGTAATTTAGGAGGAACATAAATAAAATGGGACATGTGTTACTCTTTATGATAGGAAATCATTATGAGACTATGCTAGGAGATTGATTATTTTTTACATTTTTTTTTTTTTTAACTGATAGAGGAAGAAATCGGCAGTTACTAAAGATTAATATTGAATACACGAGTGAACTATTATATAAAGCGATAAAATAGATTTGAATTAAAATTAAATAGAGAATTTTAAAATATCTGTGATTTCTACATCACAAATGAATATGTAAAAATTACGTAGTGTCAGTATACTTTAAGTTAAATAATTTTTACGACATGTTAGATTGATGTCTCTTTCAGAAAATCTCCTGAAAGAAGTGCTATACTCTTTGAAAAGGACGTTTTCTTATACGTCATTTTCATAAGTCATTTGGAAGGAAGTGTAAACTTACATAAAGGAAACAGCTATGTTTTACTATGACTGTGTCGAGCTTTTTCTTACAATAATATAATATCAGGTGGTGTTTGCGTGTTAAGATATAACTCGCAGGTTGGTCCCCAACCCTATTTGACGATTTTCTTTTGGCGCCGTTTTGAACAATAACAATATCGTTCTGGAATTTTTGCGACATGATATGGCAACCTCTTTGCTGTTTATTTTTGATGATCATTCCATTAACATTCCAAATTTTTATGAAGATAACTTGATTGACATTTAAATATTCAGTATCCTATTCCAGTTTTGCTATTTTATTTAACGAAAGATAGGCCTATTTTCGGAAAAAAAGGTGAACGTACTAGTTTTTTTTTTTTTTTTTTTTTTTTTTTTTAAGTGAGTGAGTGAGTGAGTAAAATGTTTAGAGAGATAAATATTTTGGAAATTTTGAAAAAATATGGGTTAGAAAATCTGTATTATATAATCATATTTTCCCTGCAACTGTAGAACATTTAAATGGTGTAAATTTACGGGAAACATGCATATATTTATGCATATTGATAATCCTTGCAGTATAGAATTTAATGGAAATTGAGGTAAGTTAATTTTAAATATTTTTTTTTATTTTATTAAAAGTAGGCTTAATTTATTTACATTACAAAACAGCTGCCATTCTGAAAAACGCATTTTCGTTTTGTTTACGTTTGTCATTCATGACAACCATTTCCGAAAATCGCATTTCGCCATAATCAAAAAACGAAAATCACCAAATAGAGTTGTAGACAAACCTGCAAGTTGTTCCCATGTTTATTTCTTAGAATAACAGTTTTTATTTTAAGAATATTGCCATTCTAGGTTTAGGTTTTGAAAATGAATTATATAAAAAATAATAAATTTGTACCAATCGATAATTTTGAGGCTCATTATTGAATATAGAGATTAAATAAGTGTGAATGATTATTATAAAAATGATTCATTTAAATATAGTGTACAGTGCAAGCATACAAATCCAGCTGATTTCAAATAAAATTTATCGATGACAAACTGATAAAATAGATTAAATTAGTTAATATGTTTCGAAATTTAGTTTTAATGAAATACTTTTGCTTATTCGAAGTACTCTATACATGGATTGCATTTAGTTCTATAGATAACAGGTTTGGTAATGTGTAACACACTGATTAGAATATTGGCAAAACTTGACCTTCGATTAAAACAATACATCGAATTGTAAAAATTAGTGCTGAACCATGGATTACACAGCAGTAAAAATAACCATTTTCGATATATGTAGGTGTTATATTTTCCATATATGTCATTACAAATTAAGCAGGTAGCAAACTCATGCTAATGTATAAGGGTATTGCGTAAGCACTGTTTAAAAATTTCTTGGTAATAATACAATTTAGTAACACAATAATATTGTTGTAAAATAACAAATATTTGATAATATCACAAAATACAAATATTAAAAACACGTACAATGTATTAAAACAAGATATTTTATATGGTATTATAAGACGTAACTTCTTGAACATATAATAATCTTAATGAATACTGTTAAAAAAAATAATTCATTTCGAACATGCTCAATGAATTATTTTAGTATAAAGCACATTTAATTGTTTTAATTGAAAGGAAAAAGCTATTTAACCAACGGCATAATTAACAATAATAAAGCTTCCAATTAACATTGTTTTTTATAAAGAAAAAATAATAATGTCATTAACGAGTTAATCTCTTATGAAAGCTTTTTATTATCACTTCCAAATGATGAATAATTTGTCGATAAAGGAATTATTTAAAAAAAAAAAAAAACCCTTCATACTTCTTTTTCTTTTTCTTATTCTTTTTCTTTCTTTTTTTTTTTTTTTTTATTGAAACAAATTTAATCAAAGCACGGAAAAATATTTCCTAAAATATGTAAGGATTGTAATATATGTTAATTAAAATAAATATATAAACTATTTTTATATTAAGTTTAGAATAATGTTTTACTTTTTCTTTTTCCTTTTTAGTGATTTTTTTTAATAATTGAATTAGCAGATGAAATAATGAAGTTATAATAATAATAACAAGAAGAAAAAAAAAAGTCATCAATTGTTATTTTTAATTCTCTCTTTCTCTCTCTATTTTTTTTTAGGAAAAATTGATTAGATAATAGAAAATTTCAATGCATGTCATTTTCTAAAAATATTACTTTTTTATTCTATTTAGATTGTTTTCTTTATTTGTTTAGGAGAAGGTATTTATGTTTTAAAAGTTTAGATATTTATTAAATTAAATAGATAAAACTTTACCAACAGCTATTATTCTGAGAATAAATATTTACGGTCATCACTGACTCACTAACTGATTGACTCTTTAATGCTGTAAGATAGCGCTAGCATAGTATAATTTTTTCATGCACATATGATTAAGTATAATGATTATATGAATTAAAACTGCAAGTAGTATCGTGATCAAATATTTAAGATATCGGCTAATTCGATTTGAATCCATGTAGTAACAAGGAAATTTGAAGTATCGGAAATATAGAAAAACTATAATTGTTAGAGTCGTTTAAAACGATTTAATTCCCAAATGTTTGAAAGAATTTCGTTCTATTATTTGATACATGTAAGGCATTTAAAAAGACGAAGCGTGAATTTTTTTATATCTAAAATTGATGTATTTTAATGCATATCGAAAAATCATATCTTTAAAAAAATAGTTAACAAATTTATAGTGCTTACCATTCCCTTAGGAACGGTGTTGCGTTAAGATAATTAATAACTTATGCAATAATTTTATAGAGTTCGAGTAATCTCTCTATATAAAATCTTTTGTCCTGAGTATGTAATGAGTGACTGATTCATCATCGTCAAGCCCAAACCACAACACCTAGAAGCGCGAAACGTCTTAAAAACTTTCCTTCTGTGTCACAGAAATCCATCAAGAAGCGAATTTTAGAAATGTGCCTCCAAAGTGGGGGAAGGGGGCAGAACTTGATTTCACAAAAACCTTTATATCTCAAAAAAAAAAAAAAAAGAAAAAAGAAAGGAAAAAAAATTGAAAATTATACAGACACGACATTATTTCATTATTTAAAACATGAAAATCTGACATTGACAGATTTTAATTTAGTGCCAGAGGCCTAATGCTAAACTTGTTAATATCGACAAATTCTTCTTTAGTTAATTCGTGACGATCTAAATTCCATGATAAAGTTTTCATTAAATCAAACCAATGTGTTTCAGCTGCAGATACTGTAACAAATAACGTTGGAAGTCCAAACTGTCTTATAGCCGCAAAACAACGTTTTTTCTCTTTTTCCCAATGAGGGGGAGGTGTGCCCTGGGGTGACTCATGTCAAGGTGTGCCTTGGGGGGGGGACTCATGTCAAAGTTGTACCTTGGGGGGGACTCATGTCAAAGTTGGGCCTTGGGGGGACTCATGTCAAAGTTGGGCCTTGGGGGGCTCATGTCAAAGTTGTACCTTGGGGGGGACTCATGAAAAAGTTGGGCCTGGGGGGGACTCAGGTCAAAGTTGTGCCTTGGGGGGGGACTCATGTCAAAATTGTACCTTGGGGGGATTCATGTCAATGTTGGGCCTGGGGGGGACTCATGTCAAAGTTGTGCCTTGGGGGGGGACTCATGTCAAAATTGTACCCAAACAGCAAATAATTATTGGCCGATGTTATAACTGAGCCATTTTCAATTTCAGTGTATAAATTTGTTTATTATTTATCTTCTATTTTTGTAAGTTCACGTGCTGAACAATATGTCAAAGAAAAAAAAAGAGTTAAATGAATTTAATGCTTTTAATTTTTATGTAAAATATGAGCGCGTGCTATCTTCAAAATTTGTTAAAATGTAAAGATTATGTGATGCGTGTGGCATCCACAGTTTTGTTTTTTTTAATTCAAGAAATAGAACAGAATAAAGTTAGCAACGAGGTTAGTTGCATTTTTTCATATAGTTTGAGTTCTTAATTTTAGTGAACTACTTTTTACCGTAGGAATAATTTTCTTATGTTTAATGTTATAGGGAATTATTATATGAGCATAAAAGATGCTACTTTAATAATTTTAAAGTGTAAATAAGTAGTCTTGGCGTCCGCCTTTATACAGTTTAATTTAGTAAGAGAAAAGCTAGGAATTTGCGGTGCTTATTCCGTTGCTTTACATAAAAATATTGGAGTCCATAGCGACAGGACCGTTCAAGTGAAGTAAAATTATTTTGATTATATTAAGATTAAAAAGATGTTTAAAACCGTTAAAGGGTTTAAAAAAGAAGATTTGAAGTGGGTAGCCGAAGAGATTGGAGAGACTTTGCCTTCGACGTTCACAATAGCAAGCTTAAAGGAGCTGATTTTAAATAGTAAAGAGTATGAAAAGGATCCTGACTTTGTTCAGGATATCTTAGAAAATGCTATAGCGGAAAGAAAATTGAATGAAGAAAAACAAGCTTTGAAAGAAGAAAAACAAGAACAAGCTTTGAAAGAAGAAAAACAAGCTCTGAAAGAAGAAAAACAAGCTGAAAAAGAAAAAGAACTTGAGAAGTTAAAGCTAGAAAAAGAAGCTGAGGCATTAAAGCTGGAAAAAGAAGCAGAACTGGAGAAAGAGAAATTAAGATTGAATCATGATTTAGAATTGGCGAGAATACAATCATCTGGGCAAATTCAAACTGATGCTATTTTAAGTAATTATGAAAATAGTACTATGAGACGAAAATTTACTTTACCTAAGCTGGAATTCAGGAAATTTGGCGGAGAAATTAAGGATTGGTTGCCTTTTTGGAGCCAATTTGAACAAATCGATAAAGATGATGAAATTGCCCCAGAGGACAAGTTCCAGTATTTAGTACAAGCAACAATCGCTGGTTCACGCGCAAGAGAAGTTGTTGAAAGTTTCCCGCCAACTGGCGCCAATTATTCAAAGGCAGTGGAAAGTTTAAAGGCTCGTTTTGGCAGGGAAGATATTCTAGTAGAAGTGTATGTACGAGAGTTATTGAAATTGATAATATCTGTGCAAACAAAAGGTAGATTTGCATTAACTTCATTATATGATAAGCTTGAGTCATATTTACGGGCGCTAGAAACATTAGGTGTTACCACTGATAAATATGCCTCCATTCTATACCCTATGGTTGAGTCTTGTTTCCCAGCAGACTTTTTGAAGGCCTGGAATCGCTCGAATCTCTCTTCTTCTAATACGGATGCTAAAGGAAGGTTGAATAATCTGATGCATTTTTTGAAAACGGAAGTAGAAGGTGAAGAGAGAATATCTTTAGCTGTAGCGGGCTTCGGTTTGACAAAGCGTGAAGATAATAAATATTCTAAAAGGAAAAACGGTGCAAGTGCAGACTATATGCGAAATAAGATATCGACAGCTGCAGGTTTATTAACAACGTCTTCTGCTTTAGATTTCAAAAGAGTATGCATTTTTTGCCAAGGCAAACATTTGAGCTCTGAATGCTTTTCAGCTCGAAAATTGACTTTAACTGAGATACAAAATATTGTAAAGGATAAAAATTGCTGCTTTGCTTGTTTGTTACCTAATCATACAGTGAAAAAATGTCGAGCAGTTTTAAGATGCATTATCTGTTCTAAGAAGCATGTGCCTTTGATGTGCGATTTGCGTGATTCTCAAGGTAAAACTGCACAAGAAAAGGTTGAAGAAAATTCAGTCAGCAGTGAAGTAAACATGGCAAATTTTAATAAGCAAAGTGCTAAAGTATTCCTTCAAACCTTAAAAGTGAAACTCATCTCCGAAAACAAGCAAAAAACAGTTCGTTTATTGTTAGATTCAGCATCCCAAAAATCTTATATTTTGAAAAGTATAGCAGAAGAGATGAATTATACTCCCATTCGTCAAGAAAAAATGATGCATTCATTGTTTGGCGGAGTTACAACAAAGGAATGCCAACATAATTGTTATAGAATAAAGGTTAAGGATATGAAGGAGAAGTTCACCTGTAATTTTGAAGTGATGGATCAAATTACTATATGTGAAAACATTCAACCGGTCACTAATGGTCCGTGGATTAAAGAGTTGAAAGAATATGGAATCGAATTATCTGATGTAAGTCATTGCCGTGAAGTTATCGAAATATTGATTGGGGCTGATATTATGGGAAAGATGTTAACTGGCAAAAGAAAAGTATTGACATCTGGTCTTGTTGCCATAGAAACATACCTTGGTTGGACATTGATGGGCAAAGCGCCTCACACCGAGGTCTCAACAGATAATTTAGCAATGATGGTGACGTCTTTGTTCGTAAATGAAGCTGATATCTCAAACTTATGGAGATTGGACTTGATCGGAATAACAGATACTATAGAAAAGAAATCTAAAAATGAGATTGACCGTCAAACGAAGGAACATTTCTTAGAGACAGTAAAAATTAACAAGGATGGTCGTTACGAAATTTGTCTTCCTTGGGCTGACGACACATCTGCATTACCAGATAACTTGAGTTTGGCTGTAAGGCGTTTGGAAAGTACAACTTCTAAGTTATTATCTAAGAACATGTACGGAAAATATGAAAATATATTTATGGACTGGTTGAATGAGGGGATCATAGAAGAAGTTCCTGCTACCAAAGTGAACTCTTATGGTAATTATTTACCTCATCACCCAGTTATTAAAGAGACCAGTACTACAACACCTATCCGTCCGGTTTTCGACGCTTCAGCAAAGTTGACTAACCATCCATCTTTAAATCAGTGTCTGCAGTGTGGCCCAAATTTGATTGAGCTTATCCCAGATATTCTTCTACGTTTCAGAGAAAGAAAATTTGGTGTAACCGCTGATATTAGAAAAGCGTTTCTTCAAATTAGCATTTGTGAAAAGGATAGAGATTTCCTACGATTTCTATGGTGGAAAGATCTAAAAGAGAAGAAACTTAAAGTATTTAGGCATGCACGAGTCGTTTTCGGTGTAAAGTGTAGCCCTTTTCTTTTATCATCAGTAATTGAATATCACATCAAAAATAGTGCAAGTTTTGAGGAAAAGTTCAAGCAAAGGCTTTTGCATAGTTTCTATGTAGACAATGTCGCCACTAGTGTGCACAGTGAAGAAGATCTAAAGAAATTTATCTCGGACTCAAAGAAAATAATGGCAAATGGTGGTTTTGATTTAAGACAGTGGGAATACACTGGTGATCACGATGAAACGTCGAACCAGAAGGAAACTCAAGTATTGGGTCTGATTTGGGATAAGGTTTCCGATACATTAAAAGTCAACATGAAATGGCTAAACGATTTCAACACAGAAAGGATTACCAAGCGAAGTATGTTATCGGCAGTTCATAAAATTTTTGATCCTTTTGGTTTTACTGCTCCGGTGATGCTTTATCCTAAATTGATGCTACAGAAAGCTTGGAAATTAGGAATTAATTGGGATGACGAAATAACTGGTGAATTACAAAAAGAATTCCTATTATGGTTCCAAGAACTTAAATATTTAAACGATGTTAAGATACCAAGACATATCCAGATCACCCCAGAAAACTTACATGCATGCACAATTCATACTTTCGTTGATGGAAGTAAAGATGCTTACGCAGCAGTAGTATTCTTGAGGATAGAAAAGGAAGATCAAGGGGAAATAATTCTGCTTGCTGCCAAGTCCCGAGTTGCGCCTTTAAAGAATACGACTGTACCAAGGATGGAGCTATTAGCAGCTACTATTGGCGCTCGTTTGGCGAAAACTGTTGTGGATGCTTTGGGTTGGCAGGAAATGAAGAGATATTACTGGAGCGATTCCTCAACAGTGCTTGCTTGGATATCAAAAAATGAGAGCTGGTCTGTGTTTGTCCGAAATCGGGTTCAAGAGATTCAGAAATTAAGCAGTCCTTCATCATGGAAACATATACCAAGTGAGAAGAATCCAGCAGACTTGCCGTCTAGAGGCTGTAAGGCTAAGCAATTAGCTTTAATCAGATGGTGGGAGGGCCCACATTGGATGAAAGATTCAGCAGAATTTAGAAACCACATGAACACTTCCGATGAAGATTGGAATGAGGAAGAAATTCAGAAAGAAAGGTCAAAGTCTACTTGTATGTTGACGAAACTTGAATTTCCATCCAACAATAACTGGTATTACCGCTACTTTTCAAGTTATGAAAAAATCATACGTTTAGTTGCTTGGATTCTTCGCTTTAAGCATAATTGTTTAAATCCTGATAAGAAGAGTAAAGGCGAATTGACGGCTACTGAATTTCGGGAAGCTGAGATAAAAACTCTACGTATGGTTCAAAAAGAATCTTTCTCTTCGGAAAGTGATGAAAGATTGAAGACATTACAAACCTGTAAGGATGAGCAAGATGTCATTCGTTTGAAAACTAAAATAACTTACAGGAAAGATAGTGAAGATTTTCTCCATCCCATAATTCTCCCTTCAAGGCATGAAGTTGTTAAGCGACTTATTTTTTATATTCATGTAAAGAACTGTCATGCGGGGTTACAAATCCTCTTAAATTTGCTTAGAGAAAGGTATTGGATCCTCAACGGAAGAAAGAGTGTAAAGCTTGTGTTAGCCAGCTGTGTGATTTGTAAAAGGTTTAATTCAAGGGCTTTATGGACATCTAGTGCTCCTCTACCTGAAAACAGAGTAAAAGATTCTGCCGTATTTCAAGTTACAGGCATAGATATGGCTGGTCCTTTGTATCTTAAGAACGATAAGAAGAGTTGGATTTTGATTTTCACATGTGCTATATATAGAGCTGTTCATCTAGAGCTAGTGACCTCTGCTTCCACAGGATTTGATGGATTTGAGAAGATTTGTGGCTCGCAGAGGAAGATGCTCTGTTATCTACTGTGATAACGGAACAAATTTTGTTGGCGCAGCTAATTTATTGAGAAGCTTAGATTGGCAATGTATACAAAAATATGGGTCTGTCAACTCCATAGACTGGAAGTTTAACCCGCCAACGGCGGCGTGGTGGGGTGGCTTCTGGGAGAGGCTGATTAGGGTAATAAAAGATCTTCTTAAAAGAGTCTTAGGACGCGCCTGTCTTACGTACGAAGAAATGACAACTCTTTTAGCTGATGTTGAAAGTGTAGTGAATTCAAGGCCTCTAACATACCTTTCTGATGATGCGACTGTAAAGCCTATCTCCCCATCTATGTTTCTTCAAGATGTTCACGAAATTCAGCTTCCAGATGTTGATGCAGTTGAACAAAATTCTTTATCAAAGAGGCTCAGATACAGGCAGTCCCTACTCAGAGCTTTGAGAGATCGATTCAGATCCGAATATTTGGGTGCTCTCATACAGCGAGCAAATAGAAAACAGCCAGAAAAGGGTATCGCTGTCGGAGATATTGTGTTAATTGGATCTGACAACAAGAAACGAATCCACTGGCCACTAGGCCGTATCACAGAACTTATGCCTGGCAAAGATAAGAAAGTTCGACTTGTAAAGGTTCAAACTTCGCAACATGAACTTTTACGACCTATTCAAAGATTATATCCTTTAGAAGTAACATCATCAAATAATAGTTCAAAACTGAAAGAAGCATACCATTCAAAGGAAACCTCTGCTCAAACTGTTAAACCCGTTGTAACTTCAGAAGAGGAACCAGTCAGATATAGCAAAGCGGGAAGGAGAATTAAAGTCCCTGAAAGACTAATGTATTGAGAACTACACCTGCAACATTTGGTTTTGATTATAACCTATAATCAAAAGGTGGGAGGATGTTATAACTGAGCCATTTTCAATTTCAGTGTATAAATTTGTTTATTATTTATCTTCTATTTTTGTAAGTTCACGTGCTGAACAATATGTCAAAGAAAAAAAAAGAGTTAAATGAATTTAATGCTTTTAATTTTTATGTAAAATATGAGCGCGTGCTATCTTCAAAATTTGTTAAAATGTAAAGATTATGTGATGCGTGTGGCATCCACAGTTTTGTTTTTTTTAATTCAAGAAATAGAACAGAATAAAGTTAGCAACGAGGTTAGTTGCATTTTTTCATATAGTTTGAGTTCTTAATTTTAGTGAACTACTTTTTACCGTAGGAATAATTTTCTTATGTTTAATGTTATAGGGAATTATTATATGAGCATAAAAGATGCTACTTTAATAATTTTAAAGTGTAAATAAGTAGTCTTGGCGTCCGCCTTTATACAGTTTAATTTAGTAAGAGAAAAGCTAGGAATTTGCGGTGCTTATTCCGTTGCTTTACAGCCGAACTTCGGCCGAATGTCCACGTTTGACTATTTTTCGTTCAAACGACCTCATGTCATGACGTCGGCAGGAAGTACGATATGTCCGCCCGGTAAACCACCGATCGATCATCGGACTCTGAGCATTTTTAAAACAACCCTGATGCTTTTTCTCCTTCTTTTCGACCATATGATTGTCTACTGATTACTTATCGACACTATATGATGTCATGTCGATTATCTTACGACATCATTTCTAGTGTTTTACAATGTATTTTTCTTCCTTATTTTTAACCAAATGGTTGCCTGCCGATTATTTATTGACTTTATATGATGTCATAAGGATTATCCTGCAATATCATATTTGTTTCGACGTTATATCATATGGTGTAGTTTACTTAACGATATTATTTGTAAATGTTTTAAATTTTCATGTATATTCATTGGCTTTCATACCTTTTAAAATGTCGTAGCACGTATGAAATATGAATTTGCTTCTGTTTATCACAAGTTATTAAACTTCCTAATAAAATTACACAAATATCTATGCGGTGTTTAAGACTTATTTCAGCATTTTAAAAAAATTATTAATTTAAGATTCTTAATCAATTACAAAAATCCTGCACAATTATTAATGTAGAAAAAAGTTCAATAATTTTTCACGACTCGTAAGATAAATTAAATTTTACTTATTAAAAATAAATTAAAATATTAAAAATAATTAATTAACTGAATTATTTTTCATAATTTACTCATTAATTTTTTCGTTTTTTTTTTTTTTTTTAATTTGCATTTTGATTTAAATTTTTTTATCTGTTTGCTAACTAAAATCACAGAAAAAATTATTTCATGTGGAAAGTCTGCTTTAGCGTTTAAATTTTTTAAAAGTAATATTATTAATAAAAAAAAAAAAAAAAAAAAAAAAAAAAAGTAGGATAATTAAAAAGCAAAAAATCAATGTTATTTCCTTAAGATAACTTTGTTTAGAATTTACATATTAACATAAAATTTGAATCAGAATTTTCCAAAACAGTATTTTCTAAAATAAATTAAGTATATAAAATTCTCTACTATAAAGTAAGTAAAAATATTTCAATAAAAAAAATTAAAGAAAAAAAAACTGAAAAAAGAAAAGAAAAATATATATATATATATATATATATATATATTATATATATATATATATATATACATATAAGAAATTTTGAATTCGTCAATAATTGAAAGCAATGAAATTATTAAATTATCTTAAATACTAAAATGTTCATCTTTAGAAAGAAAGAAAGGAAAGAAAAAAATGCGTTATTTTTATTAAAATGCAAATTATGTGTTAGAACATGAAAATTTAGCACATGAAAATCATAAATTACTTTACGAATCTTGAAATAACATTGAAAATTTTTCTCTTTTTTTTTCTTTAAATTTTGCTATTTTTCATTATAATTAATTAAGTGTATTATTTTTAATTTTTACAAAACCTTATACAATCTTTAAATACCGCATAGCTTTTTGTATAATTTTAAGAAGAATTAAAAAAAAAAAAAATGTAAATAGCACAAAAAAAAAAATATATGAAAGTTTTTATTAATTAACCATTAAAAGTAATGAAGTGATTTAATTATCCTAAAGATTTTAATTCATTCTTAATATTTAAACCCTAAATTAAATTATCATATGATCGAGAAATGGCATTGAAAATATTTTTGCAACATTAATTAGCTATGTATTTTTCAAATTAATTAAAAGTATCAAATATATAATTTTTTAAAAGCTTAAATAAAACTTAAACATTATACATTTTTGTGTAATTTTAATAAGAATAAAAAGAAATTGGGATCAACAGAAACAAACTCTCAATTCATACATGCTATGATATTTTAAAAGAAATGAAAAATCACAATGAATTGAAAACAAAAGGTTTTATACCTTAATTATATTCATATCCAATAAATCTCCAATAGTATCCAATTTAAAATAATATATGTACCTTCCATTAAACCTTTTAAAAAGGAAAAAAAAAAAAAAAATGAAAATGTCATAAACCATTACTTTAGAATTTCTTATTTTCTAACGGGAATAAACAAAATATTGCTGCATGTGCATAGCTAGATGGTTTGTAGGGGACTGAGATTCAAATTTCAATGTCAAGTTAAAGAGGAGTGTGAAAAAAATAATGACCTTGGCACGATAATAGTAAGCCAAATTCATTCAAGACTATCCATTTCCTGTTTGATGTTCCAGACAGGGGTCATCTTTACGATTCTATCAGTGTTTCTGTGGAAAATAGTATAAAAATGTGCATGAAAACTAGTTTTTTTTCCTTATTTCGAATAACATTTTATTACTGCAATATATTCACAACCATATTATTAATATATATTTTATTCCGAAATACATTATTACATAAAGTTAATAAATAATTTGGACATTAAATATATATATATATATATATATATTATTATACATAATAAAGATATATATATATATATGTATATATATATGTCTTTTATTATGTTATCATATTGATAATGAAAATAAAAATCTTATTACTCTGTTTTAAAGCGAAATTATTACTGATTCCTACTATGTCTAGTTATATCAAATAAAACTTGTACACTACTTTATCCTAATTTATTTAGTTTTAGTTGAATAAGGACTACAAAAGATTCTTGACAAAAATTGATATATTTCTATGTGTTTTAAGTGCTGAAATTCACGTTATTATACTTTCGCATAAAGAAATAAAGCAATTGTCTCTCGTTCAGCTGTTCTTTTTATATTATTATTATTAATTCTCATCAGATGAAAAGCCATTAAAAGACACTACAAATATTCATGCTTGAACGGGGTTTGAACCCGGAACATGGCGATTTAAACATTCGCATAGCAAATAGCTATGCAATATAAAAAGTAATAAGTTGTAAAATGCAAGGAAATGAATGCAATATATGAATGAATACAATATGTGAATACTGAAATGAATGCAATATATGAATACTAGCAGGTCTAGTATATATATATTTAGTATACACATATAGCGCTGCTCGGGTTGAAGTAATGCTTAAAAAATTTTTGAATTAAAGAAATAAAAAAGCAAAGAAAGTATCAGAGGAAGTTAAATTAAAACCTTTTAGCTTTATAATATCACGAACTTGGTTATTTATATTACCGTTGAATTTTAGTATCAAAATTACTTAAACGTTAAAATTGAGAGAAATATTTAATGGAATAAAATAAAAGCAGTAGAATGAATTCCTACATGTACTATCTCAATAAAATCATAATTGTAACAATTCGAATTCATTGTGAAAAAAAAAAAAAAAAAAAAAAGAAAAGAAAAGAAAAGAACTACAGATAAACAATTAATTTAAATAAAAATACAAAAAATAATTGCACGTTCATTTTTTTTTTTTTTCGACATACAAAGCCGACAGAATATATTCACTTATTTATTTATTTTTGGCATCAATTTATTTTTCTTTTTAATAATTTTAAAGTTAAAATGGAGTTTTTATTTAATATCTTTTCAACTCTGATTGAACTAAGAAATACGATATTAGCTCGATTTTTGTCCTTATTAATTAAATGTACCATTTTTCATAGTTATTATTGGAATGATATAGCTTTGTATAGCAAACTAAAAATCGGTACAGACTGATAAATTTTCAGCTTTATATATATAAATATCGTATAATGAATGGGAGGAATAAACCACGCATTCACCATTAAGTAATAGCTTAAGAATAAAAAAAAGTAAGCAATTTTCGTCAAGGAAATAAATTTTGAGTGCAATAACAAATGTTATGTTCAGAATTCGCTTTCATTACCAGATGTATAGAGTATTTGGTAATGTTCTGTTTTAGAATAAGACAATGATTAATCATATTATTATTTTAAACCAAAAGGATTTCCTGAAATAATATGAAAGATCGATTTTCTACGATAGGGATCTAGATTAAGAGGAATGTCTGAGGAGGAGGTCTTTCTAAGGCGTCTTAACCCTTTACATATTTATTGCTTTTAATATATTGATTAATATTTCCTGCTGAGATTTCCTGCACTGACATAATTCAGACATTTTGTGGAAAATTCTACGGAGAAAAAAATATCCTATATTTTAATGGATTTTTTGAGTTAGGGTGTAGGTACTTAAGATTCAGGCAGATTATGTATGAGAAGGACGTAGCTCTGTATAAAAAGCCATAAGTGGGAGTCTTCCTAAGGAATCCTAGTTTTCATTCACGCAAGTTTCAAAGAAAATAAAAAAAACTCCGGTAGGCCGACGAGCACGACTTTGGATGGAACTCAGGATCTCCCTTCTATCAGTTTGGAGAGCATAGCATCTCGGCCACTGTTTATAAAATAATGCCAAATTGCTTCCTTTGAAGAGAAATCTTTTGTTTGTATTTATACCTTTGTATACTCTTGGCATTTTAAATTGAATATAAGAAAATAAAATAATGTTGTGCGTACATTGTATGAATAGATTTTTCGTTTTAAATTTATCTCACTCATTCAGTTGTATATGTGTGTACAAATACAAATTTTAACGTGTAATCGCATAATGTTTAGTAAATATTGTAAAATAAATAAGTAATAAATGTTTGCAAATGGAAACACAGATATATATATATATAATCCTTTTTTTTTTTTTTTTTTTTTTTGTATTTTTTCTGTTTCATCTTATTCAATGTTTCTTGGTTTCATCTATTCAATGTTTGAAAAGATTTTCAATATATTTCCATTCTGAATTATGACGCTGCTATTGCGCGAATCTTTTGGAATGATTTTATTTATCTTTCTGATTGCAAAATTTTGTATTTTCAGTTATTTTGGTATGCTCTTGTTTGGCAAAATCTAATTAATAAATTTAGTTCACTAATACATGATTTGTTATGCTGCATTTGAGCAACTTCCATTGTATTATTGTTAATTCTAAAACTGCCTTCTTCATGTTGATTTGATTTTCTTTTTCTTGCATTGTATTTAACTTCAGAGAACTTTTATCATTTTTATAAATTTCCTGAATTCAAAATTATATTAACTGCCTCACGAACTATATCTACATTCGTAATCTTTTTTTTGTATTTTTTCTGTTTATCTTATTCAATGTTTCTTGGTTTCATCTATTCAATTTTTGAAAAGGTTTTCAATATATATATATATATATATATATATATATATATATATATATATATATATATATAAACATATAATCGTTTATATATAAATATATATATAAGATATATAAATATATATATAAATATATATATAAACGATGATTTATTAAAAATAAATACATCATTTAATATAATCTTTTTTTTAAATATTTTATTGTAAATATATAACAATAAAAAAGAGGTTAGATAAATATTTATATGCTTATTCAGCTTTAAAGATCCATATGATCAGACGTAATATCAAAGTTATATTACATTTCTTATTGCAAATATTTGACCCTATAAATATTTCTTTGTAATAGTAATAAAACACAAAGAAAAAGATATAAAAATAATTATTTTTACAGAGATTTCATTCGAAATAAATCATGGAAATATATTAATCGTAAATGAAGTCTCGACTTATTTTTAAATTACTGTAGACTATTGTTAACCCCCAATAGGAGTTTCAAATGGCTAAAAGCAAACAGCAATTATATCTTTCCCTGTAACCTTAATAGCCTCTAATTTCTTACGATGTTTCCAATAATCTGTTACTTATCGCTTTTGCTATTTTGCCAAGACATGTAAATTATCGCCGAAGTGAAAGGGAGGGTGACATTTGTCCGGAAGTGTAGCAACAGGGGGGTAATTCCATGAGCAAGCGGGGTGTTTAAAGCGGGAAAAAATGGTTCGAATTTCGCTCTCTGTGGAGTATGGCCCGATATCACGCATGAATTATTTATCGACTAATTGATATGGCACATTATTTGGATATTCTATCGATGATTGCTTTCGAGGCCAGTATAAGAAACCGCTCCAAAAGATCGAAACAAGATCTTGAGAATGTCCTCAAATGATTACCAATCATTTCCCAACGATTCTGATGAGCGGCCAATGTGATTTCAATGTCCTTTGCTATCTGGGTACCTTGTGGGGACTCATGTCAATGTTGGGCCTTGGGGGGGACTTCATTCAATAAATCCCCATTGAATAAACCGACTGAAATAGGTTCTTAGCACTATTAAGAGTGTATTATAAAAATTCGACAACGCTGTACCGACTGAAATAGGGGTACCTGGGGGGGGACTCATGTCAAAGTTGTGCCTTGGGGGGGGACTCATGTCAAAATTGTACCTTGGGGGGACTCATGTCAATGTTGGGCCTTGGGGGGACTCATGTCAAAGTTGGGACTGGGGGGGGACTCATGTCAAAGTTGGGCCTTGGGGGGACTCATGTCAAAGTTGTACCTTGGGGGGACTCATGTCAAAGTTGGGCCTGGGGAGGGACTCATGTCAAAGTTGTACCTTGGGGGGACTCATGTCAAAGTTGGGCCTGGGGAGGGACTCATGTCAAAGTTGTGCCTTGAGGGGACTTCATTCAATAAATCCCCATTCAATAAACCGACTGAAATAGGTCCTTAGCACTATTAAGAGTGTATTATAAAAAATCGACAACGCTGTACCGACTGAAATAGGGGTACCTGGGGTTGGACTCATGTCAAAGTTGGGCCTGGGGGGGACTCATGTCAAAGTTGGGCCTGGGGGGGGACTCATGTCAAAATTGTACCTTGGGGGGACTCATGTCAAAGTTGTACCTTGGGGGGGACTCATGTCAAAGTTGGGCCTGGGGGGGGGACTCATGTCAAAGTTGTGCCTTGGGGGGACTTCATTTAATAAATCCCCATTCAATAAACCGACTGAAATAGGTCCTTAGCACTATTAAGAGTGTATTATAAAAAATCGACAACGCTGTACCGACTGAAATAGGGGTACCTGGGGTTGGACTCATGTCAAAGTTGGGCCTGGGGGGGACTCATGTCAAAGTTGTACCTTGGGGGGGATTCATGTCAAAGTTGGGCCTTGGGGGGACTCATGTCTAAGTTGGGCCTGGGGGGGACTTATGTCAAAGTTGGGCCTTGGGGGACTCATATCAAAGTTGTACCTTGGGGGGGACTCATGTCAAAGTTGGGTCTGGGGGGACTCATGTCAAAGTTGGGCCTTGGGGGGACTTCATTCAATAAATCCCCATTCAATAAACCGACTGAAATAGGCCCTTAGCACTATTACGAGTGTATTATAAAAATTCGACAACGCTGTACCGACTGAAATAGGGGTACCTGGGGTTGGACTCATGTCAAAGTTGGGCCTTGGGGGGACTCATGTCTAAGTTGGGCCTGGGGGGGACTCATGTCAAAGTTGGGACTTGGGGGGACTCATATCAAAGTTGTACCTTGGGGGGGACTCATGTCAAAGTTGGGCCTGAGGGGGACTCATGTCAAAGTTGGGCCTTGGGGGGACTTCATTCAATAAATCCCCATTCAATAAAACGACTGAAATAGGCCCTTAGCACTATTAAGAGTGTATTATAAAAATTCGACAACGCTGTACCGACTGAAACAGGGGTACCTGGGGGGGATTTATGTCAAAGTTGTGCATTGGGGGGACTTCATTCAATAAATCCCCATTCAATAAACCGACTGAAATAGGCCCTTAGCACTATTAAGAGTGTATTATAAAAATTTCGACAACGCTGTACCGACTGAAATAGGGGTACCTTGGGGGGGACTCATATCAAAGTTGGGCCTGGGGGGGACTCATGTCAAAGTTGTCCCTTGGGGGGACTTCATTCAATAAATCCCCATTCAATAAACCGACTGAAATAGGCCTCTAGCACTAATTAAGAGTGACGTAAAAAAATTCGACAACTGTACCGACTGAAATAGGCCTCTAGCACTAAAAAAAAGATAAAGAAACATATTTCTGTAAAAATTTCGCTTTAAAATAGAGATAAAACAAATACTATCAATGTTTTTTCTGGAATTTTAGAAAAATAAAAGAAGATATTCGTGGGACTTTTTCTTTAAAATATAGCTAACACAAATATCTAAAAACGAATTTCTGGAATTTTAGAAATTCTGACTTTAAGAGGGGGGAGGGAGGAGAACAGTGATTTAACATAGCCCTTTATCTAAACTTATAAAATAGTTCATGCTCGACTGAGTCAACACGGTTGTGACGATTGTGTGTGGATTTGTGTTACGCATTTTGTTGTGAAGTTGATTCCAGATCGATGATATCCACAAAGATGGGGTCCTGCAAAATTCCCCGCTTAATACCCTCCGGCGCGGCAGGCGACAAACGTATTTTAGGAAACATAAAACTTTTTTTAAGGCAGAATTTACAAAATGCAGATTTTTCAGTAGAACTTTTCTAAAAATGGGACATAGAATTTAAAAAGGGCTGTACCTCTTCGGGAATATATTTCCAGAAACCAATTTGGGTGTTTTGCAATTTTCGATTTTGCTATGGGATGTGTGGGGGGATTTACGACGGGGCAGTTCCGAAAGCTGATGTCTTTTTGCGCTAAATTTGTACTGTAGAATATTCGGGAGCTGCATTTACATGTTTTGGTGTGTGGGTTGATTATTTTTATGAATCATTAACTGTGATGGGATTTTAAAAACTTCGCCACTTTTTCTTCTATGGCGATGGGAGGGCAAGAAACGATTTTCCAAGTGTAGATCTCCTTCAAATTATCTCAGGGCGACAATTTATGTTACTTGTGTGTGCTTTCTGTACACAACATGCACCATAAAGGTATCTTGGGAAGTGATTCTCCTCCGCTTCCTTCAGGTCTGGGAATGGGAGGAGGTAGGGAAGTAAAAACACATTTCTAAATGTAAATATCTCTAATGTATCTAAAAGAGGTGATTCGTTGGTTTTACGGTTCGGTTATGTGTGATTAAAATACTCTATAAATGGATTTTGAGAATTTTCATTCTTTTGTTGGAGGTTGGGGGTGAAAGGCAAAAAACAAGTTTCCAAGCGCAATGGCATATAAAATTTTGTCGTGAAAGCGATTTTTCAGTATGTGGGTGGGCTATGCACAGCACAGTCGGCAGCAAAACTATTCGAGTGCTAGCAATAATTACAAAAAAGAAAAAAAGTACACTTAGTACTTTTTTGTTGAATAAATCCTTGTCGAATCATGTTTTTACTCAGTCTGAGAACATGATTCGGCAAGGATTTATTTAACAAAACAGTGTGAAGTGTACATTTTGCTTTACATAGGAATTATTGCTAGTTCACGAATAATTTTGCTGCTGTATAGGTATACACACTACGCACTGGAAAGTGATTTTGCGGAATATTCTCCCAACCCCTTGCACGAGGGTGAAGGACAAATTGTCGGATTGTAATTCTGCTCTAAATTATCTCAGGAATGTAATGTTTTGATTTTGTGAGACTTATATTCGTAAGCTACATGAAAAATATAGAATTCAATTAAATATAATGAGCAGTGAATCGAAAAGACTTGCTAGTACTGGATAAATTTATTTACAGCTAAATCCCTTCTTCTTGGTTTATTTAAACAAATTTATAACTTAGCTCAAAATCTCTTTAGAGATAATAAGTCTTTATCTTTAATAAGCAATTTTATTTTTTTTGACAATAAAGAATTTCGATATACCAAACATTGAACAATTAATAATAATAATAATAATAACTGCTTTAAATAAATATGATCTAATTAAAACTATATTACATAATAATAAATCTGTTGAAATAAACCCTTTGGAAATTGTTTGTGAATATATATTAAATTTTACAACGTTTTCATATTTTAATCATTAATGCATAATCTACGTGGATTATCCAGTAATTTATGACTTAAAATTTCGACTGAATGAAACTTCATGTCTCATTTATGTTTATACGAAAATCAAATTTATTCCGATAGAGTCATTATCAACTAATGCCATTTTAATGAGCTTATAAGCATATGCACTCTCCAGGATGAAATATTCAGTAATGTTATGTAAAATCTATGATATTATCTATACTGAAATCATGATTTATAATGTAGGTTAGTACTGAGATTGCTATTAACCCTTTACCTACTGTCTTATGAATTACATAGAAAATCATTTCAATTTTTTTTTCTGCTTCCTAATGAGCTAACTTATAAATATAAGCAATAAAAATCGCGATCGTTATATCATATAGTAATTAATGGCAAATAAGTGAGATGGTATTTTAAAGTAAAGTCGGTATACAAAGTTAAAAAGCGTCACTTCAAGCTTTTGTATTCATATCAGTAACAATTTCAACAACTTGGCTTTCTGGTTCAGCTCTTAGGCCATGCTTGTCTGTCAAGCTCATATTCTTCATTGCTTAATTTTTTTTAATCATGTTTAAATTATTTTTTCATTAATGCTGAGAGAGGAATTTTTAAAGTTATTAAACTGCCGTATTTTTTAATTTTTCTCTCTCATTTTTTCTTTTTAACGTTGTTTTTATTTTTTCTTTAATATTCCAGTACAAAATGTCTCCACATGCTTTTAATGCAAAAGAAATTTTGTTACAATCGGGCATGCGTATTTCATTCAAAGAACGTTCCATAAAAAGTGAAAGTACAATCATAAAAAAAAAAAAAAAAAAAAAAAAAAAAAATACAGCAAAAAATAAATCATACTTTTTAAAAATACAGATAATATGAAACGGTCTCATCGATCAGCGTAATTTTCAAAAAAATTCTAGAAAAGCCTTTTTCTAGAACCTACTTCGAAAAACCTTACACTGCTGAAATAACTTTAGAATCTGTATTATTATTATTATTATTATTATTATTTTGCTAAAGAGCTTCTCCTTCAACGTCGGAAACAGGCAGAAATCGCACATTGCGAGACTTGGACTCTAAGGAGGATGTAGCATGATTTTAATACTGCATTTACTAAGTATTGCTGGACATAAGTAGCAGCATCGGAAACAAACATGACGAAAATATAAATTAATGTGTAGAATTCGAAATATCGACGTTCTCGAAATGTTAGTTGATGCCACTATCTCCTCGTATATCATTCGCCGATTTTTCTTGTAAGGTTGACCACATAGTGCTAGCATTTCAATCATTCACAATACTTTATTGTCGGCCAGGCTTAGGAGCAAGTTATGCAGGCAAACAACCTTTTTTGAGATCATCATGACATTTAAAAATCGTACACTTACCAAAACATTTCTCTTTGCAAGCTTCTTTAATTAGCTTAACAGTTTGTCGTGTTATTTTGCCCAAACGATAGCGAAATTTTATTATATAAAGCATTTACTTTTTTGACTCTGAACCATTCACCTCCATTTCTGTAGTCCAAATAAAAACAGTTCTTTCAACAAGCACGAAAACAGGAATATAAAATCGTCTGCATCGTTTAGATTATTCATAAATGTCTAGTTAATATTTTGAAAAAAATCACCTGCAATTTTATTTTTTAGTTTCGCGGTATTGTCATTACATAAAAAAAAAATAACTCTCAATTTTTACACAATACCGTTTGCATTTACTAAAAACACTCATACTTCTTCATACTTTTATTGTTTTTATATTCTGTTTGGAAAATGTTTTTCCTACTGCAGTATGTCTTATAGTAAAAAAGTGACATCTCTTTGGTTTAAAGTACCTTCATGCTATAAAAAAATAAATCAAAGGAATGCATCAACTGTTTCTTTGCTAATAAAAAAAAAATATTTATATGTTCAATTGTCATACAGTACGAAGCAAAAGTTTAGACAATGAAGAAATTCATGCAGATTTCGAAAAATATTTAATCAATTTTCCTAACATAGCTTGCATGTAATGTGCTGTGCATGTAAACAATATTTATAACAATGAAAAGTATTACTGTACATATTGCAAGTAATTAAATGGCAACACAAATATAATACTGTCTCAAAAGTTTAGACAAAAATTAAATAAAACTTAAATAAACAAATTTAAAACCTAATTGAGCATTCATGCTTTAGTATTAATTCATAAATACACGATTCAATCGAAGAAACTAAATTTTGCATAGTTTTGGGACCGATGTCGAACCATGTATCTTCAATAGATGTCTTGAGAACCTGTACAGAAAAGTATTGTCTACCATTGCTATAAACTTTGCGAGACATGATGCCCCAAAGGTTCTCTGTAGGGTTAAGATCTGTGTTAAATGCTGGTCAGCCGAGAACTCTTATATTATTAGAATTAAACCAAGATTTTGTATTGTTTGTAGTGTGAATAGAAACATTGTCTTGTTGAAATTGCCACTGAGGGCCACCTAGAAGCTCAGGAAAGGGCATTAAGTTATTTTCTAATATCTTTGTATAATGCTGTGATATTTGACGACCACTGATAAAGGTCAGAGATACTTGTCCATTATAGCAAATGGCTGCCCAAGTCATCATCGAGCCCCCTCCTTATCTGCGACTGAAAACACCTAGAGGTTCCTTCCGCAATCATGCCAATACGATGACCAGACATCTGGACCATATAGATCCTACTTTTTTTCATCGCTAAATACGACTAATTGCCATTTCTGTCCATATAACATATGCTTTTGAGCCCACAACATTAACTTATGATGTGGCTTCAGAGCCGCTTTCGTTTACATTTTGTTATAAACTACTGTTCCTTTTTCCACAATTCGTCTACGAATCGTATCCTTTGACACAGAGAGTCCCGATGACCACGTACACTCATTTGTTGTGTACTCGCTAGTCTTTGTATCGGGCGATCCTCTTGTATATTTCTTACACGTGACATCCCAGATCTACATTTTGCTTTATATTCACAACCACGCGATAAAACTCGATGAATAGATTTCTTAGATCTATTAATAATAGCCAAAATTTATGAAACGCGCTTCTCTTCAGCTCTCAACTGCCAAATCATTGAAACCTCATTGCCTTGAAATTTTTTAGCTTTCGGCATTTCGACTACGAAGCGTTATCGTTTGCGGAACTTAAGTACTCAAAATCTGTGACATCATCGATTTTAAATTTGCATATGCCAGCAAATATTCACAGAAACTCATAATAGTGTCTAAACTTTTGCGACAAGCAAATTTTTATTTTTATCAAAAAAAAAAAAAAAAAAAAAAAAAAAAAAAAATATATATATATATATATATATATATATATATATATATAGTAAACCAAACGATTGTCTTTTGATTATAGCATTTTAAAACATATTTTTAATATATATACAGGTTTTTGTAATTCTGAGGTCATAATCCTAAATTTTAAAGATGAATAACGTCATTGTCTAAACTTTTTCGTGGTACTGTAATAGCCTCACTGTAAAAAATTACGTTAATTTTTACAGCAGTGTGTGCTGGATAAAAAGTATTCCAAAACATTCTGCTGTGAAAGAGAATTTTTTTCAATATAAACATCTGTAAAATAATCTCTCTTTACATATGTTTATACTGTAAGTTATTCTATTAAGCAACAGAATGTGCTGGTACCCAATTTTGCCATCACATCTGCGTATTTTTTTACTATGTATATCCTCCATGGATATATGCGCTATTCTTATGCTAGTGAATACAGATAATTAAATGATGCATCATAAACCTGTAGTAGAGTTACAGTGCATTTCAAGCAATATATTTTTTAAGGGTGTGATCCCAAATATTTTTTATATCTTTAAATTTTTCTGGCTCCCTTTTTCTATTCAGAATAGAATGTCGCTGAAATGCCTGATATAGTCTGTTATTGTCATCTGTGAAGTTCCAAAAAAAAAAAAAAAAAAAAAAAAAAAATCAACAATTTTTCATTATATATCCGGTTGATCGTCTAAATTCGCATATATCCGATAATTTATTTAAAGTAAATTTATATGTGTGACGGCTGGATATTAGATTTTGTTTTTTTAAACTCAAAAGTAAAGACAGAAAAGATTTTAAACTTATTACTTGAAATTTAACTTAAAATTACAAGTTAAAATTAATTAATAACTTAAAAATATAAGTTAAAAACTTCTTTACACACCATAAAATTAATGAAACCACTACCAATTTCTATAGGATGTGACCTTTCTTCTTTAGGAGCAAAACAAATTTTTAGGAGCAAAAGCAAGTCGACAAAAGGAAAACTGTGTCATGTTTTTGCCTCCAAGGTAAGTAGTTTGTGTTTTGCACCTAACGAAGAATTGCCACGTCCTTTCGGACCCGACAGAGCTTTTGTTAATTTTATGGTGGGAGAAAAACATTCTTAGTTTAAATATTTAATCTACATTCTTTGTCACTCTTGCTAACAGTAAGTGTGGCTTGTTTACGTCTAATACGAACATCAGTTTCTGAAAAGATCAATTGCAATCTCTATAAGCTGTAATACTTAATCGCCGTACTGAGAAACGTATTTGATTTATACTTCAATTATTCTGCAATGCATACTGCCTCTTGCCATGGAAAAATATTGCAAATAAAAAGAATACTAATACATAAAACAGTTTTTCTTGCAACCTTTATATAGCATTCCATGTAGGACTACAGGCGCTCTTGATGTGCACCTGTGCTGAAATATTAGTAATTTGCATATCATACAGTGGTATACAGATGGTACAAATTTCACCCTTTTTTGGGATTACCCACCCTTTTACATTATTATTATTATTATTATTATTATTATCATTATTAGTGTTGTTGTTGTTGTTGCATTGCATAAAATATTTTTTTACTTCCCTTTTTCTCTTCTTCTTCTTCTTCTTCTTCTTTTTTTTTTTTTTTTTTTTTTTTATGAAATTATAATACACACAATTTTCCATCTTATTTTTATACATACAGTAGAGTCGCGGTTATCCGAGCCCGAAATAACTGAGTTAGTCAAAGAAGACTACTCTTCAGTCTAAAAAAGACTACGCCCCACAGGAGGCGTGGCTTTTGACAAATGACGTATATATTAAAACCAATGTGTATATATTTATGATAAATTTGACTATACATCACTGTATTTTATAATTTAAATATAAATGTATTGCATGACATTTTTAACTGACTACATTTAAATGTTCAATATATATGTATATTATTTTATTTCATTGATTAAGTTTTCATCTATTTTAAAATTTGGCGTATATTTCCCTTCCGATTTACGATAGAGTTCACGTTATCCGAGTTTCCGATTATCCGCATTACCTCGGATAAGCGAGGTTCTACTGTATATTAATTATATATTACTTTTCAGTTTATGGGTAAAAGTAAAATAATAATAATAATAATATATATATATATATATCACTTTCTGTGTATCTTGAAATTCTTCATCTCAGCTCTTGATTTCTTTGTACCACACAGACAGATTTTGTAAACACACGCGACACATATTTCTATGAATTCTGTCATAATATCCTAGTATCCGTAAGCTTATATATCTAATAATCAGCTGTGTTTCTGCTGGAATATTTGTACAGTTGTCCTTAAAATGTTGGTAATACAACGAATTGTATATCAAGGATTTACCACTGTGTTATAAAGATGTACCATATGACATCCTCAGTTGCAAAATGTCTTAGCAACTGAAACAAATAATTGCCCTATGCCAATCCTGTTTATCAGAATATGTAGCGAACGATTGAGTATTACTTTTACCCTTTACGTTTACAGTAAGGTCTTTGATGGTCAGCAGGATTCATTCTGAAGTATAATTATTCCCTCTATATAATTCTATTCCACAACACTGATTCTCGAAAAAATGCATACACACAACTGCCAGATGAGTTTCGGTAGTAAGTGGATGTCGGTGGAATGAACTGCCTGACCTCACATCCCATTCACTGAGTTTTTTATGAATGTTTATTGCATTCTCTGACATAGAGATTAGTACGTCATATGTAGTTGATAAGTACACGATAAATGCATTGAACGCCAATCGAAAATCACTTAATCTTCGCATTTTTCTGTTACTCTTGATCGGACTATATCTTCTTGCCGCTTTGTAATATCACAGATCACACTTTAATAAAAGCATCTTTGAATAGGAAATCGAATTTTTGAACGATTCTGTGACTTTAGAAACATCTTTCTTTTAATTTAATTGTAAGATTTCTCTGGCCATATCATCTGGAATCTTTCTGTGAGGTATTAAGGTAATTTGCATAATAGGAATGAACAACATTCACACAGAATTTTTGCTCTAACATTTAAATGTATTATTTTTTTATACGCGATTTTAATATTCTTAACGATGAGCTGAAGCTCTAAGGAGTCAGCCATTTACCGCCAAATTTAATCATTCATGTATTCCGTAATAAGGTATGTGCATTGTTTATCGGAATAAATTCTTAATTGACAAATTTCATATCTGCATTACACATGAGAAATCTCTTCAGAATTCATCAACATATAGAATCTTTATCAATATATCTCATTGCTTAACAATGGTTTAATATCAACGCTTGTTAAATTATACTGCCATCGATCACACAATACAGCTGTGAAGAGTAGTGAATAGTTATAATTAATAACTGCAATTATAAATTTTTAATGCGATGAAAGATCTATATTGACAAATATTTATAGATTCAAAGCTTATTTCAAACCTGCATAAATAAATAAAATTATGAAAATATTAACATGATTTTATTACGTTAATATGTTAAACATTTAAATAACAGTAGATTTATTTTCGGTTATCCGTAACTATAAAAATGTTTCTTTTTCAACATATGTATATATATATATATGATTTTACAGAATGCCTTTTTCGTTTACATATTTGAAAACATTTCCTTGTTAGTTTAAAATTAAACGAGTATGAAGTTAACTGAAAGCAACAAAAAGGAAAATATAATTACATTAAATATCCTAAAACCTTCCAAAATAAACTGATCAACATATTTTTAAGAATATATATGCATTATTAAATGTAATGATAAAAATGTTATGTTTAACTCTAGCTAATAAATCAATTAAAAAGCTGAATTCGTACAAAAAAGTCATCATATTTGTTTCTTTGAACATTCAATCGATACACTTAGCTTCATAAAAACTAATAAAATATTAAACATAAATAGCTTTAGACGTTTGAATAATTGCTTATAATTTTCCATTCTTTGAAGTAGTGTCCCTTTTCAAAATTCCATGTATTTTCATTGCTATACTTGTAATTGGAATTGCAAATATTTTAATGATTAAGTTAATTTTTTTATGCAGATTTTAAATATAACTCTAGATTTATTTTACTCCTTAAGCTTTTTTATTTGTGACCCGTGACTACCTCAGAAATTTTGTACGCCTGGAAAGTGTAATCAAGGTGTTTGTACCAAACACCTTAACTGCACCAAATGTCTTTTTTAATTCACTTTTCAGTTATGGCTTTGTCGCACACTTCGATTTACTTGAAAACAACTTAACATATATTGCGTAGTTCACTTTAATTAAAATGAGATAGGCTGAGTTAAGACTCCTATATATACGAGCTGGCGCATCAGGCATTTTGTTGCATTAGGGTTGCCTCATATACCCAGCGCGTTTCTCCGATAAACAAACGACAAACATTTTTTTTTATCGTCTTACGTTTCATTAGAGTAACTTGTTTTATTATATTTCATAACTTTAGGTAAATAAACTATGATATGGAAGTTTGTTTAGCGATAAACTACTATAATCATTCAAGAAGTGAATATAAAGTGTTCACAGACCTTCTATTGCTGTGTATTTGAGTTTTAGCGACATTTTGTAAAAGAAACAGAAACCGCCCTTACAACACATCGTGCATCCATAGGATATCCTCAGAAAAAAATGACATCCTGAGCATGCACTGTGAAAAAAAATGTGTTTTTAGGAAAATTATTGTTGCTTATTGTTCTTATCTTGACCGGATTAGCTTCTGATCAAGATTTCTTAAAGGGAAGCGATAAGGACGCCAAGCAGGAATGCTGTCCTCTTCAGAGGCAAAAAAATGGCGGCTATGCGACGGCCTATTACTTTATTTAAGGGGCTCTACGCTGAGAAATCCCTCTGTAATTTATTCTTCGAACAACCACATCAGTTCAGATTTTCTTTTTATTAACCGACTTCAAAAAAGAAGGAAGTTTCTCAATTCAAACCGTATGCTTTTTTTTTTTTTTGTTTGTTCATAACTTCTGAACGGATGCTCCGAATTTGGTACTTTTTGTTTTGTTGAAAAGGTCTTGGTCTGAAATATGTCCCATTGTAATACTTTTACGATCTAAAGAAAATACAGGGTGCCCAAAAAAATCAGTCGAAAATAGTGGAGTTAGTGTTCCTATCTCAAAAATGGTTCTAGAGAAAAAAGTGAATTACAAAGTTGAAGAGTAGCTTCGATTTAGTACAAAAAGATAGTTTAGACACCCATGCTAGCGTTCCTATCTCGGAAACGGTTCAAGACAGGGGGAAAAAGTGAATTATAAAATTGCAGAGCGTCATCGATTTAGTACGAAAAGATAGTTTAGAAATTGATGCTAAAAATACAATGCTAAAAACGTGCATTTGTTTGTTCGCAATTTCTTACACTATGCACACTTTAGCTACATTGCACACGTTGTAGCGTAGCTGGCGAGACATACACTATATAGTTCAAAATATGGTTACTTGATACTTTTTGTTTTGTTGTAAAGATCTTGGTCTGAAGTAGGTCTCATTGTAATATCGTGTAATCTAAAGAAAATAAAGCGCCATCTGGTGAAAAACAGCGGAATTAGCGCTCCTATCCCAAAAACGGTTCAAGATGGGGGAAAAGTTAATTACGAAGTTGTAGAGCATCATCGATTTACTACGAAAAGACAGTTTTTAGACATTATTGCTAAAAATAGAACTCTTAAAACGTGCGGTTGTTTGTTCGCAATTTCCTACATTGTGCACACTTAAAGTACGTTACACACTTTACAGCGTAACGGATGACACGTATACTCTGTTCGAGCTATGTGTTGTTGTTCGTGCTTGTAAGCTTATAACTTCGTGAGAAATACTCTAATTGGCCGACTTCAAAAAGGAGGAGGTTCTCAATTCAAAGCGTATGTTTTTTTGTTTTTGTTTTTGTTTGTTAGCTCATAACTTCTGAACGGATGATCCGATTTTGATATTTTTTGTTTTATTGTAAAGGTCTTGGTGTGAAATAGGTCCCATTGTAATACCTTTACCCAGCAAAACCTGGGATGATGGCCAACACGAGGCCAAGTGTTGGCTGCCAACAGTAACAGCTGCTGGCCCGTTGGTGGCAAAAGTTAAGGTGCCGAAGGGAATATGTTACGCCGGCCATTAGATGGCCGCTTTCGGCCGATCCACTGCTGGCAGCCTGCAGTACGATCGGAATAAGTCAGTGGGCCACTGATGGGTCATTGCTGGCAGCGAGCTATCGGTTAAAAAAAGGTTGTGGACCACTGATGGCAACCAACAATAGGTTAAAAATCGTTAGTGGGCCAGTGTCGGGCCACCTGATAGCAAACATATTTTTTTCGTATTGTTGCTGGAAGGAAGCCTTCAGTGGGCCAGTTGTGGCAAACATAAATAATTATATTACTCCGGGTGTTTTTGTTGGCCCTTTATATTTTCCCATTAACGGCCCTCTTCATTTACCGTCGCCAGAAGCCCGAGCCAATGTTATTCTATGGGGAAATTTTCTTTACAAATAACTCATTAACTAATACATATTTTTAAATTCTGTTTTCACATTCAAAAATTTTTTTAATTTTTAATATTTTATTTTGAAATTGCAAAATGAACAAATTTCACATATCGAAAATTCGTATTTTGCAGCTTCAAAATAAAATATAAAAAATTAAATAATTTTTTTAAAAAGGTCCGTCAATTTAACAGCTTGAAATTTTCAGAATGTGAAAACAGAATTAAAAAATATGTATTAGTTAATAAGTTATTTGTAAAGAAAAATTTCCCATAGAATAACATTAGCTTCGGTTTCCAGCGGCGGTGAGTGAAGAGGGCCCTTATTGGGCCAATAGTGATTTGGTTATGACTATTATTTTATTTTATTTTATTTTATTTTATTTATTTATTTATTGTGATACCTTACATTTTATTAATGCTAATTTCTATGCATCCAATATTTAATTTGGTTTTGTAGCAACAGAGGGTGATCAAACTATTATTATTAATTTTTTTTTTTTTACAATTTTTTTATCTTGATTAAAAAACAAAATGCTTGACTAAATGATTTTGAAATGCAGACATGTAAAAACGTTTAAGAAATCACATTTTCTACTATCGATTTAGTCCAAAGTTCAATTAAGGGACCAGCTATAAATTAAAGAAAAGCACAAATATTTTGGATCACCCTGTGTCATAAAAAGCTACAAATGACTTGTAACTTGAACACATTATTGCTCTTACTATATACAATGTTTGTAAGTTTTTTGTATGGGAAATACACAATTTTTTAGGCATATATATATATACATATATTATTATTACATTTTTGGCAATTTTTTTGCTTATAACAAGAAGGAATTTTCACAAAATTTAACAAAACTTGCAGAAAAATTGATAAAACATTAAAGAAACATTATTCTGAAACATAAAATTCATATGTGTAATTTTCGAGGAGATTTGAGCATTTACATTAATTTTTATTTATTTATTTATTTATTTTATTTTATTTTTTCTGAGCGTGCGCGTAAGATAGAAATTTTTTTATTACGTAAGTCGAAAACCAGATATCTTGGGTAACTTATATAAAAGTTTATTTCAATGGAATAAAAATTAAGTAAAATATTGATAAAAGAACGAGCCAGATTTTAGATATGTTAAACCATGTTACAAAAGGTCATTTTTGTGAAAATCTCCTTATGAGCTCACAGATCGTACTAAAAGTATGTTAGAGTTACAAGTCCAGAAGGACTTTTTCACAAAGTAGAAATTTTGAAACATGGTTGAAAAAATTTAATCTTCCAATTAAATGCTTGGCATGTGAAAAACCCCTTATGAATTTTCAAACCTGTATATACCTAAAATCTGCCCAATTTTTTCGCAACAACTTGCTTAATTTTTCCTGTATTGAAATGAACTTTCGATATAAATTGCCCAATATATCTAGCTTTTAACTAATGTGATGAAAATTTTTATCTTTCCCACAAAATCAGTAAATAAAATATTTATTATAAATGCTCATATCTCACCGAATATTACACGTATAAATGTGTGCTTTAGAATAATATATTTCTTGTGTTTTGTGTTTTGTTAAAATTTTGTCATTTTTTCTGTAAGTTTTGTAACATTTTATTGAATTCCATTCTTGCTATAAGAAAAAAAAAAAAAAAAAAGAAAGAAAGAAAGAAAGAAAAGAAACTTGCCCCCCACCCCTTGCCAAAAAAAAAAAAAAAAAAAAAAAAAAAGAAATACACATATTGTTTATAATATATGCAGCGTGTTACGGTTACAAGTCATCGGTAGCTTTTCATGATATAGGGTGATCCAAAGTATTTGTGCTTTTCTCCAATTTGTATGGTTGCTTCTTTAATTGCACTCTTGACTAAATCGATAGTGGAAAATATGAGTTTTTAAATGTTCTTTGCATAATAGAAGTTCAAGACCATTTCATCCAGTATTTGTTTTAAAATAATAATAATAATTGATTACCCACTGTATTTATAGTTCAATTAAATTTTTACAAGCATTTGATTCTTAGACTATGTTTATAAATTTAGGATTTCTAGTACAGCGTGAGAAACACTCAGCCGATCCGTTTTCATTAAAAATAAATCTATGATAAGCTTTTTATTACTTTTGTTCTATGCAAATATAAGATTTTGATAAGATAAATATATATTTTGTTCTATGTAATATTATATTCTTTGTAAATTTTGTTTCAAAATGTTAAATTTCAAAACGTTTATTTAACTGTGTTAAGTTTTTTTTATATAAATAAATGTAACGTTGCAAGTGACTAGATAAAATATTGAAATAAAAAGTTTCTGATTTAAGTATGCAATATAGAGAACATTCAATAAATAAATATTTAAATCAGAGTTAAGGAGATGGTAAATATTGAAAATCGTTCTTTAAAATTTCTTCCTTAATGTTGTGATTTAATACATAAGTATAGAAATGTATCAGTATTAAGTACATTAAAATTTCTCATAAACTATTGAAATAAAATAAATAAATAAATATTCCATGCAACATAATTTTTAAATTTTACAATCGATTTTACATCATTGTAATTTATCAAAATTTCTAAACATATTTGGGTATAACTTTGTGGATTGATTGAGAAGTTACTTTTTGAAAAGTATTTTGTACTTGTGTGCTAAATTTTAGAGTGAAACATAAAAGTATTTTTAACAAAAAAAAAAAAAAAAAAAAACCTCACCAACCAATGCACAAGGTAAAAACCTAATTTATTTCGAATGTATTGATACATTACAGTAAAATGAAATCAGGGTAAGGGGAGAATTTATTAAAAATATTAATCGCATAAAACACTTAAAATCTTTTGAAAATTTTTTATTTTATTTTTTTTTTTTTTTTTAACATATTTAAATAGTTTTCCAGAAATTTTAATATGCTTAATATTGATACATTTCAAAGCATATGTATGTAAACTTTAAGAAATCTAAGACGCTAATTTCAAAGTACGATTTTCAATTTCGTCATCCCCTTAAAAGGGATTTAAAAACTACTAAAGTACGGAGTTCTGACTCTGAAGAATAAAATAATAAGTTACCATAAATCGGAAAAAAAAACAGCGACCCTTAGTCAGGCGAACAAAAGTGGACACGAGTGTAGCAAATGTACTTCCACTCGAAACAAATGTTGCTAGTATTTTTTTTTTATTATTGGGTTTTCTTACAAAGATTTTTATTATTAATAACGGTTCTTTGAATCGTTTATTACTGTAAAAATAAATAAATAAATAATAAGATATTAAAATAAAATAAAAAGGCAACAGATGTCACCACTATTATCCTTAGTCAGGCGAACAAAAGTGGACACGAGTGTAACAGAAGTGTTTTGCTACACTCGTGCCTACTTTGTTCACCAAATGAAGAGCCGTGTATCACCAGAAACAAATGTTGCCAGTTTTTTTTAATTCAATTATTGCGTTTCTTTACAAAGATTTTTATTATTAATACCGGTTCTTTGGTGCATTTATTACTGTAATAAATATGTGCTTTAAAACTTATTTTTATTTATTTATTTTTTAATTTAATTTTAATTTTAATTATTTTTATTTTTTTTACAATTAAATTATATAAGTACGCATTTCTTTTTTTTTTTTTTTTTTTTTTTTTTTCATATATTTGCTGTGATAAAAATTTAAATTAAACATGCATGCATGATCCTGGAAACCAATTGAAAACCATTTCTTTTCTTTTTTTTTCTTATTAATTTATTTAAATAACTAATTCATCTAAAGTTATGGATTACTTTTTTTAATCAGAAAACAAACTAACAGCCAAGTTTATTATTTAAAGCGCAGATTACAATTTGAGATTCAAATTCACATTTAAACTAGTATGTTGTGGCCACCACAAGACTTTCTTCTATATTTTCCTATACAAATTCACTCAGTAACAATATTAAAAAAAATAAAAAAGAAAAAAAAAATCCAAGTTTTTTTTTTCGTTAAAAGTAAAAAAAAATTCGATATCTTTGTTTTAAATTATCACATATTTATAGTTCAAACATTCGTTTTAAAGGTATTGACGAGACCTTTCGAAAGATACCCATCTTCAAAATTTACACCACCCCCGGTGGTACTCCCCCCCAGGGGGGGGGGAAGCGATGCCCCCACATGCACAAAATTTTTTTCCGAATTGACTACTACTATTAGCAATAATTCATATTAATTTTACAATCACAGGTTAAGAATAACTCTCATTATGTACATTTATACGAAATTTTGTCCTATACTACCATGTTAAAATTTAGACGAAATACGATCACAGCGCCTCCTGTTGTGCGATTGATCCCCAAATCTAATCAGCACCAGTTTATGTCAGGAGCCAACTAAATACCAAGTTTGGTTAAATTTCATTTAAAAAAAAAAAAAAAAAAATGCGTTTTTTTTCGCAAAAAGTAAAAAAAAATCGATAACTTTGTTTTAAATTATCACAGATTTATATTTCAACCATTCGTTTTAAAGGTATTGACGAGACCTTTCGAAAGAAACCCATCTTGAAAATTTATTCCCTTCGAGGGGGGACTTCCCCCCCCAGGGGGGTTCACGAGGCTCCTACACATGCAAAATTTTTTTCCCAGTTGACTATCTCTATTATAAATAATTCTTGTAAATTTCATAATGATTACTAAAAAATAATTCCCCTTATGCACATTTATACAAAATTTTGCCCTATATCACCATGTTAAAACTTTAGAAAAAGCGGGATGGCAACGCAACCTGTGAGACGATTTTTACCAAAAGTTGATAGGCACTAATTTATGTCAAGGTGCAACTACATACCAATTTGTATGAAATTCTGTGCAGTAGTTCCGGAGATACAGTTGCCACAAAATTTTGTCACACACACACACAGACAGACAGACATTTTCTAAAAATGGTCAAATCGTGTTCTACAGCTCTCAAAACGTGTAAATCCATCAAAAAACCCGAGGTCGAAAATTTTTACGAATCCAATACTTTCTTCTATTGAATATAGAAGAAAGTAAAAATTACTTAATGCATTTCGACTTTTTTTGAACTGATAAGCGCTGTTGCTAACCTTCAAAGATGCTTAGACAGGAAGCATTTCGGGACATCTGGTTATAATTGCTGACTAAGAAAAATATTCCAATTCAAAACTAACACATTCGTACTGCACTGATTGATAGACGTTGGTTTGGTTTACTTTAAAATAAATTTATTAAATAAAGACGTAAGACGTTTTCAGTTGCTCTGAAAGATTTCATCATAACTATAGGGAATTACTTATTTCAAATCTTACATAGCGAAAATGAAACAGGATGTTAAAAAATCTGTTTTATACACAGATTTAATGAGAATGCCTATTATTTTAATTATTTAGTAGTGGGTGTACATCAATGATTTATATTTCCTTCTAAAGAAACCCTAATTTTCCTTAATTATTTTTATTATTTGTTGAGAAATAAATGAATTTGAAAAAATAAAAATACGGGATGAAGGTAAAGAATTTCGATTATTTACTTTTAGTTGAAAACCATTTTAGAATTACAGAGACACTGGATAAACATTTTAAAAAATTTATAGTCATATTCATTTAAAGTTTACTCAGTGTGTCTTACTCACTTAAAGTTTAGCAGTCAAAAGTGATCATTTAAATTACAAACATAAACAGGATATATAATTTTATGATGCAGTATAGTGATAATAATAATGCAGTTCAAAGATTAACGTCTGTGATAAGTATATAATATTTGAGAGAAAATTATTCTAATCTAAATATTTTTTTTTTTTTATTTTATCTTCTTTATTTATTTAATTGAATTTATTTTTATTTATTTGTTTTTTATTTATTTTGTCTCACATCTTTATGTGGCGAAAACTTTATTAGTTTGTGAGTGTTATCTGTGTTAATAATAATAATTTCGGAATTTAAAAGGTAATAATGCACTTGTTATTCATGAAATATGAATAAATTGATTCAGATTTAGGACCATCTTCACGATTCTTGACTTTTTGAATCATACTGGTGGTCAGGAATGAAAGAGTTCCGCTTTTTTGCCACCACTAATTTCCATAAAAAATTCTGCTCTATAAAATCACAAAAATAATATAAGAAATATGATACAAATTTCTGTATTGAAACACTTTTGGCAGAAAAAGCAGAACTCTTTCTTTGCTTGGGCGACGTTTCTTTGGGATATAATAGAAAGTCTAATACTTATTTTGATTATACTTTTTGCTATTTCTCTTTTAATTAATTTTTGGCAATACTTCATTTTCTATTTATATTTCTAACATATGGGAATTTTTAAATGCTGTTTACTATTTTACAAGTACATTTTTTTAAATACTTTATATATATAAGGATCTAGTCAAATATATACAGAAGGGATAATTTTTAAGATTTATTTATTTGTTTATTCATTTTTTTTTTCAAGCGATGCTCTCTGGATTAAAAAGAAAAAAAAAAAAATCTTGGCTGACTGTTATTAACATAAACATTTATTTATTTTCTTTCACATCTAAAAATTAATTCTCATTATGTGTATTTATGCAAATTTTCCTCTCATACTGCCATGTTAAAAACTGGGGAAAAATGGGATGAAAGCGGCATATTTTGAAGGATTGGTCCTCAAATGTAATTAGCACCAATTTACGTCAAAGTTCAACTAAATATCTAGTTAAGTTAAATTGTATTAAATTGTTCATAGAATACAGCGTTCAAAAAATTACTGATACACACAAAGATAGACAGATAGTTTTTTTAATGAAGTCAAATCGTGTTCAGAACATATCAAAACGTGTAAAACAACCGAAAAACGGGAGTCGAAAATTTTTACGTATCAAATACTTCTTTCTTATACATGCAGAACAAAGTAAAAATAAAAAGGTTACAAATTTATAATTGTCCTAATAACTTTCCCACAGTTATATTATACAAATATAAAGTTGGATCCATAAACTTATTAGCGCTATTAAAATAATAATGAGAAGAAATAATAAGAATATAATTAGAAAATTAATGACTATCATAGCTCATTTTAAACGGACCAACGAGATATTTGCTGTACTTTTCTAGAAATCCTAATATTTTAATAATAATTCTAAAATCAAAGGCTTCTAAAAAAGATTAAATAAAAAACACAAAACCAAATTAAAAAATGAATCACTTACTCTTACACTTTTTATGAGATCATTTAACCTTTTAGTATCTTGTACGCCGCAGACTTGGCACGAAATGGCGAAGCGAAATGAGAGGGAATTTCAAATCAACAGCAGGTGAATCGCAGCGCCCTCTGTGCGTTCGAATTGCAAGTGATGGTCCGGTACCGGCCTTATAAATTGTGGCCGCAATATGGCAAACATAATGTTGGCCGTGTGCTGGTACCCTGCAAAAGGCCAGCTGTTATTATGCCGCTTCTGAGCCACCGGCCTTTTCACTGTAGGCTGGCTTCAATGCTGGCAGCCGTAAGCGGCCCACTGCTTCAGCTACATGTGGCAACCTGCAGCTGATGGCAAGAGCAAGATGTCAGCTGTAGGCCAGAACGAGCCCATCAGTATAAGTTTTGCTGGGTACGATCAAAAGAAAATACAGGATGCCAAAATGTCAGTCCGGACTCTTTTAACTGCTGAACAGCTGCAGCTATAGTCATAAAAGTGGGGTATGTAGGTATAGTAAAGTTGACATGTGCTACGCGATTCAACCGCTTTCAGCGCCACCTGGTAGGAAACAGTAGGTTTAACTTTCCTATCTCTGAAACAGGAAAAAATGAATTATAAAATTGCAGAGCATCATCGATTTAGTACGAAAAGGTAGTTTAGACATTAATTCTAAAAACAGAACACTTAAAATGTGCATTTGTTTGTTCACAATTTCAATTTTGTGCACACTTGTACGAGATTGCATATGTTGTAGCGTAGCGGGTGTCATTTATGCTATGTAAAAATCAAAGTATGGTTATCGTAAGCGGTCACATTGATTAACGCATAGTCGTTTTAAACCGACTTCATAACAGAAGAGGTTCTCAATACAAACCATGTTTCTCATTAGTGATTAACAGGGAAGAGGTGCCGCTCAGCGCTCTAGGAGCAGTGTCGAGCGATTCCAGCTATGCTAGGCCCCTCTTCCGGAGTTTATTTAAACTCTAAAAAAAAAAAAATTACAAAAGCCGCTAGAGACAGGTCTCCCACACGACAAGGAGCGGCATGTTCTATGCTGGTGGAAAAGTGACAAGTGTCTTAAGGCTTGTAAAAGTGACAAGCAAGTAGAGCAAGGCAGGGCAAGCAGAGCAAGTGGCTTAAAGCAAGAGCAAGCAGATGTGAGATTAATCTGTGAGATTAGTCATATTCATAAGGAATTCAAATATATTATTTAGTTTAGAAAGCAGGCTTTTTCTATTGAGGATATTAAACAGCCAATCGGCTGGCCTGGGAGTGGGATTTCTTAAGTGAAAGGCAGAAGTTAAACTACAGTAGTAATAATAGTGATTAGGAGTTCCCTCCTCCCCGCAAGGACACAGAGGAGAGCGTCGGCAATGAAATCTGTATAAATAGGATGGAAATGGGCCATGACCTGTCAGAAAAGCAGTCACGGGGGGGGGGGGGAAAGACACCAAGAATTTAAGTTTACGAGTGGGGTGAGATTAAAGGTGTATCTTCCCTTTGGAGAAGTATCCCACAGTTTCTGCCAATCTCTAAGTAATTGTTGTTTTAATACTTGTTTAACGTATGAGGGAGGGGCAGGGAGTGAAAAATCTATTGAGTTGTTTTCGGTAGCTGCCTTGGCCAGTGAATCAGCAAGTTCATTGCCGAGAACTCCCCTGTGGGCAGAAACATGTGCCAGGGAAAGATGTTTAGCCAGATTAATAAGTTTTGATTTAATTGAGATAACCTGTGGATGTTTACTCCTGTGGCGAGCAATGGCTAGAAGACCTGACAGACTGTCACTGAAAATATTATGGGAGGGATAGTTATTAATATTAGTCATAACCCAGTCTATGGCCATTTGGATCGCGAATAATTCCGCTTGGAAAACAGAGTTATAGTTGGCCAGTCTGCCCGCCCACTGATGGACAACCGAACCATCGGTCATCACACAAAAGGCCGCACCCACACCGTGGTCCGTTTTGGAGCCATCAGTGTAGATAGCCACAGGAGCAGAAGGAGAAAAGCTATTTTTGTTACAATTTACTATTTGTGAAGCAACATCTTTGCCGGGATGAAAATTCCAACTATTGACTGTGGGTTGTATTTCTGTGTTTGGAAAAAGGGTTTTTGCCAAAGAAATATTTTTTAATTGAAGAATGTTTGTTTTTAAGTACGTCTGTTGAAGCTGAAGATGGACGTGGGAAATGCCCGTAACAGCAGTGAGGGCGTCAGTGGAGATTGTTCTATATCCTCTTGATAACTGGAGGAGGAAGTTCCTCTGGATTGAGTTTAAGTTTGTCTGAGCAGCAACCGACAGGTTACCCCCCAAATGCCAGCCCCGTAAGTTAATATTTTTTCTATTATTGTTGAGCACCATATTTTAAGAAAGGAGGTGGAGATTCCCCACCTCCTTCCAACCATTTTAGCTGCATTGTGATAGTGTGTGAGAGTTTTCAATTTAAGTTCTTTAATGTGGGCTAGCCATTTGAGACCCCTGTCGACCGTGATGCCAAGGACCTTGATATGAGGAACATGTCTGACACTGACGCCGTCAATTCTCATCACAGGCATTCTTTTCAATTGTCTTGGGTGAGAGAATGTTAAGGCCTGTGTTTTACCTGGGGAGAGAGATAGATCTAGTTGTTTTAGAAGATTGTTGAAAAGAGAGAGAGCATCCTGGGCCTGAACCTCCAGATCTTTTCTAATTCTGCCCGAGAGAAGTAACGAGAAATCATCTGCGTATGCGTAAGTTTTGAAACCCCCAGAGTTCATGCGCAGCAGGATTTTGTTTGCTATGAGGTTCCAAAGAGTTGGTCCTAGGCATGATTCCTGAGGGCAACCTTTTGATTGAGATCTTTCTGAGTAGCCGTTACCCCAATTAATTAAAATTTTTCTATTGGAAAGGTAGGAAGCAATGATTCCCGGTATATTGCCCGGGCAGTTGAGATCGCGTAGAGTATTGAGAATGTGGGGCCACTCTATGTTATCGAAAGCACCTTTAATATCGAGGGAGATGAGAGTGGTGTATTCTTTAGCACTTGCGTTGAGGGCGCAGGAGCTCCGGATTTGTTCCAAAAGCATTTCGCACGATCTACCCTCTCTGAACCCATATTGGTGAGTATGCAGTAAATTATTGGTTTCTAAAAAGTAATTTAATCTAGTAACGATGAGTTTTTCGAGTAGTTTTCCTAGAGTGGGCAAAAGACAGATTGGTCTATATGAAGTTGGCTCAGAGGGTAGCTTCCCCTGCTTCAGAAAGTACACCACCTCTCCTTTTCGTAGAATTATTGGAAAATATTGGAATTTAAGACAGAGGTTTGTCCAGTCAGTAATAATTTGGGGAATTGTGTAGAATGTATGTCTAAGTATTTTAAAATCTATATGATCTGGACCTGGCGCTTTCTTAACATTGAAACTGTGCAGAGTAGCCCTAACCTCAGGCTCCGTGAAAGGGTCATCCGAGGGAGCTGAGAAGGGAGGAGGATTGAAATTAGGGTATTTACTAGATGGAAAAAGAATGCTCGTGATATATTCTAGGTTATTACGTTTAGAGGATCGAGCTGGAGGTCGTTGAAGTTTCAGCTCTGTTGGGGTAAAATATTTATTGGTGAAGAATTTTTGAGCGGTGCCAAATTTATTGGTTTGTGTGGAGCAGAACTTTCTCCATGCGCAAGTTTTAGCAGTATTTACCTGTTTTTTTAACTGGGCTTAGAGTTCTTTAATCTTTAGTTTTTGTTGCGGGTGTAATGTTGGGTCTAGATATTTTAATTGTCTCTTAAGCGCGGTTAGCTGGTTACGCATGGAGCGTAGCTGGGGGGACCAGAAGTTGTAGGCGAACTGCCTCCTCGATTTTTTGAGTCTGAAGGCAGAGGAGGCGGCAGAATGTATGGATTTGATTAAGTCAGAAGTTGCGCGCTCAAGTTGATTAGTGTTTGTTACTGAAGACATTGTATTATGTAGAGAGGAAGTATTAATTTTGAGTTGTTTTTTGAATTTATTAAAATTACCATGTGCGGTTGCAAATCTTTTAGAATAAGTGGTTGAGGGAGTCGAATTTAATGAGTAAGTAATATATTTATGATCAGAACTATTGTGGATATCCAGGACTGACCAGTCGTTAATGATTGCAAAAGTTTTAGGATTAACAAGGGTAAAATCTGGCCAGCCCTTGGCTTCATTTTTTTCGAAAGTTGGGTGGGAATTTTCAATATTGGCTAGACAGAGGTTATTTGAAGCTATGAATTCAATTAGGCTGCTCCCTCTAGCGTCCTCACGCGGTGAACACCATAATGGGGAATTCGCATTGAGGTCGCAGCCACAGAGAAAAAGAGATTTTTGAGTGATGAGAAATTGCCATTCTTGCAGACATTCCTCGAAATCAGAAGAGGGGGCAGCGTAGGCACTGCCAAGGATCAGTTCGCCTTCAAGTGTAGTCAAAGTCAGAAAGACACAATGCTCCCCAGTGAAAAGGTGAGTGTAGTTAAGATTTTGTGTGTTGATGAGTACATGCGCGGAGTGTTGATTAGAGCTAAATCTGGACCAGGAGGCAGGGAAACCATACAGGTCACCCTCTCGAGTGCAATAGGCATCTTGCAGCAGCGCAATATCAATGGAGTTTTTCTCCATATATACTTGCGCCGCCGAGTTTGCCGCCTTGCATCTGTTGAGGTTGACCTGCAGGACACGAAGACTGTCTATGGAGTTTGATTGTGGGGTGGTCGAAGAAGATGCTGCTTTTTGGTAGGAGGAGGAGAGAACTTTTTTGCGTTTTGCTTTGAATTTAAAATTTTTATTGGGGGTTGAAACGGAATTAGATAAATTAGGACGTTGTTTACCTGCTTGCTCCATAGTTAAGATAATAGCTCGTCGGAGTTACTGATGCCTGGACTTCTGCTGGCTCCGAGAGGAGTGGGTTGGTAGGTTGTCGCAGAGTATTTTCTGAGGTAGTCCATGAAGAGCTGTGTAAGATGATTTGAATCTGCAGATAATGGAGGTGGGATTGGGAAGAATTGGTATGGATATATTGGCCTAGTGGATGGGTGCTCTCTGCTGTCTGATGGAGGGTAGTCTTTGTCTTGTGGAGTGACTCTTTCGGACCCTGGATTGAGGCTTGGTCTGGAGTTTTGGCATGTCTGGCGACTTCTTGATCTTGTTTCCTGTGATCTCCTGTAGCTCCTTGTGCGGGAGCTGGATTGTTGGACTGTGCGGATCCTAGATTTATTCTGTTGGTTGTTTTGGTTACTTCGTTGGCGAGAGTTGGACTGATGGGTTAGGCGGTTGCAGGTAGCAGCATCTCTTCTCGAAATTCTTGCTGCGCCTAGGGCTACCATAGGATATTTTTTGTCCAGTGTTTCACGGCAGAATTTATATCTTTCTTCATAGATGGGGCATTTCTTGGAGTAAGCCGGGTGGTCTGATTTTATTGGAGATAATCCATTTTTCAGTCTGTACATGTTTTCCCGCTGACAGTTTATGCAGCTGGGCCTGGAATTGCACTGCTCATTTTTGTGTGTACCTGAACAATGAGAGCAGTATTGTTTGCTTGAGCAGGTAGTCGTTGGGTGTTCCAGGCTTTGACAGTTAAAGCACCTGATGACTTGTGTTAGTGGTCTTATTGGATATATTTGCAGGCCCAGTTGTATTGATTGGAGGTTTAAGAAGGCTTCTGCCAGAGGGGAGGGTGCTTGAACAACCCAGTTCTTCAGGTCGGCGATTCTGGATTGCTGCTGTCGGATGATTTGTATGGCTTCTTCTAGTTCTTTAGGTAGACCACTTAATTCGATGAGGCATTTTAGTAGCTGGTTGCTTTCAGCTTCCTCCGGCAAACCTAGAACTAGGAAGCGTTGCATCGGGCAAGGTTTCATTTTCATTTTCAGATATTGTGGAATGTCACTGTGAGAGGCGAGGTCCTTTAGTAAATGTTGGGCATCAGTCTCTGAATCACATGTAACGTCTATGGATTTTCTGTATATGTAATTTTTTACTATTTTTGCATGAGTGTTGAAATTTTTACATTTCAAGTGTGCCATGATTTCTGTTCCTCTGTCTGTGGGTTTGACAGAAGTAATGTATACTGTTTTCTTGAAAATGTTAAGTGCCTGTAGGGCTTGTTGGAATTGCCTGTTCTGTGGATGTGCAGATTTATTGTTTCTCTTTTGGTTCTGTGTGCTTTGGTTTGATTGTGCTGCTGCCGCTTGGTGACCTGTGACCTGTGAGAAGCTGGGGTTAATAATGTTTGATTCTACATAGGAGGCAGGAGTATCTTGTGGAACACTGGCAGTGTTTTGTGGGGGTTGTTCTTGCTGTAACTTTTCATTCATAAGTTCCTGCAGGGTTTTAATTTCTTTTAGTCTTCTGTCCATTTCTGAGAAGTTGTTTATAATAGAGTTTTGAATTTCTTGTAGTTGGATATTCTTGGTTGCATTTTCCGTCGTGGGAAGGGCTATCAGATTGGTTGCTTGAGTTGGAGAGGTTGGTTGAGATGGAGAAGTTGGTTGAGAAGAGGAAGGGTCATTGGTTTTGTGAAGAGCCCTAATTTGACGAAAAGCATGCTTAAGTAGCACAAGGGGGGTCTGTCGTTATTGTTCTTAACCAATGTTATGATGTTAATTGCCGTCTTGGCTATTTCATCAATGCATGTAAATGTTCTGAATGTCTCCTGTCTGTTGAATAAGACCCGAGTCGCTCGAGAGCGGGTAATTGGAGGTTCAGTCTGCTCTTCTGTTTCGTATTCCGAAAACACTGTATCTACGTCTTTAGGTCTGATGACGGGAGTGTTGTCATCATCTGCCATGTTGATAATGGGAATGTAGCTTTAAGAAAAGCTTTTTTTTTTCTTTTTTTTTTTAATTTAGCAAGATTAGCTATTAATTTTAGATACTAAACAGTAAAAGTTTGTAATTAGTACCAGATAAAACACAAATATAAAATATGGATAAAAAGAGAAGCGTCCAGAAGAGTGGATGGGGTTTTCCCAGTCGCATTATGTCTCAAAAAAAAAAAAAAAAAGTCATTATCAGTTCTATTGAATGAAAAAGCAACTGTTAACTGTTGATTGCGGGGAGAAAGAGAAAAAAATATATATATATTTATTAATTTATGGAATTAGCTTTAATGTTAAAAGAAGGAAGAAGACTGAGCTTATTAAAAAAAAAAAAAAAAAAAAAAAAAAAAAAATCATAAAATAAAATAAAATAAAAGGGGGTTAAAAGGAAAAAAAAAAAAAAATCCCTTCCTTTCCCTCTTTCCTTTCATTATTAACGTTATTATTATTATTATTATTATTTTCCCTTCCTTCTCATTTTTTTATTTTAATAAGATGAACATTGGTGTTGATGCCAGACACAAGTGAAGAGAATGAGAAATAATAGACGTTAATTTTGAGGGGGGGAGGGGGTAATGTGGTTTACAGTCTCATGTTAAGGGCCACTGAGAGTTGCTGGAAGACCCATGGGACCTCAAGGAGAGGGGGGGGGGGGGTAGCAAAGTTTCCAGAGTTTCTAGTATATGCTTGTGACACTGCTTGTACAATTACTGAAGAGTTTGTGGTGAAGCTGTTCGTTAGGAGATTGACTTTAGTTTGGTTGTGGACCCATATTATATAGGCTAGTTGCTTACTAGTGTATTGGTGTTGAGTGATGTGAAACTGTGGGTGGAGAAAACTATTCAGCCTGTGAGTGTGACGATGCTTATAGCATTTATGTTTGTTGGTGTGCCAGTTAATTTTAGTTTATTGAGGCGTGTGGACACCATGAGTGTGTTGTTGCTTTATTGTTAGGTGTAAAAATCTTAATTACTTAGGTTATTATTTTTTTTATGTGTTAATGGTGTATGTTTGCTGCTGTTGTTAATGTTAGGAGTTTCTTTCTTTAGCTTGTGTGAATGTGTCGATGCTGTTGAGCATGCTTCGTTCTTTAAGTTCTAAAAGATTGTCGGACTGTTCTGTTTTAACTTAAGTCAATTCCTACTAGCAGGGAACGTATGACGTTCTTGATTAGAGAAGTCGGCTTGCCTGTGAATGTGTAGATGTTTATTGCAGTAATTTAATTAATTGTCTTGTTTAATTGTGGGAATTAGCTTAGTAAAGCTGTTCATACCATTGAAAGTTTAAGACAGCTAGGGAATGGTAAAAACATGTAGACCCCGTGAATGTGTAGTTGTTTGTTTGAGAAATTCTATTTCTCTTGTTTATTGAGAATAATTCTTGACGCATCGTATTTAAAGTTGGTTAGCATCTGTTGATGAAAGGAGTCAGTTTCTTAAAACGTGTTGTATGAATGTACGTAAAAGTGTTGTTTGTTTCACTCTTTTGAGTTCTAAAGGATTTTCTTGTTGTTCTTTAGATTCTTTTTGATGGAAACCGCTAGCAGAGAGCTTGAGAAGTTCATGTGTAGAAAAGTCATATTTCTCGTGAGTGTGTAGATGTATGTATTAGTTTATTTCATTGGTTGACTTGCGTATTTGTGAGATTTCACATGCTAAAGCAGTTACTTCCTGAAAGAGTATTAATTAGGTTTACGCTGGGAGAGGAAAGTCGGGTAAAGACTGCGTAAATGTGTTGATATTTCCTTAATAGGAGCATTAATTATCTCGATTAAGATTTGTTGTAATTACTTTTAGTGTTTATTTGCCAATATTATTGTAAAAAGGGGATAGTATCATCAGATTTGTGTGAGCATGTTTGTATTGTTTTACTTGTTACGTTCCTTGTGTGCTAGAGGATTGTCTAGTTTCTCTATTTTTACTTTTAAGTGATGCCCGCTTGCTATGATAATGAGAATTTTGTGTGTGGGGAGATCATTTAGATCGTGAGTACGTGGATGTTTTCTGGATGTATTTTAGTTAGCCGTCTTGTTTTAGTTGAAAATTTTAGTTCCGTTCTAGAACAGTTTCCTCCCTTAAAGGACGTCAATTAAACGGCCTGGGAATGTTTATAGTGTGAGGACTCCGTGGGTGTGTAGGTGTTTAAATAATACGTGCATTTTTTTAATTATTGTACATAGTTGATGTTACAAATTTTATTAATGTTTATTAACCTCTTTAGTAATTGTTACGGGTTAATTACTTTAGTTTTATGTGGTTGTATTAATGCTATTTAGCTTTATTCGTTCTTTGAGTTCTAAAAGATTGTCTAACTGTGTAATTCTATTGTTAAAATCCACTAACGGAGAACGTGTGCCGCTTGTGTTTAGTTAAATCGAGTTTCCTGCGAGTGTGTGGATGTTTAATTCATTCAGTTTCATTAGATGTCTTAATTATTTATAGGAATTAACATGCAATAATAGAAATGCCATTTGAATGTTAAAGCCGGCCAGGGTAAGTAGATGCATGAGGAAACAGTGAATGTAATGGTGTTTGTTTGAGGGAAAAAAAAATTTCTCTTGATTATTGTGATAAAATTTAATTGCTTCATCCTCAGAGTTTGTTTGCCAGTGTTGTTAAAAGAGGTAGTCAGAATCTTAATGTGTTATGCGTGAGTGTATATGTGTTGTCTAGTTGTTTTGCTTTTTGAGTTCTAAAGGATTGTCTTGTTATTCTGCTGAAACTTTTGATGGAAACCGCTAGCAGAGAACGTAAGACGTTCATATATGGAGAAATATATTTTCTCGTGAGTGTGTAAGTGTCAAATGCAGACAAGTTAACTGGTTGATTCGTCCATTTGTGAAGTCTAACGTTTTAAAACAGTTTCTTCCTGAGAGGGTAATAAGATTAGCCGGGAAGCGGAGAGTCGGATAAGAACCGCGAGAGTGTGTTGATGATTCAATATTAGGAGCATTTGTCTTATTTATTGCGATAATCTTTGTTGTAACTTCTTTTGGTGATTATTTGCCACTAAATTTTTTGAAAGGGAAAAGTTTCTTTAGATTTGTGATGGCAACTTTGTGTTGTTTTGACTTGTTTCGTTCTTTGTGTTCTAAAGGATTGTCAAGTTTTTCTGTTATTATTATTATTAATATTATTATTATTAATATATATATATATATTTTTTTTTGTGGTTAAAATAATTATCTGACTTATTGAATTGTAAAATTTTGACGTGCTAGAGCAGTTACTCTGGTTAAGATCTTAAATTTTAGTTAACCAGGAAAAGGTTAACTGCGTGAACACCCCATGAATATGTTGATGTGTATTGAAAGAAAAGAGCAGTTGTTCTAAATCGTGTGAATATTTTTTCCCCCCTTTGATGTTCATTTGCCTTTGCTGTCAATGTAGAGAGTTAAATTCTTAAATTGATTATTCTGGGAGTATTAAGATTGTTTAATATGCTTCAAGGTTTGTGTACTAAAGGATTGTCTAGTTTTTCTGTTAATACATTTAAGTGAATCCCGCTTACTGTGATCATAGGATATTTGTGTATGGGGTATTCATTTTGATCGTGAGTGCGTCGATGTTTTCTGGATTTATTTTAGTTAGCCGTCTTGTTTTAGTTGAAAATTTTAGTTGCGTTCTAGAGCAGTTTTCTCCTTTAAAGGACGTCAATTCAACGACCTGGGAATGTTTACAGTGTGAGGACTCTGTGGGTGTGTAACATGTTTCTCATTGTTGTAGTTGCTGAAATTTGTTAGCTTATAACTTCGTAAGAGATTATTTAATTTTAATACTTTTTTTTTGTTTTGTTTTCGTAATGATCTTGGCCTGAAATAGGTTTCATTATGGTTTCATTAAGATGTAAACAAATTACAGGATATTCACAAAAGTTTGTTCCAACTCTAACTGCTGGCCATGCAGTACAAGGTTAAATCACTTGCAGCGCCACCTGGTGGAAAATAGTGGAGTTAGTGTTTCTCACGCGAAAACGATTCTAAAGAAAAAGTGAATTACAAAGCTAAAGAGTATCACCGATTTAGTACAAAAAGATAGTTTAGACATTCATGCTGCCGTTCCTATCTCGGAAACGGTTCAAGACAGGGGGGAAAAGTGAATTATAAAATTGCAGGGCATCATCGATTTAGTACGAAAAGATAGTTTTGACATTGATGCTAAAAATACAAGGCTAAAAACGGGCATTTTTTTGTTCGCAATTTCTTACACTATACACACTTGAGCTACATCGCTCACGTTGTAGCATAGCTGGTGACACATACGCTATATAGTTCAAAATACAATTACTTGATACTTTTTGTTTTGTTGAAGAGATCTTGGTCTGAAGTATGTCCCATTATAATATCTTTACAATCTACAGAAAATAAATCGCCATCTGGTGAAAAACAGCGGAATTAGCGCTCCTATCTCAAAAACGGTTCAAGATGAGAGAAAAGTTAATTACGAAGTTGTAGAGCGTAATCTATTTACTACGAAAAGACGATTTTTAGACATTATTGCTAAAAATAAAATGCTTTAAACGTGCAGTTGTTTGTTCGCAATTTCCTACACTGTGCACACTTGAACTACGTTGCACACTTTGCCGCGTAGCGGATGACACGTATACTCTGTGGTTCAAAGTACTGTATTTAATAAACCATAGTATAACTTAAGTTTTTATTTTATATCTATTCTTTTTCTATGCTTTTAATCTCTTCTTTATGATATTTCTTATTTAGACGTTCAGCGATTTAGTCTAAGAAAGTATCTCGCGGACTCTCTTGGCTATGAATTTTCCTCACGGATGTGACAGGATTGTAATATTTAATTAAACTGAATAAATTGATCATTTTTTCTAGGTTTTGATGGATCGTTAAAATGTTTAAGACGTAGAAGCGTATGGAAGCGTACGGTAAAGTTCACAACTCTGTAATGAGTTCAGATATTTAAAAATTTCAAAATGTCCCAGAATTATACAGGTCTTGTCTATCTGTAAACGATAGTTTCGTATTATCTTAATATATTTTATATCAGTATAATAGGCCAAAGTTACCCATCTAAAAGAAAAAAAAAAGTTCAAACTGCAGATAATCTGATGGTATTTGAAAAAATAAAAAGTTTAATAGGGAAAAAAAATCTGATTCCAAACTGCAAATTTTTTGTTCCTAAACTGCAATCATTTTTCTGATTTTCGTCAATATACTTTCGGATTATCTGCAGATTTTTCTGTAGTTCTTTTTTTTTTTTTTTTAGCTCGGTATACTTGCTGCGAACAATGAGACAAATATTTCATGTTTAATGAAACTATATACATAAATCTAGTTTCCAAATAATCAATGTGCATGTGTAAAAGTATTTTATAAATTAGTTAATCACGATTAGTTAACTGCAGTTGTGGTCACGAAAACTAAATTTTGCAAAATATTATATATTATAATATTATTCTTTCAATAAAATTCAAAATCTGAATGTTGTAGATTTCTAATACGAACTGTCCAAATAATCTTTTTCCTGATATATATATATATGCTTCTTTAAAAAAAGCATCATTTAACACATATTTTACACATTGGATTCGCAAGGAAATACACATAACGTGAAATTTACCTTGCTAATCAAATAATCAAGAACTAAACATTTATAAAATTGAAATTCAGAGACAAATAATTTACATTTCACTTTTTTAATGAATCTTAATAATGAATAATACTAGTTAGAATAGTACCAATTACTATTTATTATTATTATTATTTTATAAATGAAAAAGATAAGCGATAATAAAGAGGAGAAATCAATGTTATAAGAGATTTTGTTTAATATATATATATATATATATATATATATATTCATATGTGTGTGTGTGTTCTGTTTATTACTGTGAAATATAATTTACAAAAGCCGCAGAAGACGGCAATTTTTTGTTATGAATTTTCAATGTTTTAATAACAAATTAGACATTTGACCTCGTTTTCAATTGAAAATAAAGTAAAACTAAATGAAGTGAAAAGATTCTGTTTGTAAAAGAATTGTAATAGTTTCTAAAAATTATACGTTCTCATAAAAAAAAAAAAAAAAAAAAAAAAAAAATCAGAGATATAAATATAAATGTTTTAAAATAACATTTTTTTTAAAGTAAATTCTGTGTTACGTATTTCGAGAATCAAACGATCTAAATGAAGTATCGTTTTCTTTTAAATATATTTACAATCATTACTTTTATGGTTATGTTTATCTAACTTTTGTATGGAATCTTACGACAGATAATATACATCTTATTTTCAGACCAAACTTTGTATTAATCAAAATAATTGCTGGAAATAATATTGTTAACATCTCACATTGAAAGTATTATTTTCAGCAACAACTTTGGATGTTATTCTTTTTAAAATATATAATTTCTGATCTCATGAAAATGTACAATGGAAAGAAATACTTTCTTCCTATATAAATTTTCATATATCCTATTTAATAAAATGAATTTCAAAATAATTTTTCCTAACTAATATTTCATTAAAAAAGTTTATTTTTAAATATTAATATAAGCTATATTCTACGCAATTTAAACATAAATTATACGTCCAACTTCCATTCTTTCAGTCATTCTTTCTTTGTGTCCTTCTCTATTATAGACATTTCTCTCATATATAATCTATCAATATCTTAACCATAGAACAAATGCCAAATACCCTTTAACAATTTTTAGCAACCCAATAGATAGTGATTTTTCTTTTCATACTAGGTAACTTGCATCGTGGGACGAGCGGAACTATTGTCTTCTTTTCTCTTTCTACCAGCTTTGAGGACTTATATCCGTTCAGCATCACAAAAGAGCTCTAATGGTAAGCTCATTGTATATTTTCATCATACTGTCTCTTTCTTTAGATGTTTGTAGCTAGTTTCGAGTATGAACAAAACATTTTTATGTTATATTTTGCTGTTTAGTATGTATTATATGCTGCACTAAAGAATATATTTGATATACTTTATATTTTATAATTTTTTTTTTCTTTTTTTTTTAAAAAGATGTATGAAATATTTTTGGTAAATAATAAACTGAAAAGGAAAGTTTCTAAGACGGTATGTAATTTCATAAATTTATTCATTTTATCAGATTTAAACAAGCATTAGATCAGTGATCTAATTTGTATATATAATATAATCATTAAATATGGTTCAATCAATTATAAGTAGTATAATAGTTAATATTGTTTATTTTAAGATATAAACGATTTAATTAATAGATTTTATTATAAGTTAATTAGTTGATTTAGGATAATTATAATTAATTGTTTATTTATTTTATATATATATTCAAATATAAACGTTATTAATAAGAGAAAAAAATAATCTGAAGTTTCACATAATTAAATTGGAATACAAACAGCATTTTACCATGTTTTTATTAACTTCGATTCTTGTTTGTTTGTTTGTTTATCCAGTACAAATCTTGCAATCGATTTTTAACTAACTTCTCTTCTAGTTCTACTAGTCTCTACTAGTCTCTACATTTGCAACTTTCAGAATTGCTCAGAACCCGATAAAAACACAGTACTTCAAAGCCCAATTTTCGAATTATTGAATAGCCATTAAAATATTAGCCATATATTAACTATTGAAAAAAAAAAAAGAGTTCATTTTCTATCGACATTAAAATAAACGCATTTAATTAAACGTGAAGGTTGAATAATTAGAAAAAGTTAAATTATGCATAACACAAAAATTGATGTCAATATCACATTGATCATTATCATTTTATACATATTGATAAAGTGCTAATGTAGTTCTATAGCTATGATTCAACAGGAAATATAAAAACGTAGTATATATATATTTTTTAATCTTATAATTATTAATTACGTTTTATTTCGTAGTTTCTTTCTTTCTTTTCTTTCTTTTTTTTTTTTTTTTTTTTTTTCCTTAATATATAGTTTCCCCAGGACTCGGCTTTCTAACTACAATAGAAAGACAGGCGGAAAAGATGCTGCCGAAAGCATGAATGGTCCAATCAAAATCCATGTGTGAATATGTTTGTTCCTGTTTTCGCTCTTTGATAAAATGCTGCTGGAAGCAGTGGTATTAGTATTGTGCGGGCGGAGAGGCTGTTACTAAATTTAGTGAGTATTCAATTTCAGGTTTTACTTGGCTTCAAGGTTGTTTTTTTTTCTTTTGTGCAATAAATGAGATGGATTTTTAAGAATTCATTAAAATATAGCGATGGCGAAGCAATCAAACTTACTAGAGCCACAATATCGCGTAACGGAGTGTAACCAGTATATAAATAAATTTGTTTTTAAAATATGCTCACATATTTCTAATAATATATATATAAAACAAGAGTAATGATTTAGATAAAATATTTAATCTTTAAAAATATTTTGAATCAACTTCCAAAGACTAATTTCAGGAGTTTAAAAGCATCAAGAATATAACTATCGTATAGTTTAACCTGTTTTAATGGATTTTGCAGCAGAAAAATCATTATTCTAATTGCGTATACCATTACACGATACAACATTAAAATATCATTTAATATCTGAATCTTTACTATAAAATTTCCATACTTTAAACTATAATAAAGATGTATAATTATTTTAAGTGCCTTCTAAAATACTAACATAAATATTTGAATATGCATTATTGTTTAACTAAGTTTAAATTGGGAATTTTACAATTATTAGAAACACAGCAAAGTGAATTTTAATTAAATTCGACTGATTTATTTTGATTAAACATATTTTCAAGAGACTAAAGTAAATTTTCATACATCACATAACGCATTAATTTTAATTAAATCCTAAATTATTAATTCAGCTAATGAACGCATTCGATTGCCTCTTGTAGTAGTTTTCAAATTTGTTTAAACTTTAATTAAAATTAACATATAAACAAGATGTTTTATATGATATGAAAAATATATTTAATGTTCCAATTGATTTTATTCACAAGATTATACTGAGCTGTATCTAAAATGCGTCTTTCCTTTTTAATTTATGAAAGTTTAAACTTTAATATAATATTATCAACAATTTAGAAAGCTACCGGTTCAAAAATAAATAAATTGTTACAATTAGTGTGCACTGTTTATTTGTTTGTACGCAAAAATTGCGTATCCGATGTACTTTGATTTTATCAAAATAGGAGCGAAAAGATATACAAATGAAGTGAATGTTTACTTTTTACGAAATGTACACCGTAAAAACGTGCCTTTAGAAAAAGTTCCACTGTAAAAAATATGTCTTATTTCCTGACAGAAATTCTCTGCAATTACAGAAAATACGTTCTGACAAAGTAATTTTTTCGTAAATTACGTGTATTTTCTCAAATTACAGAGAATTTCTGACAGCAAATAGGTCATAATTTTTACAGTTTATCATGTATTTGGGGTCTAGAAACGTCCCAGCGGCTTTTGAAAACAAATCGTAAAATATTAAATTAAAAAATACTTTGCATTGTTTCCTCGTGTGTAAGAAGGTGATACTTTTCATGCAGGTTTAAATAAGTTAAATATAATGATATTTGTGCAAAGTTCGATTTTGAACTCAAATTGCTCATTTACAGTTATACTTAAATTTGTGAAAAAGTTTAAACATGAAATAAAAGTAATTGGTTTATATCTATCTATCTATCTATCTATATATATATGTATATATATATATATATATATATATATATATATATATATATAAACAATGTTCCACTTAAGGAAAGAAAATTATTTAAAAAAAAAAATGTGCTTCGTATTTATATATATGCTTATGGTATGAGGCAGGTGCAAATTCGTCCTGCTATCCGCGATTTTAATGAAATGCTCGCCCTCTGGTGGGCTAAGGTGAAATTACAATTAACATGAATAGCTTTCGGCTTTCGTCGAGACGCCATTGCTTGCCAATGTTTAGTTTCACATATATTTATTGAATAAAAATGAATAAATCCGGTAAAAAAGATAACACATACTGTTGTGTCACAGTGTAACTCCAAAGTATCAAGAAATCCAGAATTAAGCTTCCATTTATTTCCAAATGACAAGTTTAAAATTTCAGTTGCTTCGGCTAATGGAAGTAAAGAATTAATCAGATGATTTGAAACTAATATTTCTTCAGCTTCAGTTAAATACCTACTTCCGATCGAACTTTGAATAAACTGAAATTTTTTAAAAAAAAAACAATCAATTTTCCATGATGTAATGGCGGAGAAATTATAGCACGAATATTAGGTAGTAACAGAAATAGAACAATAATAAATACACGAGGCTATTATATTTACTAACAACAAAAGCTGAAAAAGCGCCACCTATTGACCATTACAACCGCGGATACCCATACACAAAATACTAAGCGATTTACAAACCAAGTTTACAAAAAAAAAAAAAAAAAATATGAATATGAAAAATTTTCATCTTTTAAAATATCTTAATTCGTTACATGGTTACAATCCTTTCCGTAGATTTCCACGAGCTTTTCAAAATATCTCTAAAAAATTATTAACAATCATACACTGCGAAAAATAAATTAATTAATTAATTAATTAATCAAATAACATAATTAAATACTTATACTGTGTTTTGGTTATTAGACCTCTGTAGATACGTAAATTAAACGAATATCTATTACTTAAGTTGTGATAGGTTTTAAATATAAATTTGAGGCAAATGTAAGAAAATTAAAAGTAGGCAAAATTCCTTTGGCAAAAAATTTAATATATGCAGCAATTTTCCCATTTAATGGAAAGCTATATATTAGCTTCTATAACGTATATGTGCACAAAACTGAATATGGGAGATGGTTAAGGCGAAAAACGCTGATTCAGCTTGGGAGCATATCGCCCATCAGAAGGCGCTGTTAGGCTGCAATTTTCCTCTTTTACGGGAAGCTATAGCTTAGTTTCTGAAACGCATACGGGCATTAAACTTAATATTTTAGATGACCATTATGTGATAACATGCTGATTCAATTTAAGTGCAAAGCGGGCGACAGATGACATTTATGTGTCGCAGTTTTCTCTGATTATGGGCAGAGTATATCTTATAGCTTCTATGATATGTAAATAAGCCAAACTTTATATATATGAGATGTATTGAATCAAAAACTATGCTGATTTCATTTAAATATATATTGGCTTATATGTTTCTTTGGCATTACTCACGATCTTCGATTTTTCAAACGGCTACATCTTAGCATTTATTGCTTATGAATGAGCCGAATTGCATTTGCATACCTAGAATCTTTATTGTTAGAATTAGAATTGAATAGTTTTAGTGCATTTATCTGGTAAACGATGCTGTTGTAGAGAATAACACAGAAAAATTCTATGCAGCAGCTGCAGCTTACTAGTTGAACTTTCATTTCAAATGTTAGTAAATAACATATAAAATTCGATTAAATAAGTAAGACTATAAAACTGCTTCCTTTGAAAATAAAAACGATTAATATTTGATATAAAGAAAAATATTAGCTTAAGAAATAACATGAACAGTCTTCCACGTACAGAAATATAACCTGGTTTACTTATTTTATTTCATTACGTATTGTCATAATCACTTTTATATGCTTTATTTTTCCGATAAAAAAAAAAAAAAAAAAAAAAAAACTTATTTTTAAATGAAGGATTATTTTGACATTGAAGAGGGTAAAATGATAAATACTTCGGTCACTTTTTCAAAAATATGTTTTTTTTCGTTACTCAATTTGGGTTTAAAATATTATTTATTAACCCTTAAATGCATGATTTTTATTTTCTCCAAAAAGTTGTGTCGGAAATTCCCGTTCATTCTTCTGCTTTCAGAACAAAATAACTTTCCAGACAGACTTGCGCGTGCCTCTTTTTTATGATTGCACCACTCTTTCGATTTAAAATGAGAAGTATTCCAAAAAGGTGCTTTTTAGAATCAGAACAGCACAGGACCTTGAATAGAGAAGGGGCTACGTGAAGATTGCTTTTGTTTTCAGACGCCCCGGTCCTAGAAAATAACTATTAAAAACTATCAGGACTTTAACTAAGAATGAACATTTATCAGAATCAATTAGAATTTAAGAACTTTATTATTAAGATTTAGTTTAATTACCTATCTGTAAATAGTTTTTGTTCCTGTTTTCGTTTTCGTTTTACGTGTATGCCAACAAAGCATTAAATTTCGTTTTCCCATCTAAGTAGTGCTGTAGTTTAATAGACTTTGCGTTAATGGATCATAGCTGCCACCTTCCACATCCGGACCTTTGTGATAGAACCTTTCAAGTGAGACCCATGCATATTTTATTATTTAAGAAGTGAATATTATTTAGAAGTATTATATTTTTATTAGAAAATTTAAGAATGTAAGAAAAGTTAAGATGAAAAATATGCTGTATCAGGTCTGTAAGAAGAATAATTAAGTTTTAGATCAGAAGATCTGGTACAGCAATAAGTTGTATTCAATTGGAAGGAACTTTTATTATGCAGAAAACGTAGATTTTTCAGAAAAATCAGTTTTTTTTCTTTGTGCAATATGCTAAATTATATGTTATACATAGATTAGATAATGGCAATTTTACCTTAGACTACCAAAAATCATTTTTTTTTTACCTGTTGCAGAAATGCTACACTATGCATTTAAGGGTTAACATATGTTTATAATAAAAAATGTAGCGTAAAACATATTAGCAAATGGGCAAAGTTTTATTTAAACAGTTATGTAACTTTTCCCAAGTTTTTTCCTTAATAGGATCATTTTAGGTCACTTTTCCCGTCCCTTTAATTCTTCTCATTAAGCGCAAATCTCTGTCACTCTCTCTCTTTCTCTCTATATATGTATATATATATATATATATTAAACGTAATAAAGTAAAGAATAACAGAATATTTAATGACACAGAATACCTCAATAATCACTAAGAAATAATTTTTTATACTCCAAAATGAGTACATGGGTTTTCAAATTTAAGTATATATTGTTTTGGAGCTATTTTGAGACAATTTAGCTCATTTTTAAGAAACTATTTTTCACAGTGTATTAATTAACTCCAAAATCTCTGAAGCCATCCCCAGAGAGTTCCCACAACGTAGGATGGAAAAACAGTAAAATGTTTCAAGAGCTAATCGCAAAACGAAATGCAGCTTCGCCTCCTGCATTACATCAAGAGGAAAAACAAAACAAAACACTGCATCTATAAATGCCAAGTTAAAAAAATAATTTGATTAATATATATATATATATATATATATATATATATATATATACACTAAGGGACAAAAGTAAAAGCCCCACTGTAGAAAAAAAATGACTTATACCTTTTTCATTTGTAATAACTTCAAAACTAATGGTTGAAACAAATAAAATTGTCATGTTTGCATAATACCAAAGAGATGAAATGATACCTATGTACATTTTCGGTTTGGTAATTCGCTTTATTACACTCTAAGGAGTACTTATTAAAAATCTATATAGAACTTTTTTTTAAAACGTAATCTAATAAACATATACTTCGTATGCTTTTACGATTTATTATATGAAATAAACAAGTTACATTTTAACATATGAAATAAAAATATTTATTTGCTAGATCTAAACAATTATTTATTAAAAATACGTATTATGCATTTGGTAAGCCTACCTTTATATGAAATTACAGCTTTAATGTGCAATAGCATAATATTATGCAGTGTTGTAATATAAATATGAGACATTTGACTGTGCTAAATATCATAAATATTTTTTTTTCTAGTTCTTGCAGAGTTATAGGCTTTAAATTTCGAATCCTCCCCCCTCTGCCCCGCCTTTTTATAGACTAAACATTTTCGAACAAATTGAGATTAGGACTATTTTCAGGTCTGACGAATAAGAAATTCTACAATATTCTTTGTGGGATTTAACTTAAAAAAAAAAAAAAAAAAAAAAAAAAAAAATATGATTACTTACAGAATAATAGGTACTCATAGCAAAGGATAGGTAATTTTAACAATTTGGATTAAATAAGCGCACCATAGACGCCCTTTAACAATGTGCAATATAATCTTGAAATGCTGTTTGCAGGAAAGTCTGAGACAGCTTCAAAAGAGTTTTTCAGGAACCACTTTTATAATGACCACGTTTTATTTTAAGTTAATTGATCCCTTGAGCATGTAAATTTGGCTGACTCTTTGAGAAGTTATGCACCTCCGTACCATAATGTACGGAGAACGAGTCACAGTTTTAAGAGTGTTATTTTCATTAAGTCGGTCACTTTTTTTTTTTTTTTTTTTTTTTTTTTTTTGTTGTTCCTACTAGTATTTTCATCTGCCCGAAATAAATTAAACTTGACTCATCGGAGAAAAAAAAATCAGCCTAATAATTCACTGATAATAATTTTAAATTTTTAGTCAAGGGGTGTCTTTTTTATAATTTATTTAATTTTTATTCTTTTCCTTAGTAAACGGATTTTTTTACAGATCTTCTGATTTTTAACCATTTTGTTTAATTGTTCACGCACTGTTTTTTATGAAAGTATTTTGCTACACACTTTTTTTTTTTTCTCTAAGTTATGAACATGTACAAATCGATTTTTTAAACTTTTGCTTTTCATCTTGCGGTCATCTCGCTTAGATGAGCAACATGGTCACCTAAAGCCAAATTTTCTAATTAAACAGTCAAAGGATTTTATATCTTGCTAAAAACCATCTTACTAAAATTTCGTTAACATTTAATCATTTCGCTATCCTACGTATTAAAATATTTTTTGATTTTCATTCTAAAATTAATACTTTTTATGGCATCGTTAATTGCCTTATCCTTGCCATTTTTGAAATACTTTCTAAAATTATTATTTTCCTGATAATTGCATTTTATTTTAACACTGGGATCAATCCTAAAGTGTACGTTGAAGACGATGTAATAAAATCTGTTTGAAAATTTGCTTTTTAAATGATAAAATTGTCGGTTGTAGAAAGAGAAAAAGAAAATATCAAAGTGCGACTTTTTATCCCCTTAGTGTGTGTGTGAATATATATATATATATATATACATATATATATGACAAAAGAAAAGCCCTACAGATTTTTAAAATGTCTGCAGACTTATGGGACAGATTGCCCCATGGTTATTTTTATTAGTATATCGCATTGGGCATATTCGTTTGATATTTGACACCTGACAAAATTTTCTTTATTTAAACCTGAAAAACATCCAGATTTGCCAGAACATCATCCATAGAATTTGCTGTGATTCTTTGGCGATCTTTATGAGAAGCTTGTTGTACTGCTTCAGATTCAGTGTACACGCCATAAGTGGTGTAAGGTCTTTTTGAGTATCTGTATCTCACCCAGAATTGATGAAATATTGGTGGGATAAATCATCAAGTATTTCAGCCTGGCAATATGAGAAAGCTATGTATGATAATCTCTGAATATCGTATGCGAGATTCTGGTTAACATTCACTCGTTGTTTGATAACGGGACACTAACTTCAGATGTCTATATTCTTTGGAGCACTTCTTTCCAAAACGCAGGTTTAATGAATATGTCAGAGCCTCAAAATCATGCTATTAATCATTTCTTTTAAAGAGGCTCCAACTCATCAATTAAGATGCCCCTTCGTAGACAGTTTTTTAGGCGGAAGGAGGCTGTCACTCACCACAATATAATGGTTTGGAATGTTTTAGAGCCTCTCCTCGTGATTTATTAAAACAAAAAAAAAATACATTAGCTTCCTGTGTAACACCCTCATGACAAAGGGCAGCATAGATATAATTGGAAGGTATATATAAGCGCCAGAAGTAAACACCCCCTCGACAAAGGGCGCTGCTATGATACGTTAATTACTGAACAATTGAAAGAGGTCGGCCAATTACCGAGGGTTACCACTAAGATAACAGGAGAAGAAACTTAAAGTAATTTTAAAATCCTAAAAACTAGCCTAAATTTACTACAATTAACTTAAAATAAAATTTAATTGAACTTTTTATTTAAATAAAAAAAAAGGAAGAAGAAGAAAGAAAACTTAAATTGATTTGAGAAAGAATGTATTTGCAGATATTAAGTAATCGGAAGACTCGGATTTAAATAGTTGAAATAATAATAATAAAAAATAAATAAAAACAGGGTGTGAATATTTATTGTGCATTAGAAAACTAAGAATATGATTTATAAGAATTTTAAATTGACTTTTAAAATTTAATTTGTAATATTAGGGATTTCCCCAAGTAATTTATAAATTTTAAAGAGTTTAAGTCTAAGGGGCGGACGAGTGAAAGTGTTTATCAACCAATCATTTGTTCTAGGGCAGGGGTTTAAAATGTGCCAACAAGAAGTGAATGTGCAAGAGAAGAAAACATGAGCTGGTGTCCCATCTTCTGCACAAGAGCACAAAGCAGATAGTAAACAAGGAAAACGAAATAAATAGTCCACGAAAGGACCATGAGCTGTAAGATGTTGTCACTGAGTTAAGAGATTGAATCCCACGCATTAGCTTCCGCTCTGATGGGAAATTGTGTCTTGTATGCTTGCCAAGATAATTTGCCTCCATAGGTAGAAATAAGCTTTATTGCCTTTCGATTGTCTATTCGTTCACAATTTTTACATATGCATAAGGCATTAATGCTAACTTCTCTTCTAGGTTCTCAATTTTCTTATGCAATTCACTGACAAAACATACTTCAATCGTCTTCTTAAACATTTCTTTCAGTCTCTTGTTAGAATGTTTTTCGATTTTCTCTCAAATGTTTATGTCATTTTCTGAAACTTTCTTTCCAATTCAGAAAATGTTTCTATTAGTTCATGATCGATTTTTTTTCCCTCATTAAAACTCCATTGTATCCATGTAACATTACCTTCTTAGAGGCATCGATGCTAATTTATCTTTCAGGTTTTAAATTTGATTTCCTCTTAATTTGCTTCCATTCATTCCATATTGTTTTCCATAGCTGATAATTTTCTTCTCTCTCATCTCTTTCAGTTATATATCATCTTCCTGAACAGCTTCAACATTTCTTGAATGGATTTAATTTCTTCATGTAAACTGCTTTTCATCTCTGTTGGCTTATTTCCACACTATCATTCATCACTTTTTGTCTTCTATCTATCTTTTCACATCCTGCTTTCCTTTCATTCATTTCTTAAGTCAATCCGGTTTTTAAATTGTTCATCTGGATGGCCAGACATTCTAGAAGTTTCTTGAATTGTTCTGCCATAACTATAGTTATGACCATTAAACAGACATCCCTATACCTGTAGCAGTTTTGTAACATATTCAGGATTCATGTAAAGCCCGTGAATGACAGATCTTGCAAAGGCTTAAAATTTATTTACAGAATATTATAGAAGATTAAAGGTATGCCAATCAAGTATTTCCTTCAAGTACACCAGTGAAAGCAGCTTAAATATTATCAGGTTGTAACATATGAAATGTCCGATTCTCACCAGTAAAAGTTTTGAGATTTGATTCCTTATAAACTTTTTTGATACAGTCGTTAATTATGTATTATTTTAAAGCTAAAACCTTGTCTTTTTCATCTGATGTGTTTCAAATAAAAATATTGTGAATTGGTGGTAAGTTTATAGCTTTAACCGTAGGATGAATTCTAGAGATTTTAAAGGGCTATTTTTTGTATGAGTGGAAAAGTAAGCATAATGCTGCAGCTGCTGCCTGAAATATTAATGCTGCATTTGGAAACGGTTCTGTAAATGAACGTACCGTTCGACGCTGGTGCGCAAAGTTCGAAACTGGGTATGAGAGTATCCCTAACGAAGACCGGGGCAGACCAGAGACTGTTGTGGACAATGAAGTTTTACGAGCAATAGTTGAAAGAAATCCAGGCAATACTGTTAGAGATTATGCAGAAGCACTAGGTATATCTCCTACAACAATTTCACGTCATCTAAAATTGATTGGCAAAGTAAAAAAAAATTGAATAAATGGGTTCCTCATGAATTGAATGAGAATCAGAAATGCAAACGTTTTGAAATCTCGTCTGCCCTTCTTCTTCGCAACCAAAATGATCCTTTTCTCAATCGAATTGTAACTTGTGATGAAAAGTGGATTCTGTACGACAACCGTAAACGTTCAGCGCATTTTCTGGATGCTGAGAAGGCTCCACGACACTTCCCAAAGCCAAAACTCTATCAAGAGGAGGTTAGGGGGACTGTTTGGTGGCTCTCAGCTGGTTTAATTCACCATAGTATTCTAAAACCAGGCGAAACCATCACAGCGGAGAAATATTGTAGAGAAATCGATGAAATGCACCAGAAACTTACACGTAAACAGCCGGCATTGGTCAATAGGAAGGTCCCTATTTTTCTCCATGATAACGCTAAACCGCATGCTTCAATGATCACTCGTCAGAAGCTGCAGACGTTAAACTATGAAGTTTTAGACCATCCACCATATTTACCTGACCTCTCACCTACAGATTTTCACTTTTTCAAACATCTCGATAACTTCCTGCAGGAGAAATGCTTCAGAAATCCAAAGGATGCTCAAACGGCATTCAATGAATTTGTTGCCTCCAGGACGACTACATTTTATGCTATCGGCATAAAAAAACTTGTTTCTCACTGGAAAAGGTGTATTGAAGCTAATGGTTCCTATTTTGATCAATAAAGTTTGTTCTGTAGAAACATATTCTTTCTTTAAGTAGACCATGAAAATCGGACATTTCACATGTTACAACCTGTTAGTTGACAACATAAATATCATTGCGTAAACTGTACCGTTAGTGCAACGCAGAGCATAATATGTATTTAATAATAAAGGCTAAATACAGTCTCTTACCCCTTCATACGCTTGGTTTCAACTGAACTCCGACAGCCGAAATGCAGTAATATTTATTGTTTCATATATTTCCAGAACCTTCTGAATATTTTGTGAAATATTCGATTTAGACCTACCGTAATTGATAAATTGAAAATAAAGATTTTCTCACCAAGCTCGCCAAAAGTTTCCAAGTGATGATAAACGTGACAACATGTCACCAAATTGAGCGCCAAAGCCATTTCCGTCTTAGTAGAGCATTTTGAATGAGTTTCCCATAGAAAACGAGTTATTTTAATGTTAAATCATAGCTGAAACGCGGACAATTAACGTTTTATAAACTGAAGAAAACTCTTTAAATGATATTACATAATATATATATATATATATATATATATATATATATATATATTTTAAAAATGATGCATTATTTACAAATTTATAACAATATACATATATATACATATATATATATATATATACTGACCTGAAAATATTCCTTTATATGCTTTGTTTTTTCGTACTAAGTATAATGCTTAAACCAATAAAATAAATTTTTAAATGTATCGCGCTACAGCCATTTGTTTTTAGTTTTTAATTATTAAATAATGTATTTAGATTGACAACTAATAGTTTTGTTATAAAATGGCTATAAAAGATTTAAAACCAGTTAAGTAGATAATAACTGAACTAAGTAAATTTAGTATTTTAGTCACTTTCAAATTTTTTCGTGTTTTGCACAACATTCATTCATTTCTATATTAAATTAGTATGACTAGCTCTCTCATTAGTTTTATTGCTGCTATTAATGCAATTAAATATACTTATAACCAAAATAACCACACCGTATTTTTCTCAGCAATATCTCTTTACTTTATTTAAGTAAATTTTATTCGAAAAACTTCTTATCATGTAAAAGCATTTAACAGATAAGTACACTTGAAGAGTAAGTATTTCTGCGTCCTAAATAACTGAATCATTATCTTTATAATTCTCTTTTACGTTCACTTATTTTCTTAAGTATCAGCTAGATATAATTGCATTAAGTATTGCCACGTAATTAATCATGTACACTATTTACTTAACCATTTTAACTTTGGACAAATACTCCTGATAACACTAACATTATTATATATCAATTCAGTAGAACATTACTTGATGATAATTCTACTAATATGCTATCCCAAATTGTGTAATTATAGCATCTTCATAAAATTCTTTCATTATATATTAAGTATGCAGTAATGTTATTTTTATGATAGAATATAATTAAATTGTTCGTCGTGATTATACGGAGCAATCAAATTCTTGGAGTAACATTTATGTCTTATTAAAAAATGGGCGATAATGAACTTATTATGATGGATTACTTCAGATATTTTTCTTCATTTTTATTTATGAAATATTCAGCACAAGTAGCAGAACTTAAAAATATTATTAAAATGCAATACGCGTTTAAATTTATAAAAGTAAAATCTCATTGGGGAAACAAATGGAAAAAAAGTATGAGTAATTCAATAAAATTTCTTATAAATAAATTATTATAAATTACTTCTATGAAAATAAATGTTTATTTTTACATTTCTATACATTTTCAGATAGACATATTTATATGTGTATTTATTTATATCCAACTATTTATATGCATTTATACAAATAAAATATTATTTTTGTAATAAAAGAAAATGCATTGATAATTTAGGATGAAAATTATTTTTTTATGAAGTGGTTAAATATGCAATGAAATTAAGGTGTTAAATGTAATGTATCATGCATATATATGATGAATTTACATGTAAAAAATGATAAAATGGAAGCCATAAAATATGTAACTTGACGGTAAGATTAGTTAAACAAAAGAAACACGTAATTTTTCATGAATTCTGTAAAATTATTTTCTCCAGTTAATGATTTTTTTTATACAGAACTAATATCATATTTTCAATAATAAACTATACAATATTTACATAGTTTATACCACTGGATGTTTTATAGTTTGTAATAGTTATATCAAGGAATATATCTTTTATTTCATGGAACAATTTTAATATCAACAGAAATCATGCCGTATAATTGATTGAATTGGTGGTTGACAACATATTGAAATTCGGAGGTACGATCCCTCTCTACCTACACCACTAATACATGTTTAAATGTTTTCAAGTTATAAGTACCGTCAAATTCTTAGTATTTTACAAACTACATATGTATTTTTACATTAAAGTATAAATTCATGATACGTTTTTGTTTGCTTATACCATGCATCTACATTAAGTACATAACTGGCGTTACACGTGACAAGAAACCCGTGTCAAATAAATGATTATGCATAGCACTTATTTACTATTCACATTCTGTCTCTCTGTGTATATACTTACATATATATATATCTCTCTTATAAAAATATACATGTATGTATAGTATATGTATAATAGTAGGAAGAAGAATGAACAAAATTCTATGTATTTTGTAACTACTGGTATCTCGTATATTTACCTGTGATAGTTACTACACTGCTCGACATTCAAAATACAACACCAAGAAGGAATGATAATAACGGAATGAAATTTGTTGGACACATACATTATAGTAGAAATAACAATTGATTAAAATTTCAGGAAATTTGGAGTAATATGTACTGAGAAAACAGTACATAAAGCAGCGACCTCTGTGAGCAATAACAGCACATATCTGCCTAGGCTTTGAGTTGAACAGCGATTGGATGACATGTACGGGTAGAGCACTTCATGAAGTTTTAACACGATGCCACAATTCATCGACCGAAGTTACTGGTGAGTGGTGGGGGCCAGTCACTTTTCAACTATTAAACAGTCATTTTCATTGGTGCGAGATCAGGAGAACGCGCTGGTTAGAGCAACAGTCGAACACTTTCGGCATCAATGAAGGTCCAGAAAATATGGACAACTTGCAGTCGCGCATTGTCCTGCTTAAATGTTGCGCTTCGGAGGCCTTGAACATAGGGCAGAGCTATGAGCCTTAACTCGTCAGAAATGTAATGACTGGTATTCAGAGTGGCGGGAATGAAAAGAAGAGGTGACCGGGACGTGTATCCAATGGTACAACATACCATCAATCCAGGTGGTGATTCAGAATGCGGCTACCAAAATTCTGATTACCCTAAAAAGTGCATCACTGATATGGGCGCCATTAATGTGTGATCAACGATGAACCTGGGGACAGGAATGGCGTGTAGTCAATTTTCAGACAAATCACAATCCTGTTTACAGCCTTAAGTTTGCCTTATCCGTATTTAACGGCATTATGAATAATGCACATTGCCAGCTGGGATTCGACATAATCATACTGGCCATCATTTGTAATGATGTTATGGGTTCCCATTGGATACACGTCTCGATTACTTCATGTTCGTATTCCTGGCACTCTGAACAGCGGCCATTAAATTTCTGATGAGTTAAGGCCCGCCCCTCTGCCCTGTATTCGAGGCCTCCGTAGCGCAAAATTTAAGCAAGATAATGCACGACCGCAAGTTGTTTGTATCTTCCGGACCTTCTTTGATACAGAATGTGTTCGACTGATGCTCTGGCCAGCGGGTTCTCCTGACCTCGCACCAATGAAAATGACTGATTAATCAATGAAAAACGACTTGCCCCCCACCACTCACCAGTAACTTCGATCGATGAATTGTGGCATCGTGTTGAAGCTTCATGAAGTGCTCTACCCGGACATGTCATCCAATCGCTGTTTGGTTCAATGCCTAGGCAGATATGTGCTGTTATTGCTCACAGAGGTCGCTGCTTTATGTACTGTTTTCTCAGTACATATTACTCCAAATTTCCTGAAATTTGAATTAATTGTTCTTCTTACCATAATGTATGCGTCCAACAAATTTCATTCCGTTATTATCATTCCTTCTTGGTGTTGCATTTTCAATGTCGAGCAGTGTATATGGATTTTGTCACATAAAAGTTTAAATTGTTAAAAAGGAAAAAAAAAAAAACTTTTTATAAGTTAGTGTTAAAAACTTGGAAACTTTGAAGCGTATATAACAATTTTATATATTTTATAAAATCATTTAACGTTTTTATATAACTATTGATTTAATTTCAATATGAATTTCGAAATTATAACAAAAATTAATAACAGTGTTTCATGCGATAGATATAGATGTCTAGTAGTTCATGTAAAATGATTGATATAGCTTGATAAATATTATATCCCTTCCTATATATGGGAGTACACAAAAAATGCATAACAGATTTCATTAAATAATAAATATATTAATCATATTTTGTTCTGCAACAGTAGATCTTTGACAGTAATTACTATAAAAGTAAATCACAGCGAAAGACTTTAAATAAAGGATAATGGTCAGTTTCTAAATTTTGTCAAAAAAATATTTAATATTTTTTCTTAGTGAAAATTACCATAAACAAATTGCTACGTATTTTTCCAAATTCAAAGTATAGAAAACTAAATGTCAATACTATGTGAACTACTCATCATATATTACATCTGGCCTAGTGATCAGAAGGCAACTATTAATAAAATCTTTTTGTAAAAAAATAGAACCGACTCCAAAAAGAAACTGCTATTCAAACAACTAAAAGTGAAAGAAAATTGGCAGAAAATGGAACTGTAAATTGCGCCTTAAAGTATAATATAATTTCCTTCGCCAAACAACCTATAACACTACAATTAATCATAACTTTTGAAGTCGGCGCAAAACTAAATAAAATTTAATTAGTTTTTAAAGGTTTGTCTTTAAATCGGTAGCAACAAATGCTGTTGTCTCGAATGATCCATTTTCATGTTTCCTTTATTATTTTATCGCTGTATACAAATGGTCCATTAGTAGCATCTACATAGGGCAGAGAACATTCTTCACAATGCGGTATTTATGTTTCTACGAAGTTAGTTTCCTTTACAAATTTGGTATAACTTTGATTACTATCATCCTTGATGGCTTTTGGTTTTGGCGATCAAAACGTAAGGAAAAATATACACGCAAGATGTATATTTTCATAATATATATTGTACGATGTGTTGTTTCATATTCTTAATTACTCTCTTGATATACCTTATCAAATTAATCATGATATCCCAAAGAAATTAAATATGTTTGCCCGATAATTTTGCGATTTTTCTTTCTCCAAGGACGTCAGATACCAGCATCTTCGGCAACTTTTGCTGCTTACGAAATCTTATTTGTTTTCTTGAATAAAAGTAGTTTTTGGCTGCGTTTTGCAGGTAGAAATGTGAGGTGTGTATTTTGAATAGGATTTGATTTTTGTATTAAATAAAGGTATCAATTTTTATTTAATTTTGCGCCGACTTCAAAAGTTATGATTAATTGTAGTGTTATAGGTTGTTTGGCGAAGGAAATTATATTATACTTTTAGGCGCAATTTACAGTTCCATTTTCTGCCAATTTTCTTTAACTTTTAGTTGTTTGAATAGCAGTTTCTTTTTGGAGTCGGTTCTAAATTTTTACAAAAAGATTTTATTTTTCTCTTTTCAGTGAAAACTTATTTATATGGCAGAGCATCAGAAGACGTTCGACGTAAGTTTCACCAATCACAACTTCCAAGAAAAGTGACATTACTCAAAAAATCGTTTATGTCACTGAAAAATAAAAATGCACCCAATATGAACAAAAAAGTTACATCTCTATCTAAAAAGTTATCCACTCGAGAGACAGTTGTGCCAGTTTTATTCTAGTCAAGTTTTAAGTTGATTTTTCTCAAATACTGCATTTTTAAGTTGTGTCACTTTTCTTGCCTTTATCGGATATGAGCAAAAAACTATTGAACGAACATACGTTAAATTAAAAGTCTTTAGAAATGTAAAGAACGGATACGTTGTATTCGTAATCGGAAATTCTGTTAGGCATATATATTGAACTTTACAGTGAATACGCGTCACCCGCTGCGCTGGAAATTGCGCAGCGTAAAGTTCAAACAAAGAGAAAAATATACATTGCAGCTGACGGTCAGAAGTTTCAACATCGATACTTGCATACTGCTTTTACCAGTGTAGCTGCATGCGTTCAGCAGTTAGAGTGGGAACAGACTTTGTGAGTATCCTGTAATTTGTTTATATCTTAATGAAATCCTAATGAAATCTATTTCAGGCCAAGATCACTACGACAACAAAAAAGTATTAAAATTAAATCATCTTTTACGAAGTTATAAGCTAACAAATTTCAACAACAACAACGAGAAACATTCTTTGTATTGAGAACCTCTTCCTTTATGAAGTCGTTTTAAAACGTCTATGCGTTAATCAATGTGACCGCTTACTATAACCATACTTTGAATTTTACATAGCATAAATGTCACCCGCTACGCTACAACATATGCAATATCGTTCAAGTGTGCACAAAATAGGAAATTGAGAACAAACAAATGCACGTTTTAAGCGTTCTGTTTTAGCATTAATGTCTAAACTATCTTTGCGTACTACATCGATGATGCTCTGCAATTTTATAATTCCCTTTCTTACCCTGTCTTGAAACGTTTCCGAGATAGGATCGCTAACTCCACTCTTTTCCACCAGGTGGCGCTTTAGGCGATTGAATCGCGTAGCACTTGTCCACTTTACTATACCTACATACAACTTTTATGACTATAGCTGCAGCTGTTCAGCAGTTAAAAGAGTCGGGACTGACTTTTTTAGGCACCCTGTATTTTCTTTTGATCGTAAAGATCTTACAATGCCTATTTCGGACCAATACCTTTACAATAAAACAAAAAGTATCAAAATCGGATCATCCATTCAGAAGTTATGAGCTAACAAAGAAAAACAAAAAAACATACGCTTTGAATTGAGAACCTCCTCCTTTTTTAAGTCGGTTAGTTAGAGCATCTCTTACGAAGTTATAAGCTTATACAAACACCACCAACAACACATAGCTCGATTAAGAACACCCTCCTTTCTAAAGTTGGTTGAAAACGACTTTGCGCTAATCGATGTGACCGCTTACAGTAACAGTACTTTGAACCACAGAGTATACGTGTCATCCGCTACGCTGCAAAGTGTGCAACGTAGTTTAAGTGTGCACAGTGTAGGAAATTGCGAACAAACAACAGCACGTATTAAGCGTTCTATTTTTAGCAATAATGTCTAAAAACTATTTTTTCGTAGTAAATCGATGATGCTCTACAACTTCGTAATTAACTTTTCTCCCATCTTGAACCGTTTTTGAGATAGAAGCGCTAATTCCGCTGTTTTTCACCGGATGGCGTTTTATTTTCTTTAGATTGTAAAGATATTAACCGTATATTGAACTATATAGCGTTTGTCTCACCAGCTACGCTGCAACGTGAGCAATGTAGCTCAAGTGTGTATAGTGTAAGAAATTGCGAACAAAAAAATGCATTTTTTTAGCCTTGTATTTTTAGCATCAATGTCAAAACTATCTTTTCGTACTAAATTGATGATGATCTGCAATTTTATAATTCACTTTTTCCCCCTGTCTTGAACCGTTTCCGAGATAGGAACGTTAGCATCAATGTCTAAACTATCTTTTTGTACTAAATCGGTGATACTCTTCAGCTTTGTAATTCACTTTTCTTTAGAACCGTTTTCGAGATAGGAACACTAACTCTGCTATTTTCCACCAGGTGGCGCTGCAAGGTGGCGGTTTAACCTTGTACTGCATGGCCACTTTGCTATACTTACATACCATTTTTATCACTATAGCTGCAGCCTTTTAGCAGTTAAAAGAGTTGGGACTGATTTTTTTGGACACCCTGTATTTTCTTTAGATCGTAAAGATATTACAATGGGACCTATTTTAAACCAAGACCTTTTCAACAAAACAAAAAATATCAAAATCGGAGCATCCGTTCAGAAGTTATGAGCTAACAAACATAAAAAAAACATACGGTTTGAATTGAGAACCTTCCTTCTTTTTTGAAGTCGTTTAATAAAAATTGAAGATAGTTTTGAATTTTCTATTTAACAATTTAAAAAAAAAAGTAAACAAAATATTTAAAAAACTAGTTATCATAGGTGGACTCTGCTCAGTTCCCCATCATGTTTATGTTCTCATAAATTTCTAGTGCGAGACATATCATGTTAGAAGAAATGAATTTGACCAAAGCTTGATACAGTGACAGAATGAAATCCCCGCCTAATAGGCTATCCACCGTTCACTTCGATATATTTATCTTATTCTAACCTATTAATTTATTTTATCGGGGTCAATTCCGTTGTTTTGTTTTAATGCTACTATTTCCAACGCAATAATCCTCAAAATTCATATTTATATGAAAAATTTACAATTTCGCTATGTTGATAAAATCGTAAATTACGAATAAAATCGTAAATTACGAATAATTTACGAAATTTTCCTATTAGAATATTTGTACTCAATCATGTTCAAACAAATATCATAAATGTAATTTTGAAGTTGTCTCATGCATTTATGATCCTCAAAATGGAAGTTTATGCTAAAATTTGCCTTATTCTGACATGTTAGGTAAATCGTAAATTCCTAATAACTTACGAATTTTTTAAATTGGAAAAATTATAGTCTATCATATTCGTGCCAGTATCCTAAATAATACTTCAAAAGTGGTTTGACAACATTACGATGAAAATACCCCTAGATGGACGTTTATGTGAAATTTTGCTCTATTCTGCCATGTTAAGAAATTCATAAATTTCCAATAACTTACGAAATTTTTATATTGGAAAATTCATAGTCAACAATATTCATGCCAGTGTCCTAAATAATATTTCAAAAGTAGTCTGACATCTTTACGATGAAAATATCTCTCAAAATTGACGTTTATGTGAAATTTTGCCCTATACTGCCATGTTAAGAAATTCGTAAATTTCCAATAACTTGCAAAATTTTCAAAGTAGCATATTTATAGTTACTGATGTTTATTCCGGCATCGAAACTGATATTTTAAAACTTGTCTGACATTTTTACAGTAAAAAGTTTCCATTTAATGCACGTTTAAGTGAATTTTTGTCCTTTTCTCCCATGTTAAGAAAATCGTAAATTTCTAATAACTTACGAAGCTTTTTAATTTGAATGTTTCAAATGAATAGGGTTCTTGCCAGTGTCGAAAGTAATATTTTAAAACTGATTTAACCTCTTTGCGAAAATTTGTTCTTGAGATTTCGTGTACACAGACTAACAAACTAACGGAATAACGGACTAACGGACTAACAGACACCATACAAATTTTGTCATTTTCGGATTCCTCACACCTGAAAACGTGTAGAAAAGTAAAAAAAACCGAGGTCGAAAATTTTCACGATTACCTAAGTTCCCCATACCTATAGTATGATGGGGAACTAAAAAATCTTAGGTTGCTCAATTTGGATTATTTGGGAAAATTAAAAAATTACTGTGAAGCATACAAAAAAAAAAAAAAAAAACTATATCTGTATCTGCAGCATAAAGATAAAATGATATTATTTGCCGTTAAGATATAAGAAAATCACACAATATTTTCAATAATCTGTGATTAAAAATGTTTAAAACGCGCTAAAAAGTTCGATTGTACCATGTAGACCGATTTAAAGTAACAATATGGAACCTAAACCACAATATATATATATATATATATCCCCCATACTTATAGTATCCTCCCATACTTATAGTTTCCCCATACTTATAGTTCCCCATACTTATAGTATGATGGAGAACTAAAAATTGTTTATCTTTGAATGACGGGGCTTTAGCATATGATCATTTTTTTTTTTTTTTAACAAAAATAATGATGTGCCCGATCGTAAAATAGAGGTTGGTAAAAAAAATAATTAAATGTAAAAAAATAAATAAATAAGAACTTGTGATATCATTTTCAGACCAGGTTTATTAATATAAATAATTACTTTTTTTTTTTTTTTTAACAAGAATTGAAATCAAATGATTTTTAAGACTTATTGAAATGCAAGGAGTCGAACTGTTACTAAAGCATGTAAAAATAATCTGCAAAATTGGCAAAAATGCAAAATTTTCTTTATTGTGTTTAAAGAATATCAGGAGAAATCAAGACAGTTTTTTTGAGCACATTTTTTAGTTCTGCAATGATAAGAACATGTATAACCATCTGATACACATATGTATGAACGCAGACAAAAAAAAAAAAAAAATAAATAAATAAATAAATAAAATAAAAAAATAAACAGTATTCACTTGCTATTTGAAAATGGGTTATCCTACTGAATGTAAACGATTTCACTTGATACTTCTTAAATGGCCTCAAAATCAAAGTACACGGTAACTTTTTTACAAGAAGTGAAAAACGAAGCTCAAATTTCAAAAACTGAGCTTACATTTTATTTTTTAAATTCCCTTTAAAAAAATAAGTAAATAAAATGAAATAAACTAATGATAAATTTTTGTTTACTATGACACATTAAATTATTAAGGATGTGATAATTAAATTTCATAACAGTTTTTTTAGTATTTCGTATGAAATTTGTTTCAATAAAAGAATTCACTTGGGCAGAACTATAGGGTTAGTCTGGTGATATAAAATAAACTGTATACACGCAAAACCAAGTGCGCATGTGCTACCATCCAACTTCACAGAAAGGAATACTGTCAAGGAAAAAGATTTTAGAGATAAATAAATTGTTGTTGTTGTTATTGTTGTCGTATGCCATTCGGAAGTTCCGGGCCCCGGTAGTGGAACTAACCGGATTTATTTTAAGGCATGAGGGGTGCGTCTTCCATTATTTAGGAGCGCCTCATAGGGAGGAAGTACGACTTTAGCTCCAGAAGCGGGTGAAAGATGGGTGCACCAGCCAAACAATAGGAACTCGAATTTTGATCAGGATCAGAGCGAGTTAAACCCATGTTCCGGTACCTCCAGAGGTATAATTTTTGATGGGAACTTGGAGGACTTTGCGACCACGACGGAATTTAACGTGCACCAGTCGCCATTAGAGTACACGACGGTTTCCGGCCAGTTCGAGGACCGAACCCGCAATCATTCGATCACGAGCTCGCAGCTCTTACCGACCAGGCTACCGCGGCCGATAAATAAATTAAAACAACAAAAGTATAAAATTGAAACATCTGATGTTTTTAACATTTTTCAACAACGTTGAAAAAGTGTTTATGACTTTGGTTTGTGTGAATGTCTGTCCGTCTGTCCGCGCTCTAACTTCCAAAATATACAGGTAAATTCTTAAAAATATTTTATGTTATTCAAGATCACTGTGGGACGTTCCCTTTTGAAAGTGAGGTAAATACCACAAATTTTTATATCTTGCGTGTTATAATAAAAACAAGGGTCTTTGTTTTAATTCGGTTTTATATCTCATTTAATATCAGTATCAGACACATAAAAATTTATACAGATAATGAGAAAGAACCTCACAATTACATGCTACCGTCAGAACGCTTTAAAAGCATTGATATTTTACAGAATGATCCGAAAATATTTCATTTTTCTTTAATTTTTTACTGATACCTCTTTTATTTTTACGGCAAAACCTTCACTAAAATATATGATACGTAACATGTTCTATACACTCCTGAAGTTTCAAGATGGTTTGTCTGGTACTTTTGGAAATATTTGACAAAACATCTGGAATTTAAAGTGTTCAGTCATTTATAGTAATGGTAGTGTTATTCTTAAGACTTTATTTAGTAATAAATACTCAGTATTTATCAATAGTATATTTGAAGATTTTTCTTTATTGTAAACAAAGCAGAATTAAAAAATTTCTGAAACATAAACAAAATATCATTTTTATTACTTTAATTAGGTACTATAATAATAAATTTTAAATGAAATTTAGATGTACACTAATGCTTTTTTTTTTTTTTTTTTTTTTTTTTTTAATATTATATCAGTTAGGGTTATTTACAATTATTTGTGGGATAGATTTCCTTAAGGAAACATTTTAAAATAAATAAGAAAAATATTATCGTAATGTTAAAATCCAGTCATAAATTCTATATAAATAAATGGAATACTAAAATAAAAGTAAGCCAAGAATTTTTTAAAGCATTTGTTCTCAAAACGTTTTCATGCTTTTTTTCCCCTTTAATCAAATCTTTGGAAACGGTATTATTGATGATTCCGCGATACTTTTGAGAACAAAAGTCTGAAAAAATTGAAAAGTTGGATCAAAAGAATAAAGAGTAATTTTATTTTCAAAGAGAAAATTTAAAAATTCTTTGATGGAGGAAGAATAAACTTTCGTGAATTCAAGAGATTGGGAGGATTTTTGGAAAATGATACCATGGTACTTTGAAGAGTTATTGCTTTGGATGAAATATTATTTAGTGCATATGCGCAATAACTTTTCCGGGATTCAAAATACATAATGCATCGATGCATGTTCCTATTCTTCTTATTATTATTTATTTTTTATTTTAATGTTACTTTAAACTGTATCTAATAAAAAAATATTTTCTTGAAATATTGTTTGCTTGGCCCTAACATACAGAAGCTTAACTTTCAATTTAATATATATTTAATTGAACATTTGTATTATTTAAAAAAAATACAGGGTGACAAAAATTTCATCAAACATTTAAAATAATCTGGTGTTACATTCCCACTAAGTTCTCTTACAGTGCGTGTTTAAAAACGGAATTTTATATATGAAATATATGTGTAAGGGGATAGTGACATCCTTAACCCTCTTTGAATTACTAATAAATAAGGTTAAAAAAATGTATTCAGAGACGTTTTACGTACATTACTCTTAGAAACTTATCATTTATAGTAAAAATTTCCGGACAGTTTCCTCTTTTTATTATTTTTTTAATTATTATTATTTTTTTTTAATAATAAATTTAAACTTTGCATACAGAGACCATCTGCCAAGATACGTTTGCGTATATTTGAAATAGAAAAAGTTTAATTATACTAAAAACACGACTACAAATAATATTTCTCCCGCCAAATGTATAAGAGAAAAACCATAGAATTCTTTAGCAATTTCAGTGGATAAAACGTAATATGTCAACGTACTTTCCTAAACAATATTCAGTAAAAAATGATGCATTTGTTTAATTTTGAATAGGACTGTATATTTTTGAAAACACTATACGTACAGTGTATATTGTAACTAAATTAAGCTCAGAAAGAAAAATACATAAAATTAATTTATAAAGTACTTCAATGGATTTTTAGGTATAACCTCTCCTTAATACGAACTATTTTCTGTTGACCTGTAAACGAATGATGAACACTTGTTATGCCATATTATTTATGAAACATGCTTTTGTGCTTATGAATGTTTTTTATCCTGTTTATGTTCATAACATTTTACTTAACACAGTCTAAAGATGTTGACTTTTAACAATAAGAAAATTCGCTCACAGACATAATGCAGTGAAATAAAAGTGAATATCCCAGTAAAGGATATATTTACACGGGAAAAAAAAAAGATGTATAAACACCTGATCTGAAGATCTACTAGTTTAAAAACCATTATTTTTTTAAAGGAATCTCCTTACTAATCAGTCGTAGATGACAACTGATAAAGATCACTAAACTTTACAATTTAAAAAAAGGACTGCCTCTACCCATGATGCATTCACGATATGCAAGTAGCGACTGTTACATAACAGCTTTACAGTTTCCAAAATCTTGCGATATTACAGACCAGTGAAAAAAAAAATTTGTAACTGACATCTAGAATCTAAATCGTGGATCCAGTAAAAATAGTTCCAGTTCATCCATATATATTCTAGTCTCGTTTGAAAACGTGTTTTAGAAACCCCTGTTAGAATTCTAGAGGGTTCGCCTATAATATCGAGATCAAAATTATTTAAAAATCTCTGCAAACAAATGCGAACACAAGAGGCAATTTGTAGCATCTATAACCTTGGTTTAAGACCCAATTCTAGAAAATCAAGCCTGAATTTCTCGGAATACAAAGGATTCAGGATATTCAGAATATTCAGATTATTATTTCACCTTCCAGATATGTATAGACAAGAAATTCTCGATCATTTCGTCTATTCATCTTATTCGCGTACCTTACACGCATGGCTCCGACATCTACATTTCTAGTTAAGGAATTTAGAAAACGATCACTTATTCGTTCCAGATGAAGGCGGTACATCTTTTTTTCTCAGTGCTCATTCTAGAGGACTGTGTGTTTCCTGTAAGAAGTCTTTCTAGTTTTGAGCATTTTTCGATTCCAATTCCAATTTCAAAATATTTTTTCTCCATTTTTTAAAACTCGTCGTTAATGAAAGAAAAAAAAAAGATTTTTGATAGATAATAATATATATTTAATTTCAATGGAAAAATTCATCCTATGAAGGCTTGTGTGAATGGGTATAATAAGCAATAATTAGCGTGAGTATTAAATTCAAATTTAACCACAAATAAAGGATTTAAGTAATCACTTTTTTTCCATGTATCTCACATTAATAAAGTATCTCCTGTGTGCTAAATTTCATAGTGTTTTGCAATACTCAACATTATATGTATAAGGATGTTTTAGCACTTTTGATTAAATTATGAATTTATATAAAATTTCAGTATGCCTTCTCAAAAATTAAATAAATAAATAAAATAAAATAAAACAAATAAAATAAAGCAAAATAAATAAATAATAGAAATAATAGAAATAACAGTAAATATATATATATATTTTATCTAGTGTAATTTTAAAAGTGTTTTCCAATATTTATTATTACGAAAAAAAAAATGTGTATATATATATATATATATATATATATATATATATATATATATATATATATATATATATTTATATTTATATATTTATATTGTATTGTAGAAGTATTACTTGAAAACGTTTTGTTAATTTCAGTGAACTGTTTGTATATCTGATTTAGATATCATAAAGAATATTATGCAAAATAAAAATCAACATGATTTGAAATTAATCACAATAAAGTTATACTTCTTTTTTTCTTTCTTTTTTTTTCTTTTTTAATGAATACTTCATCGTAGGTAAATAAATTAAAACAAAATTATGTAAATGAAATATTTCATGTTTTTCACACTTTCCAACAAAGTGAAAAAAGTGTTTATGACTTCTAGTTTTGTTGCTCTGTCCGTCTGTCCGATCTCTAACTCCGACAAATATTCATGGAAATTCGTAAAAATTGATATGCGTTATTCAAGATCACTATGGGACGTTCCGTTTTTAAAATGAGGTGAATACTACCAGTTTTTATACCTTGTGTGTTATAATAAAAAGGGTGTTTAAAAAAAATACACTGTTATATCTCCATTACCATACGTAATACTCTCATAAACATTTATACAGCTAATAAGAAAAAGCCTCATAATTACATGCTACCGCCAGAACGAATTTCAAGTATTATATTTTACAGAATGATCCAGAAATACTTCGTTTTTCTTTAATTTTTACTGGTGTCTCTTTCATTGTTGCGGAAAAACGTTCACTGAAATGTATGATGCATAATATGTTCTATACACTTCTGAAGTTTCAAGATGGTTCTTAAGGTGTTTTTTTTTTTTTTTTTTTTTTTTTTTGAGATATTTGAAAAAAAGTCTGAAATCGAAAGTATTCGGTCATTTATGGAAATGTTAGAACTTTTTTAGTAAAAAACAATCAATATTTTTTCATAGTATATTTGAAGATATTTTTTAATTGCAAATAAATCAGAATTAAAGTTTCTGAAACACAAACAATATAACATTCTTATAACTTTAAAAAAATACTATAATAATAATAATAATAATAAAATGAAATTTAGATGTGCACTAGTTATTTTTTTAAACATAAAATCAGTTAGGATTATTTACAGATATCTATGAGTTAGATTTATTTAAAAAACCATTTAAAATAAATAAGAAAAATGTTATCGTAATATTAAAATGCAGTCATAAATTCCATATAAATAAATAGAATACTGAAATAAAAATAGACTAAGAATTTTTTCAAGCATTTGTTCTCGAAAAGCTTTCATGCTTTTTTTCCTTTAATCAAATCTTTGGAAACGGTATTATTGATGATTCCGCGATACTTTTGAGAATAAAAGTCTGCAAAAATTGAAAAGTGGGATCAAAAGAATAAAGAGTAATTTTAATTTAAAAGAGAAAATTTAAAAATCCTTTGATAGTGGAAAACTAAACTATTGTAAATTCGAGAGATTGAGGAGGATTTTTAGAAAATGATACCATGATATTTGAAAGATTTTTTGCTTTTGATAAAATATTATTTACTGCATTTGTACTATAATCTTTCCGGGTTTCAAATTACATAAAATATATCTATGAATATTATTAATTATTATTATTTATTTTTTAAAGTTAATTTTTTAACAGTACTTAAAGAAATGATTTTCTATAAATATTGCGTGCTTTGCCCTAACATATAAGTGCTTAACTTTCAATTTAATATAGATTTAATTGTACTTTTTCCTTAATTTATTATATAAATACAGGGTGAAAGAAAAATTCATCACACATTTGAAATAATCTGGTACTGCATTAACACTAATTTCTCTTACAGTGTTTGTTTAGAAACGGATTTCTATGTATTATATTTCTACACTGAGGGAAAAAAAATATATAATTCCTTCATCTAGAACGAATAAGTGGTCATTTCCGAGCTATGCACATAAGGCACGCCAATAAACTGAATAGACGAAATGAACGAGAATTTCTAGTCTACACATTTCTAGATGATGAAACAATATTCTGTATATTTTGAATATTTTGTGTTGCGAGAAATTCTCGCTTGATTTTCTAGAATTGGGTCATAAACCAAGATTATAGTTGCAGGAACCTGACGCTTATATTCGCATATATTTGCAGAATTTTTTTAATAACTTTGGCCTCGAGAATACAGGCAATCGCTCTAGAATTCTAATTGGGGTTTCTAGAACTCGCTTTCAAAGGGGACTAGAATTTATAGGGATTACATGGAACTATTTTTTTAGAGCCACAATTTAGATTCTAGATGTCAGTTACATAATTTTTTCTCAGTGTATGTAAGGTGATACCGACATCCTAAACCCTCTTTACCCTTTAAATGGTATCTTCATATATATATATATATATATATATATATATATATAATTATTCTTAATTTATAATGATAACACTTACAGAGACCATCTGCTAAAATATGTCTGTGTATTCTGTAAACTAAAAAAGCGTAATTATACTATGAACTCGACTACAAATAATATGTTATTACGGCTCAAGGCGAGTCCTGTGTAAATCGGGGAGTGATTAATCAAAAATAAAGTCAAACGAGTTTGAAGTGCTATGGCCTTTTTATCTGGTGGAAAATCTCCAATATTCATTTATAATCGGCGTAGACGTTTTGAAAACACACAATGTTAGAATTTATTTTTTTACTAACTCTGTAGTTATTGCTGGTACTCCTGTGCAAATTAAGCTAAACAAACATGCTATTTCTTTAGAAGAAAATAACGCTTCTTTAAATGTTGCTTCTCGATCCTTTTCTACTGATAAATCTCAGTTAACTTCTAATTTAAAGGAGAGTGAAATTTCATTAAATGACGCTGCTAAAGCTTTAGCAAATAGCTCAACATTGTGTTTTACTTCTGTTAAGCCAACAGACTACTCTATTACTTTACATGTACCTCGTAATAATTTACATTTAAATTCTCAAACTGTCAAGTCGACAGAGTCGTCCTTTTCTAATGAAAATGAAAGGTCCACTAACACCGCTTCCAGAAATTTCTCTTCAAAGATAAAGAGACATGTTATGATTTCCACTAATGCATTGAACTATTTTCAAGCTTGCAAGACCTCCAGGACCTCTGAACTTGTGAGTAAAGAGCAAGCTGACACTGTTTCTGACCCTATGGTCAGTGACAACGTGCCGGGTTCGAGCCCATCTCAGAAAAGTGTCTCTCCGATGCTTGACTTCATCCTGCAAACCACCAGCCCTGAGATTTCCCCGACAAGTGCAATAAGCAGCTTTACCAAGTTCTCTGACCTTACTGATGTTGCAATTACAAACTTAAATCAGGTGATGCCGTTCTTTTTTTTTTATTCAAAAGTGTATTATTTCTGTCGGAGCTGCACAAAATGCTCGACATACCTTGTAGCCTTTTGGGACTTTAAATTTTAGAACTTTTATGAAAGCAATGGACTTTCTCAAACTAGAAAAAATAAAATAAAATAAAATAAAAATAAAAATAAATTAAACTGAAATATTTTTTTTTTTACATGAACTTTCAGTGTGGAAATTCATCTTCTACTTCTATGTCATCATTTTTTGTTCTCTTTTAATATATATTTTCTGTATGTCCGTTAAAATCTATTACTTTCTTGCCAGCACCTGCAGAGTGGGTAATATAATTTTTTTTAGCCCCTTGTATAAATTCCCTCCCCACCTTCATATTTCTATAAATGATGTATCTGTATGTATAAAATGAATGTTTGTATTTGTTAAACTTTTTTATATATACTAAAAGTTCTGAATATCTATGTTATAGAGTGGGAAAAAAAAATAAGCTATCTGCATGCAATTCGTGATTAACTCTAACATTAATAAAACTAACAGTTTATTATTTTTTTTTTCGCTCATGCAATAGATAGGAAAGAAATAATTATTGTATATGTACTATTTGAGTATCTTTAGAGACACTGTCTCGATTAATTGACTACAAGATGTAATTTAACTTCATTTATAATTTTGATACTGTAAGAAGTTTTTCCATTATAGAACCATTTTTGATGAACTGTTTCTGACGCCCAAAACCTCTTGAATCCAGATGTCTAATGTCTCATCTGTTTTTAACTGGAGATGGAAAGCCGTTTTTTTCTGATGTACCAAGTCGTAATCTCCAGACTGAAGCCTTGAACGAACTTCAATCTGCATTCCTCTGACGGTAGTACTAATAACCAGGTGTACTACAAACTGACACTTCGCTGCAGTTTTTCGCGCTGAGGTAAAATTCACCTCTTAAGCCAGACTATGTCCTTGAATGAGCATTTCTTTATTTTGTGAATTTTTTAATGCACATTTTATACCTTTGAATGTCGCACTTGTGAAAAGCGACTTGTTTATGTTCATATACAATCTTTTCAAATTAATAAATTTCCTTTCTGGTTTGACAGTAAGATGAATGTCAATGTCCTATTGTATTACCCTGGCCAAACACAATCATTCTAGTTTTTTTTAGTTCCGGAGTTTCCTGCTGTAAAAGAATAACATATATATATATATATATTTTTTTTTTTTTTTTTTTTTTCGGGGTTAGTAGGTCTTTCTCTCAGGATTTTTTTTTTTTTTTACTCACCATAGTCTCTTGAATTAGCAAGCATTTCATTGCTCGATAAATTAAACTTCCCCCCTTTTTCTAAATTATTCTTATGTTTAGTTTTATAACTATAAGCAACATCTCAAATTATGTTCTCTTAGAATAAATTGGATAGTGAACTTCAAAACATTTAGCGGGTAAAAACCCGCTTCGGGTTTTTACGTGATTTTTTTTTTCTTTTGGGGGGAACTCTAAGGTTGGTGTCAGGTCAGTATAGTGCTGCAGCAAAGAAAACAAGTTGCGAAGCGCGAGTGAATACGGAGAGGTTTTAGAGTTGTTAAACGAAGTGAGTGGCTTTGATGAAGATTAATTATAAATATAAATGAATATAGCGAAGAAAAGTGTGTTGGTGGTGATGTAGAGTGTGAAATAGAACAGAATTGTTCTTGGGGGATTGAGTTCTTAGTTCGATAAATGTTGTGGTGATTTTGAAGGTGCTAAGTTATAGTGTAGAGTTAGGCGGATTCAGGGAATCCTTTCGCCTTTAGCCTATAATAGTAAAGTGACGTGGATCAGCGAGATGAATCATCTAACTACTGTAACGTCGTCAACACCATAGGTAGCGTATAGGCTTGATACCAATGAAATAATCCTTTATATGATTGAGAATTTAATTAAATCTATGTACGTATTATGTATACAGTTGAGCTTAGTTATTATTATTAACAGAATCACTTTTAAAAGAATAAAAAACATCTTCGGAAGCAGTATGCATCCTCCATCGTCTATCTCTCTACCCCAGTCTCTCTTCTTCTTCCCTCTCATTCTCAAATCGCCCCTCGTTCTCCGGAGGATGGAAAGTGGGGTGAGTGGGAGGAACGGGCACTTCTTCCAAATTCCAGGGGGTTGGAGAGAGAGATTCGTTACAGCAGATCCCTCCTTCCTCGAAGGGAATTTTTCATAGCAGATGAAAAATTCGTGACATAAATGTACATAAATAAAGTTAGTAAGTTCATAAGAAAATCAAGTTCACATAATGATTATCTGTGAATATATTTTGCACTATGTTTCACTCCTAAGTTGCAATTTCAACAATTTGGGAAAAGAAAAAAAAAATTAAATTTTGAAAATGTTTAACTAAAATATCTCTCATGAATTTAGAATTATTGCAGCGCAGTTAATAGTAAGAGAAATGTAAACCTTTCAAATTAATCTGCTATGTTTGAAATCAAAGCAACACACATCTATTTTTTTTTTTCAACATGTAAACTAAACAGTCTGTAAAAGACATATTAAACCGTATATAAAAACATATTAAACAGTATATAAAAACATATTAAATAGCATGCACATCATAGTTGCAAAAGAAAACTCATTCTAAACTCTTAGAACATAAAAAGGTGTAGATTAAATAGGATATTAATACAATAATAAAAACATTTAAATATTCGTTAAGAAATCGAAAATAAAAATTATTTCACAAACAATTTATTCGACAGACGTGAGTCCGTCTGCATTCATGTGTAGTTTTCCCGATCTATGCTCAATTTTAAAACTGTATGGCTGTACAGCAAGTGCCCATCCCATCAAACGCGAGTTAGTACTTGCATGTTTTTGCAACCATACCAAAGGATTATGGTCGGTAACTACCGTAAATTCTCTTCCGTCAAGATAATAATGCAATTTCTTAATTGCAAAAATTATAGCAGCGCACTCTTTTTCCGAAGTGCTGTATTTACGCTCCGTTGGGAGAATTTTTTGCTTAAGAATAGTACCGGGTGCTCTTCACCGCTATTATCTATTTGGGATAGTACTACCCCCATTCCTACGTCCGATGAATCTGTTTGTACTATGAATTCTCTTCCGAAGTCTGGCGCTTGTAACACAGGTTTTTCTGAAAGTTTTTCTTTTAGCTTCTGAAAAGAATTCTCACACTCTTCCGACCAGAGAATTTTTTCTTTCTTCATTTTACCTTTTAAGGCATTCGTAAGTGGCGCAGCAAGAACAGAATACATGGGTATATATCTGCTATAATAACCTGCTGTGCCGAGAAAAGCACGAATCTGAGTCTTCGTGGATGGAGTAGGAAAGTTTATTATACTATTTATCTTAGCTTCGGAAGGAGAGCAAAACCTTTGTCCGACGATATGCCCCAAATACTGAACGTGATTTTGAGCGAATCGACACTTTGAGGGTTTGATAGTTAATTTAGCTGATTTTATACGTTCCAAGACAGTGTCTAAAATTTTTAAATGCTGTTCCCAATCATGCGAAAAAATTAAAATCGTCTAGGTATGGCACTGCAAATGATTCACATCCCTTCAGCACCTTATCCATAAGTTTGCTAAAGAAGTATGGAGCATTCTTTAGACCAAATGTCATTCGTAAAGGTCTATAACTCCGGAAACTCGTACAGAACGCAGCTAATCGCTGGGCTCTCGGGTTCAAAGGGATTTGCCAGTACCCTTTCGCCATATCTAAAGTAGTAATAAATTTTGGCGGCAGCGACTTGTTCCACACGATCCTCTATATTGGGTAATGGAAAAATATTCCGTTCGAATTATTTCATTTAAACGACGATAATCGACGCAAGCTCGGGGATCCCTACCAGGTACTTGAACTAATATCATAGGAGATGTGTAATCACTTTCTCCAATTTCGACTATTTTTAAATCTAACATACGCTGGACTTCAAATTTTAAAATTTCATTTTGCCTATGAGAAGTACGGTATGGCTTAGTTCGGATTACTTTATCACTAATTAATTCTATATCGTTGTTGCCGGGGTTGTTCGAAAATATCTTTGTATATCAATTAAATAGGCGCTGTAATTGCGTAATTTGTTTGATATCAAGTAATTCTTCCAGATTATTCGTTTGGATCAAATTTTCAAATTTATAAACAATCGGATCCGTTTCTATATGAGGAAATTCAATATCTTCCTCAACTAAAATTTCTTCCTCCTCTAAATTTAATAAATTTATACATTCGGGTTTTTATAGTACGGTTTGTGCATATTTATATGATATATTTTTGTTTTGTCTTTTCTTCCTGGTATGTCGACAATATAATTCGTTTCGGACATTCTATTTATAATTTTTCCAGGCCCAATCCATTGTACGGATAATTTATTTGGTCTTGCAGTGGCCAATACCAGTACTAAATCCCCCTGTTTGAACTCCCTTTTCTCGGCATTTCTGTCATACCACAGCTTTCTCTTTTCTTGTTTTGATCTCATAGTCGAGACGGCTACCTCTTGACACCTTTTTAACCTGTTTATAAGTTGGAAAACGTGCTCCGTCACAGGCAGATTTTCTTCCTCCACGTCAACCCAATGTTCGTATATTAACGTTTCCGGACTTCTCAAGTTTTTCCCATACAGCAGCTCCGAAGGGGTGAATCCGGTACTTTCATGCGTTACCGTTCGTAAGGCAAATAGCGTAGATGGAAGATGTTGCTCCCAGTCCTGTCCCGCTTCTACACCAAGCGCTCTCAACAACCGCTTAATCGTTCGGTGAAAACGCTCCACAGGATTGGATTGGGGATGATGCACCGAACTGTGCGATACTTTTATTCCAAAACGGTCGAAAAATTCCGAAGTTAAGGCTCTCGTAAAGGAGGTTCCGAGATCGCATTGCACTTCCTTAGGGAAACCCGTTCGACTAAAAATATTTAATAGAGCCTGAGTTACAGTTAGAGATCCTATATCAGGGACAGGAATTGCTTCTGGGTATTTCGAGGCCATGCGAATTGCAGTTATCAGATATCGGTTACCATTGGTGGTTATAGGAAGGGGTCCACATGCATCAATATTTATTTTAGAAAATACTTCTTGAATTACTGGTACTAATTTTAATGGCGCTTTAATTTTTTCATTCTGTTTTCCGGCTCTTTGGCAGCTATCGCACGCTTTTATGAAGTTTTCCATGTCTTTATAGCAGCCTGGCCAGTAAAAATATCTGGACAATTTATCCTTTGATTTTGTACTTCCTAAATGCGCCGAAGTACCTTCGTGGCATAATGACATAATTTTTTCTTTTATCTTTTTGGGTATTACGAGTAATTTTCGCACTACACCTGATTTATCTGTTTGAATTTTTAGCAAAATCCCATTTTCATTAATATACTTTTCCCTTTTGGAAGTTCCCCCTCCAGCCTTAGCAATTTCGAAAAGCTCGCTCAGACCAGAGCACGCCTCTTGAGCGCTCCGAAAATCTTCTTGATTGATGTTTAAGAGGAGCGTCAATTCGGATGAACTTCCTTCCACCATGGGAATGTCTGCTATATCATTAATTTTTCCCTCAATTTCAATCCCCTTTGAAATTTCAGAATCACAATTGGGTTTTTCCAAACCATCAAGGTTGTTTTCCCTATCTGCTTTGGTCTGAGACCTAGTCTGAACAGCATTTATTTTTTCACTATTAATAAAATCGTACCCCGTTTTCTCTTTTATCATTGCCGCAGTTCTGTTGCCCAAGATATACCGTCCTTCATCTAAATTATCGGCGCACACTGCTGCTTTTGTTTTAAAACTCCGAAATCCCCTTTTATTTCTACTACTGCTAATGGCAAGCATATTTGGTTTATGTCTAGAGGTTGTTTTAACCATACGATTTCTCCATCAAAATCACCCGATTTAACATATTTTTTGCATACAACATCTAAAGTTGAACCTGTATCGCGTAATATTTTAATTTTATGCTCATTAACATATCCCTGTGTGAGATACGGCACTAAGAATTCGTGTTGTTCGATATTAATATTATTTAGACTCTCCTGGTTAACACGAACAATTCGAGGACAGTTGGGTCTCAAATGCTCCGTACTTCCACATTCGTAACAGCGAGGTTTCTTTGGCCTATCAAATTTAGAAATGTTTTTGTCATTTATTCGCTTGTCCGAGTAAACCCGCGAGTTAGTGTGTTTGTCGATAGAATAGTGTTCTCTACGCTTTGGCGCGAAGGCATGGTTTTTCTCATTTATAGATTTCTCAAGAGGTTTCTTCCACTGTCGTCTTACGTCCTCATAATTATCCAGCATTTCTGTTACTTTGGAAACGGATGTTATAGAGGACCAAGTATCTAAAAACTGTTCCTTAATCTCCGGACTAACCCTTTTTTTTATCTGATCGACAACCATCAACTCCTTTAACGCCTCAAAACTTTCGACTTTTAGACCATGCAACCATTCTTCCAAATAATTTTTACTTTCAAACGCAAAATCTTTCCAGGTGTTTTTGGCATCTCTTTGATGTTGAACAAATTTTTGCCTAAATTTTTCCGGGCTCAGTTTAAATTTTTTAAAAGCATTTGCTTAACATGATCGTAATCCTCTGCATTTTCATTAGATTCTCTAGCAATTAACTGCACGATGTCGCTTGGAAGCAATCCTAATAAAATCGATACCCATTCATTCCTCTCAATTTTAGCCATATTAGCTTGCCGCTCAAATAAAACTAAATATAAGCTAATATCTGAATTTTCTGGTTCAAATTTCGGTATTAATTTTTGAAATTCGGAATGACTTTTTCCCCCGTTCTGAGAGTTACCTGAAACTTCCGGATTACTCCTCAACTCTGCTTCCAACCTTAATCTTTCTAACTCATACGCACGCTCTTTTTCTTTTTCTTCTTGTTCCCTTTCCTGCCGCTCCCGTGCCTTTTCTCTTTCTTCTCGCTCTTTCTCGTTATCAGTAATAGTTCCCAGCATAGCTTTAACAAGCTCTTCATCATAATTTTTATTAGCTTTAATGAGCGCTATTAACTGAATAACATTACAATCTACAGAGACGTCTTCTCCTAACTCTTCAGCCAGCAATTTTAAATTTGCTTTTCTCGCTCTACCCAAAAAAGCCATAATTTAAAAATTTTATCTAACTCTTCCAAAAATAATTATTTTTAATTATAAAATAACAAAATTATTAAATTTAAAACAACAAGATAGATAATTTAAAAAGATCAAAATTAATAATTTTTTTGCATTTCTTATCAAATTCCTATCTAATAATACTTCAATAATTTTAAATAGTTTTCGCTAATCTATAATACTTCACTGTAAATTTCAATTTCAAACACAGGTAACTATTTTAAACACAATTTAAATATTATAGACCTGAAAACACATTTCAAATACAATAATAAAAGAAGGAAAGTTTTCCCTTACCTATTAAATGCACTGATACCAATTTGCATTTAATGCATCTAAAATACTTATTATCATTTAAAAGCCAAACAAACATTTAAAACGCAACTTAAAAATGAAAATAGTACTCACACAAGTCTTGTTTGACAGTACAATATCTTCGGTCAACTGACCCACATCTTTAAAGCTTAGACACTAATATGTTTATATCCAGATTGGTTAAAATAATAAAAGCAGAATGCTTCAATAACAAAATAACGTAAAATAACGATGAACTGACTAGCCAGATATCACTCACTATTCTTCACATCCAGTTTGGAGGACTCAGACAAAAAACGAAGCCGCTTGCTTCAATAATATAAAATAAAGATGAGCTGACTAGCCAGATATCACTATTCGTCACATCCAGTTTGGATGACTCAAACAAAAAACGAAGCCGCTTGCTTCAATAATATAAAATAAAGATGAGCTGACTAGTTTAGCCAGATATCACTATTCTTCACATAAAGTTTGGATGACTCAGACTAAAAAGAACGAAAGCAGCTTGTTTAATAATGTAAAATGACGATCATCCGTCTAGTTAGACAGATTCCCAATTCTTCACATCCAGTTTGGATGACTCGGGAAAAAAAAGAGCGAAGCAGTTTGCTTCCTACCAGAGAATCTTCCGAACGAAGAAAATCATCAAAACTTCAACGGCATTATAGCGTCATCCGACCGCTGGCATCAGATTTAATATCACTAAGCTGTAACGTCGTCAACACCATAGGTAGCGTATAGGCTTGATATCAATGAAAGAATCCTTTATATGATTGAGAATTTAATTAAATCTATGTACATATTATATATACAATTGAGCTTAGTTATTATTATTAACAGAATCACTTTTAAAAGAATAAAAAACATCTTCGGAAGCAGTATGCATCCTCCATCGTCTATCTCTCTACCCCAGTCTCTCTTCTTCTTCCCTCTCATTTTCAAATCGCCCCTCGTTCTCCGGAGGATGGAAAGGGGGGTGAGTGGGAGGAACGGGCACTCCTTCCAAATGCCAGGGGGTTGGAGAGAGAGATTCGTTACACTACGTTATCTACTGTGGGTGAGATTTCATCTGAATTTATTTAAATTGTTTATTGAAGTTATCTTTCTTAAAGTATTTAAGATTTCATATTAAGTTTGGTCCAAGTATCCCCCCTGCACTTAAGCTCTAATAAAACTTTATTTGTATTTCAATTTGAGTCTCGTACTATTTCTTACTTACTACTTAAGTTAATTACGTTAATTTTTGAGGAATGGTGTCCACTAGTTCCTCACAAGACTATAGAAAATACAAACTGTGCAATGAAATATACTGAGGCATTCAATAAAGATATTTGAAAATTGCCTGTTTAAAACTAAAAATATATTACTGTAGTAAATTTCATCATAAGGGGTGTCTTTGAACTAAAATATTATATGCATAATTAACATCAGATCTTCAACAGACAAACAATCAACATATTAGTTATATTTTCCTGTACTGAATAAAAACTATTTTAAATATGTTTAAAAACGAAAAATGAAATAAGGTATTAATATGATTTCCATGTACAAATTATAAGCATTACAGGATATGTATCAATATTAGGAATGTCTCAAAAAACATCCGAATATTTTATACATCGTTTTGCTTCTTTATACACAACACTTTCGTTAAAAAATAAATAAATAAATAAAATAATATAAAATAATATAAAATAAAATAAAAATAAAATACGTTGAAAGAAAACTTCTCTGATTTTACAATGTCTTTATGTTCAGTTTATAATTAATCCCTCAACTGCAGAAGAAAACTTAAGTGGTTCACTTCCCAGTGCCCCCATTTTTCATACAAGCTCGCTTAGTTATGCTTTCACTGTTCCTGAAACAGATTCCTCCCACATCCCTCTTCTCTTAAATAAGTAAATCCATAAAAACACTATGAAGCTCACATTGAAGGACATTTCATTGCGTTCCAAAGCAGTGGGAAGAGTTAAATTGATAACAGCGTAATATAAAGGAAATATGTGTACATACGCACATTGTAGTAAACGCATAGGTTTAGCGAGACGATTACATACACCCGGGGCAGTTATGGGGTTGAAATAGGACATGTGAATAATAATCTATTGTTGCACTCACACGACCGTCTTTTACCCTAAAATTTAATATTATAAACGTAGATTGGAAATTAAGGGATAAGATAACGAGTACTGTTATGTAAATCTACGTTAAAAACAGTTCAAATTAGACTGCAGGACAGTATTATTTGACAAATATTTCAGTACGAGGACGGTTACCGCCTCTGTAAAAATCCGTTTGATCATTGTGTCTACATTTATATAGAATTAAAATCTGTTATTAATTTCAATGGTTCATTTAAAGTTATTCAGACAACCTTCTCACGCATCATTCCATGAAACTTATGAACAATCATCAAAATTTTCTATTAACAAACTTATATTAACTTTAAAAATAAAACATTTGACCTGCCTGTTTTTTTTTTTTTTTAAGTTATTCTGATAAGAGTCAAATACAAAGATCAAATGTTAAAATCTTGACTTTGGTATTCAGGAAATTCCAAAACATGTAAATATATAAAAAACCCTTGATGAATATTTAGCTTAAAAAATACGTCGTTTACCGTCTGTGTATGAGGAATTAATCTCAATTCTTTAGTAGTTTTTCTGAACATCGTTAAATACAGTAAAGCGATTTTTTTAATTACATTAAATGAAAAGGAATGTTTTCACTTAAACATCAACAGCCCTATTTATTTTTAAAAATTACATGCACACCACATGATTTGCATAAATATAACCCTATATTAATAATGCACAGTACAACCTGAAATAGACTTCTATAATTTTTCATGTATTGTCGCACTATATTCTAGTTCTTTTGTGTAGCCCTAGTGATTGATTTTCATACCATATCCTACATGAAACCTGCTTCTTTATATAAAAAATATGCATTCATTTCATTTGGTTTAGTGCAGATGTTAAACTCTACTTACCTACAATTTCGCCCATAGACGTAATGTGTATGAATTATCTTGGGTACCACTGTACACAAACTTATTGCTCAATTTCAACAAAAAGTGTAATGTAGCATCCCTCTATAATATAAATTTAGGATACCGAGTTTGAACTTACTGCTGTTATTTGTTGATATGCACATATACACACACACGGAGAGTGACCAACGGTTTAAAACCTGTTTTACGGATTCAAGGGACTTTAAAATGTGTAAATATAACAAAAACTTAATTTATAAATTTTGACCCAAATTAATAGTTTCTCTACCGTATATATGATAAAAGAAAGCAAATACGTATGTTAATGTTTCTAAAAAGGTGTCTTGTTTATTTCCTAATAACTTAGTTTAAGAAAGACCTTCATTTAAGATTAAGTATTTCGAATATTATAATTTATATTGAAATGAATTGAATAAATTTATTTGCATGTTTCTTCCTAAATCAAATGTTGTATTTGTTAAATCATTGTCAAATTACGGTAATAAAAACTGTAAAGAATTAAATGTAAAAGCAGAAAAATTCAAATTCGCTAAATTATAAGATTAAAAATGTAATGGTTATGTATTTATGATATACAAAATGCTTATAAAATATTTATTTCTAGCAACTACTTTCCAGTATAAAATGTGTTATATAAATTTATGATATTTTGCTTTCTCTTTGATATATTATATTTGTTTCATTTTTATAATCCAAATTTTGTCAATCATTCAGTTTCTATTGTGTAAATCAGTATCTTATAAAACCATAAATTTATTATTTTCTTTTAAAATAGCTTTAGTACAGTACAATTTCTCAGTGAAAAATTCTGAAGTCATATTTTAAAGAAATGCAGGTACCTTTCTTGATTTTTTTTTCTTTTTCATAGCTATGAAATACATACAATCGTGAAACGTACATAAGTTAAAATACTGCATTTTTTTTCTTTCTATAAAAAGAAGCAGCGTGATTTAAACTTTCAAAATGTATCGAAGGGTGAAAATCCCTCTCATCTAAAACATAAAAACAATCAGCGCTTTTCTAAAGCTGTCTTTAAAAGTTCAAACGGAAAAACTTTCGAATACAAAAGATTTAACTTCCGTCACAGAAGAAAAAAAAGAAAAGAAAAAAAAAGAAAAGTTGCAGAAAATTTAAAAAACGCTGGATATTTGAAATAAATGTTTCTTTTAAAAGTTGAGAAACGTTTTATGCTTACTTTAAAAATAGATTATAATCCCTAATATGTCCAATTTACCACATGTACTTTATTTTTTACTGACATTTTTACAATAATAAGTGTTAGTTTTTTTTTTTTTTGTGTGTGTGTGTGTGTGTGTGTGTGTGTGTGTGTGTGCGTGTGTTTTATTTTTTCTTAAATAAATATAATTTGTAAATAACCCGCTTTAAATGTCATTAACCGGGATGATGGACTGACGCTAATAGTTGTGCAAAAGAATAGCATTAGAAAGATTATATAATAAAAAAACATTTTATACTTATTTATTATTATTATCATTATTATTTGTAATTTTTAAAATTAAAAATATATGCTGAGGTTCGACATTTTTCAGGTTAATTTTAAGGAGAGGAAGTTTTACCTTCTTTTGCCACCTTTTACTTTCATAGAGAAATTTATTAACATACTCACATATTAACATTATTAACATATTTTTATGGTAATGTGTCGTGGTTAAATAGGGTAAAGGTTATTGTATAAAAATAGTGGTATCAAATAAGGCGGAAAATTCTCATCCGAGAAAGTGCCCTGGTAAATGGGCGGAGAGTACGACCCCCGGTATATGTATACTGGTATCTTATTTTAAAGTAAAATTTTCAAAGTTAAAAAGATATTTAAACAAGAACGAAAAATCAGGCATTTCGCCCTGATTATAAACTTTTTCCAATGTATGTACTCGTTGCTTATTTTGACCTTCGATGTTCAGTGACTACGTTATCACACAACAGACAGATAAAAGGGCAGAAAGACAGACAGATAGACTAATTGAATTCGTAATCCCTCTTAAACCTAGTTGTAAAGTGTTAAAAATGCATAACACAAAAGAAAATGCAGTTCTATGAATTTTCAATTGTAGCCCTTAATGTAAGTAAATATTTTAGTGCATAAACCTATTCGGGGCTATTGAGGCTAATTTGAATAAGAATATTCCATGGTGAATTTGAATAAGAAAGTTCGAAAATATTTCGGATACTAGATGCGGGCAGAAGGACAGATTCAAATCATATTCCCACTTAAATATTTTTAGGAAAATTAAAAAAAAAAATAAAAATGAAAATACAATTCTAGTTATTTTTTTTTACATAAGTCTCAATAAATTTTACTATTTTTGTACGGCATATTATACTTATGTATGTAGAACAACATATATAATATTAATAAAAATAGTTTTTATTAAAATCTCAAATTATTTTAAATTCATTTGCGTATAGTACTAATGCATAATTTATTTGCATTATTTCTTTATTATTATTATTATTACAGAAATTCGATTAAATATTTTATTGTTTTTTTTTTTTTTCTTTATATAAACATTTATATAAACATTTTGTCTTATTTAAAAATCATTAATCTGTCACAATCTTATTGTTATTAAGTCTAATTTGAGTCTAAAAAGTGGAAAATATTAAATATTAACTTTAAAAAGTCTACATTATGTCATATTGTGATTATTGGTAAAAATCCTCACACTTATTTATAATCAAGATTGTAATTGGATAGGTCGATTGCAAATGTTAACTTTTGGAGCTGCATTTCTGACCCACCGTACAATATGACCAGTCCAAGGTACACTACATGCATTGGATTGAAGCTAAACCATTCTGTTACTAAAAACGAAATTGCTCATCATGATGTTCAGGTTGGGCTTAACTTTATTACAAGCATATGAGATTATAGCTAGAAAGCTACTTCTTGATGCATCACACTCATTTCAGAATATGCAATGTATTTATGGGTACATAAATACATAAAAGTATCTGAGAAAAAATTACTTTTGCAAGGTGAATTTACTTTTTCAAGAACAAAAATTTGAGCTTCCAAGCAAACATAGATTACTTCACTAAGACCCTCTAACTGTAAAATTTTAGCTGCATGTGATATTGTGTCTATATCTAAGTAAATAGAGCTAGAAATGGCACATGTCCGAGGTACATATATGTCTAAGGTACACTACTTTACCGCATTATTTATAAACAAAGTGTTTATAAATCACGGAAAAGTAGATAATCTCAAATAAATTTGTCCTTGAAATATGTAGAGTCTTCCAGTACTAATTTTGGACGAATGCGACAAATAACCAAATATTGCCAAGCAGAAAAAATTCCAATAACAATTTTGATTGATGCGTTGTTTACATTATATAAACCTTTAAACAATTCGTATATTCGATTGTTTTCCATTGTATATTATCGTATGGGGAACTTACATAGTCATGGAATATTTTCATTTTGGATTTTTGACGTTTTTAGAAGTTTTGAGGTATAAGGAATTCAAAAATTTATGTGTTGTCAGTCCGTACGTTATTCATTGTGATAGTTCGTTATTCAATTTATTTTATAGAATATATATATACACATATTATCGAGAAAAAAAAATAATGTAAAGTAGCCGAACAAGTTCAAAATTATAACTTACGTCACTGCAAGCATGCTATTTTCAACATTTCAATTTAAAAACTACGTAAGTTATAATCTTTCTGCACAACATGGGATAAAAAGACAAGATTTCTTTTAAACAAGGAATATATGCTACAATTTTATCATAAACGTATCAGACGTGTTATAAAATATCATTTGTGATATCTGAATTCGCATCATTGAATATAAACATTATGCCTTGAAAATTTACTAAATTATTTAAAATTTACGATTTTCTCAACATGACAGAATTGAGCAAAGTTTCACATAAATAGTCATTATGCGGAATATTTTTACCTTAAAAATGCCAGTCTAGTTTTAAAATATAATTTATTATATTGGATTAAGCATTGCTGAAAGTGAATATTCTAAATTGAAAATTTTGTAAGTTATTCGAAAATTAAGAGTGTCTTAGCATCAGAATATAATTCAAATATTTATGTGCACGTGAATTTGAGGTTAATTTCATTGGAAATACTATAGAATGCCTAAGAATTGAAATACAAAACTAATTATCATACAAATAACCAACAGATTAGGATAATGTAAATGTATCAGTTCGGAGGTAATCTCATCCTCATTTCATCCTCAACATTGCTTAGTGATCGACAGACCTCTTTTTTTTTTCCATGAGTTTAGTTTGCGTGCCCTATAGTAGATGAAAATGAGATAACGTATTATGGGTAAATAAAAAAAGTCGACCGACGGTACGGCATCAATTTATAAATTATTTCACAAGGTGATTTTTTTTCTTTTTCTTGATATATGAAATATTGTTTTCTGTAAAATTTCCAGAAACATTCTTATGTGTTTATCATAAAAACATTTTTAAAATAATTGCAAGGAATGTTGGTTTTTCAGCGACAAAATTTAAATGATTAGATTTAATTTTGAAGTGCAAGTTTTTTTTTTTCTTTTCATATTGTATACAAAATAAACAACTATATTTTTTCAATAATTAAAAAAAATTACTTTTATTAAGTGAATATCCTTTATAATAATATTTATTCAGATGAAAATTATTCACAAGGGAAATTAAACATGAATAATTCTCAAAATAAATCATTTACATTTTTTTTTCTTTTTTTTTAATATATATAGAACAATTGCATATTTAGACCCGTTTAAAAATTGCGACGGGGAAGTATGTACATGTATACGGTTTTCAATTAAAACTACTGGACAAAATGTTCCTAAATTTTAATTCTTATAAAAGAAAAATCAACTACGTAATAAGAGCCTTTTTCAGTTGATTAATTTATTTTCAGTCTTTATAACGTAATAATAATAATAAAAGAATCTTTTAGTAATATATAATTTATATACATATAAATATCTGGTAATCATTTATTACGATAAATCCTTTCTAACATTGGGCCAAAAATTTCTATTTAAAAAAATAAAATTTTCGAAATTCTTATTAAAATAACATTAGTTAAAAGCATTTTTGCACTTAAGTCATTTATACCAAAACAGAATTTTTAATTGAAATATATTTTGAAAATATTCAGTTTATGCTTTTCTAAAAATGTTGCCTTTATATATATATATATATATATATATATATATATATATATATATATATATATATATATATATATATATATAAATACATTAATATTAAAGAGAATAATTAAATAGAATAATTAAAGAAAAATCGAAATAAATATTGGAAATTGGAATGAGAAAAAAAGCATTATTTGCATTCTAACGTTGTCAAGGGCTTGGTAGAATGCAAATATATTTTAAAATATGGATGTTTTTCTGTAACAAAGAAAGCAAAAGCTAAGAATTTCTTTGTTCGCAGGCCCGAAACACCCATAGAAAATCCATTAAAGAAGAAGATAAAAATAAAACTATAACCTAATATGACAAACCAAAACCATAAAATTAAGATTAAAATAAAAATACAAAAATTCAACTTACTGAATAAAATATTTGATATGAACACAACTCAAAAAAGAAATAGACATAGTCAATACAGAAAAACGAAGATCATAATAAAACGATAATAAAACGATAATCATAATAAAACCTGGCCTAAATATGAAAAACCATAACCATTTAAATGTAAGATTAAAATAAAACCCATAAAATTGTAGAAGAATAAGATTACTTTAACCTTTCTAAATGAAATTGAGCAATAAACGTCGCACATGTAAAAATGTAACAATCAGTTAGCAGTTAGATCCACAGTTAATTAGTTCAAAATAGCATTGACCATAGAGTAATTTTTAGGATTCACAGTGGAATTCATGTAGGGTAAGGATTCAAATCCTTGAAATAATCAGATGATGATTCCTAATATTGAATTATGAATAGTGCTGCCATCTGGAGTAATGAGATGAAAATAATGGAAAAATACAATCAAATAAATTTAGGATTCAAATAATCAATGTATTTGATTGAAAACCAAAAAATAATACCTAATATTTAGACGTAAATTTAAATTTGAATAAAATGTATGAGGAGAAAAAAAAAATAATAATAATTAAAAAATAATAATTAAAAAAATAATAATAATAATAAATAAATAAATAATTAAAAGAATTTTTTTATTAAGTGTTTGGGATAGCCATTAATTAATGCTAAATTTTTAAAGAATCGAAATTGTAATTTTTGATGCTTATCAGACACTAAATATTTGATCCTTAGATTAAAATTAAGAAGAATATTGACAAATACAGATTTATGTAAGCATGTTTTAAAGTTAGTGAAAAAATTTACCTTAAAGGTGAAATCTTTCTTTTTATCGTATAAGTCAAATTCTAATTGGCCATTACTATTAAGAATAATTTTTAAATCTAAAAAATTAATGACACTAGAATCCAAATCAGTACTACTTAAGACACAGATTTTCAGGATATTTGACAGGTAAGTCTAGTTTGGTGTGATTTTTATCCCAATATAATATAATTATATCATCTATGTATCGTAGTAATATGTATATATGTACTCTTTAAAAATTACAAAAATGATTTTTACAAATCATGTTCTGCATTTACAGTTAACATTTAAATTTTTTAGCTAATTACGACAAGTCTTAAAAAGAAAATTCAGTTAGTCCCAAGATAATATAGCGTACATCATTAAAAAGGAGATTTTTAAAACAAAACAAAAAATTCTACGGGAGAAAATTTATAAAAAATTTATAAACACTTTATTTCTTGTAAAACAATTAATAAGAATCCTTTAGGCATTAAATATTTTGAAGATACGGAGGAAATAATAACTTTTAATTAATTATTTTTTGGAAACCCATTTTTTATTAAATTACTAGCTATCAGACAAAAAACATTAAGGTGCATTTAAATTAAAAGCTTTCGTTCGTTAATGATTATGGCTAAAATAATATAATTCTGATTAATGAATTATCATTAACTGGCTTAAAATACTTCTTTACCGTTCTTGTTGCTATTACCTTAACAAAAAAAAAAACATTAAAATCCTGTATCAAACAAGTTTTCCTCAAAAGAATTAATATTTCTTTTAAAAGACTAGAAGCATTAATAGCTACAGAAAAGAAGTGCTGTAATGAATGTGAATTTAATGTTTATTTATTTATTTATTGTATTTTCATAGTGCACGTATAGTACTGGAATTGAATGAAGATTTTTTTTTTTTTTTTTTTTTTTTAGAATAATATCAAGTAATCATTTAAGATGAAAATTTATTCTAAATTTTCCTCAGTAATTAATTTATTTATTAAAAAAAAAAAAAAATAAAAAATAAATAAATAAAAAAAATACGCTGCTTCAGGAATCTAAGGAGCGTAATTTATTTATTCATTTATTTTTATTTTTATTTTTATTTTTATCTTAATCTTGGTTTTAACGAAATCTAATTAGGATAATCTTTTTTGCTCTAAGACTAATAAAGTAAAATTGAGACATAGTAAAAATTCAAACTTCATTTAAAAGGAAATGTACCATAAATTAAGGGAAAAAAAAGTTTTCTGAAAAATAAATAAATAAATAAATAAATAAATATATATATTCGTTTTCGTTTTTAGAGTAATATCAAGTAATAATTTAGGATCAACTACTGTGGATTTTCTTTTTTCTAAATCAGTGGGAGCTGAAGGAGAGTAAAAAACCTTGACTTATCTAAATCTCAGTCTAAAAGACATCTAGTTCTAATAATCTTTCAGACTATAATAAGATAAAATTAAGATATAAGGAAAAATATAAATAGATTTTAAATAAATTATAAATAAAGTAAAACTTAAATAAATAAATAATAATAATAATAATATTTTGTTTAATCTGAAATCTGATATACATGGAAAAGTGTTATGTTTTTGTAAATTGTTTTCTACAAAAAAGCTTTTTTTCTCTTTTTAGAGAGAAATATCAAGTCATAATTTAAGAGGAAATAGTAGGGAAATAACATTCTTCTAAATTGGTAGTATAAGTACCGAAGTAGCGTATTTTTTTTTTTTTTTTTTTTTTTTTTTTTAAATCTTAGCCTTAAAAATATCTAATTCTAATCAACTCTCAGGCTACAATAATAATAATAATAATTATAATAATAATAAAAGGGGGGGGGGTTAAGGGATATATATATATATATATATATATATATATATATATATATATATATATATATATATATATATATATATAATATAAAAACGTAAACCTTAAATAAATTAAAATAAATTCATTTTCCATGTGAACGGAAATCTACCATCACAGAAAAAATATCATATTTCCTATAAAACGAATGAGATCAAACATAAACTAGTTTATTGTGGCCACCACAAGACTTTCTTCTATATTTTCCTATACAAAGACACTCAGTAACAATTAAAAAAAAAAAAAAAAATACTATTTTTGTTTATTTTTATTTATTTATTTATTTATTTATTTATTTTTTTGTTAAAAGTAAAAAAAAAAAAAAAAAAAAAAAAAATCGATAACTTTGTTTTAAATTATTACAGATTTGTAGTTCAACCATTCGTTTTAAAGGTATTGACGAGACCTTTCGAAAGATACCCAACTTGAAACTTCCCACCTGGATGGTACTTCCCCCCAAGGGGGGAAACCGATGACCCCACATGCACAACTTTTTTCCTAGCTAACTACTACTATTATCAATAATTCATAATAATTTTACAATCACAAGTTAAAAATAACTCTCATTACGTACATTTATACAAATTTTGTCCTATACTGCCATGTTAAAAATTTAGAAAAAATGCGATCGCAGCGCCACCTGTTGAGCGATGGATCCCCAAATGTAATCAGCACCAGTTTATGTCAGGGACCAACTAAATACCAAGTTTGGTTAAATTTCGTTAAAAAAAAAATAATAATATTTTTTTTTTTTTTTTTGTTAAAAGTAAACAAAATCGATAACCTTGTTTTAAATTACCACAGATTTATAGTTCAACCATTCCTTTTAAAGGTATTGACGAAACCTTTCGAAAGATACCCATCTAGAAACTTTACCCACCTGGGGGGTACTTCTCCCCAGGGGGGGGGAGGAACCGATGCCCCCACATGCACACAATTTTTTTCCTAGTTAACTACGAGTATTATCAATAATTCATATTGATTTTACAATCAGGAGTTTAAAATAACGCCCATTATTTACATTTATACGAAATTTTGTCCTATACTGCCATGTTAAAAGTTTACAAAAAATGTGATCACAGATCCAGCTGCAGTTCGATTGATCCCCACATCTAATTAGCACAGTTCTATGTCAGGGTCCTACTATAACAAGTTTCTTTATATTTCATTCATTGATTCGTGAACTACAGTGTCTACAAAAATCATGATGCACACAGACACACAGACAGACAGACAGACAGAATTTTTCTAAAAACTATCAAATCTTGTTCAGGACTCCCAAAACGTGTACATCCGTCAAAAAACGCAGGTAAAAAATTTTCGCGAATCCAATACTTTCTCTTTATTACATGTAGAAGAAAGTAAAAATTACTTTTCGAAACAATGGTTTTCAACCAGAAATAAAATTTTAATCTGACACTTGGTTAAAATAATTTATTATTACATGAAATAAATTGTTGTATTTATCAGGAAAAAGATTTATGATTGCTTATGACGAGGCATACTTCTAATATTTTTACACAAAATTAATGAAGTACGAGAACAATTACAGCTAAGAAACGCGTATTACACAAACGATTACATTGTCAAGACTGGTCTGTTTTAGCATTAATACAAGTAAAGGAAATTAAACAGATCATTTTATTGGACGATACAGTTCACAGGTACCTGCATATTTGTGTGACGTCACTTACCAGAAGACCAATAGATTAAATCAGAAACACTAATGACATACACCACAACTCTCCCCCCCCCCTTAGTTTCTTACACCATATCTTATAGGAGGTTTTCTAAGACTATTTTATCTTCTTAAAGCTGTTGGGAAAAAGACATGTTAGAGGTTTTAAAATGTGAATGTTCAGATTTTAGTTAGTTATCAGGAGTATACAGTTTTTTATCATAAGGGGTACTCCCAGCAATTTCTCTAGACTTTGTAGACATCGTGGACCTCCTATCCGTTACTACTGGATCTGGTGCAATAGTGGGCTTTTCAATCAGTGCCATTTTTCTTGAATCAGACTGTTCTGAATATGGTGTCATGGAAGGCTTCTAGCCAGACGTGGCTTTTCCATCATACTGTACAGGGACTTTGTTGTTACCGGGAATTTGCATTGAGAATATTTTCCCACTCATCAGTAAACGCAAAAGTCATCAGTAAACCAACCTCAGGAATTTTAAATGTAGAAATTTTAGAGCTATCACCATTTTAAGCAAAAACGATTATTAAAGAAATTATGAGAACAATAAAAATGGAACGCATACTAATTTTTTATACATTTTTAATAGAGGTCATTTTTACTATTAGTTAATTATTTAAGAAGGATTTTCAAATAATTCTGTATTTTTGTGAATTAGAATAATTTCTACAAAAAATCAATTTTTATTTTTCAGTTTTCTCGTAAATTTTTAACGGTTACAAAATAATAATATAGAATAATAATATGTATTAATTTTATTCATTTCTTAATTTATTTTTATATACAAAGTGTGTTAAATTTTGAATATTAACGCCAATTTGTTTGTTTTCAGAAAGCCGTAGATTGAGCAAATTGATATCCACCTGCTACACACAACTATATTCAAAGAAATAAAAATGTAGAACAGCAAGAAATATTTATAAAATATCGGTCTATATATTTCAAGTTTTCTGTCTCTTCTTTTCGCTCTCGTCAAAATCACATTATGTGATTTCTAACTCTGTTTTTCGTACACGTGGTATTTATTTACTAACGTTAAAAAGCGGTACACTAAAAATATTAAGTACAACCCATATACCATAAAAGAAAATTTAAATTAAACAATTTACAACTTTTTTTTTTTTATTTATTTGGAAATAGAGGACAGGTATTTTTACAGCATTTTTACTTTTTTTTTTTTTTTTTTTTTTTTTAATAACATTAAGTGGTTAATTTAATGGCGTAAAGGGAATTTATTATATATATATATGTGTGTGTGTGTACCAAACTTTTCCAAAATAAATTTAAATTTATTTTGTTATCGCGCAGCCATATTTCAAATCAGAAGAACGAATAAAGAACGAAGAATTTTATCATCATCTACTAATACACATAATAATTCTAACACTTTTTCATAACGGACATTTTAAAAATGGAAATTAAAAAATAAAGAAAATTCTTTGGTTTGGAATAATAATATTAAAAATAGTCTTTGCCGTTTTTAGGAAAATAGATTTTTTCCTTAAAATACTTTGATAGAATTAACATTTATGTTAAATATACGTAGTTCAAACAATACACAAGAAATAGTGAAGAAATTGCATATTTAAATCTAATTTTTCACATATATTTTTGATTAAGTCTAACATAAGTTTACATCAGTAAGTCATGTTCATACTTAAATTCCCATTATTTTTTCCATATAATACATATTTTTGAATATATACTTCGTTCAATCTCCATTCAAAATAATTCTCACTGTAACGATTACAGTTTTCTTATCAATGCCTTCGCAATTATATTTTAAATCCATTAAAATATCATTATAAATATATATCTACTCTTTTACCTACAATTATTAAGATATACGTACGCAATTATAGATTACAAAACTTATCGCAAAGTACTAATGAGCTTATCCTAACTTCTTAGCGAAAAGTTCAATTTTGACACTTTTAATCAGTCTGTTATTATCTAATCTATATTGTCGAGACAGACTGATTTAGACGATATTCGTTTCCTCTCATCATGATAAAGGTGTTTTAAGAAGAATATTATGATTGTATATTTCATAGGAAGTTTAAAAAGAAGATTAAAGGTAATACTTAATATTCCTCATAAAGCTTTGAAATTTAAATACTGTTATTTTGGAAACTGTAAAAATATGTTTATTTTTTTATGTTTCGAAAATTTTATTTATTTTTACAAAGCATGTAATTCCATTTTAATTAATTTGTGATAAATCATCCTTTACTGCCTGCGTCATTTAAGACACATAAGCACATAAAGTCGGTAACAAAAGTCTCCGAACACTAGCAAAAATTCCTATATAAAAAAAAGTACACTTAATACAGTTTTGTTAAATAAATCCTTGTCGATTTCTTGTTTTTAGACTGACTAAGAACAGGATTTGACAAGGATTTATTTAACAAAACTGTATTAAGTGTACATTTTTTATATAGGAATTTTTGCTTGTGTTCGGAGACTTTTGTTACCAACTGTACGGCAATCCCCCACAGACACATAGATAAATTTAATATTATTTATATATTTTAGTATTTGAATTTATTGTTATAAAGTTTAACTGTTAAGTTTGAGAATGAGCTTTGCACTTAAAAAATAATTTTGAAAATTATTTCTATAATTCGTGGCGACATGTTTATTTTATAAGGCCTTGGATTCATTACGTTGAAAACTATTATTCATTGTCCGGATTATACAAATCCTTACTCGCAATAGCAGTGTTTTCCTCCTCACATACTGTAAATATATATATATGTGGGATGGCACACTTTTGTAGGCGTTAAACAAAAACTAATACTTATTTACTAATTATAAATTTAATAAAAGATTAAATTGTAATTTACATATATACAGGAATGCTAATAAGCATTTAGAATTAACTATCGAATATTCATTGCATAGTTCAATTAAAACAACTTGCGGTACAGACATGTCACTTATTAGTTCGCTTTTCAGTTACGTCGAAACACAAAGTTCGTAAAGAGTACCAAGCTCCGGCACTCGTAAACATCGTCTAAACAAGCATTCGTCAAAATGTGCCTTCTCAATCGGCCGTCAACTGTACTCTCTGAACTTTCTCTCTTCCGATGCTGTTAGCAGGCGCGCGTTCCGGAAAGACGTCATTCACGTCATGAGCACGTATTTCCTCTCAAGCGCTGGCGCTCCGTCACATGATCAGCAAACAGAAACTAAACTGCCTTGGATTTCAGGAACGGCAAAGAGAAATCAAATAGCTAGGGTTCTGAGTCATGGGAAAGCCAAGTAAGGGGAGAGAAACAGGATGCCGATCTACCACATTCGGCCATCCTGCATCGGCTGGACCTCCAGGCGATCACACTGAAAAGATACAAAAAAAAAAAAAAAAAAAAAAAACACAAAAGCAACACAAAATAATAACATAATTTTTACAGCTTATTTACAAATTTGATACATTTTTTTTTTTAAGTTTTTCCCCATTTGAGGAATTCAGTGTGGGTAGATGTGCAACAGGAGCCTTCATGGCATCCATTTCTAACTTTTTCATCAAGATTATCATTTTTAATTTTTACAGTCGTACAGTTACAAAAGTACATCAGTTTTGGCTTTACGGCAACTTGGTCGCTTAGTTCATCAGTTTTTGGTGGTTGTCTACTCAACTTGCATTTCAATCTATTTTTCTTTCTGACTCTAGAAAGTTGTTTTTTATCATGTGTACTTAAATCTTTACTTTGGGGTTCAAAATTATTTTGGGACTCAAGGTTATCTTGGGACTCGAGTTCGAGACCCTCCAATCGATCATTTTCAGTTTTAATGCCTTTTAAGGCGTCTGTTGCATCACGTTCGGTCAAAAAGTCTATGATAGCAGTCTTATATGCAGGGAAAACTTCTAATTTTATTTGCACAGCTTTAGGAAATAATATGGCTATTTCACCAATCGTGGTTTTCAGTGGAAGTGATGGAATGAACAACTTTCCTAAATTGACACTGGCAGTCTCTTCTTTAGGCATATTCTGTCTTTTACACTCGATGGAATCTATTGTCGATGGCTTTTTTCTGGATTTCTTCCTTTTAAGGAGTTTGGAATTTTCGTCAACTTTTTCTTTTAATTTTTTCAACTCTTCGGCTAACTGTGAAATTTTTTTAAGTAGGGCTTGTTTCTTGTCTTTCTTCAAATAAGTGTTTTCTGGATTTGGCGACTTTTTTCGGGAAATATCCGTCTGGCTTCGTCCCTTTCGTCGCGGCTCCTCCTCTTCATCACTATCATCATCTATCTGGAAAATGTTCGTATGACTCTGTTTCTGTCGTCGAGGCTCCTCTTCTTCATCACTGTCATCATTTACACAAATATCATCCTTTAAAAGCATCTTATCGTCATCACTCTCGTCGTTTTCGTCTTTATCGTCATTTTCACTTATGGCTTTTTCGGAAGATTCTAATGGTTTTTTGACAGCATAACAAGGTTGGGGAGTTTTAATTTCACATTTTTCAACACTATTTACTGTTTCATTTATTTCTAGGGATTTTTCAAAATTTTTGTTCTTACAGTTCATAGGGGCATCAACAACAACATTCGTTTTAATTTCACTTTGATATTTATCTACAGGGAGTACTGTTACTAAATTTACCTCAAGAGAATTACACTTATTTTTCACAAAAATACCTTTTTCATTAATTGTTGTTTCACTTAACATTAGTACATTCATACCGAGGATTACATCATTGGGAATTAAATCATCATGTACAACATAAACATCAGTTTTATTTTTAAAATCATCAACTTTAAGATCGGCGTCGAATGAACCTAAGGGTTTTATCGAACTCTTTCCGATACCCTTCAAAATAGTACTCATAGTATTTAATTTTTTTACACTTAATTTGTCAAAAGAACTTTTACGCAACAATGTTGCTTCACTTCCTGTATCAATAATTCCAATAAAATTTACATCATTTACTTGTATAATTTTACTCATATTTTGATTTACATTAATACACAGTGCATCAACTTCTGGTTTTGAACCTGGACACTCCGAACTTTTATGCCCGTACTGCTTGCACGTAAAACACTTTAGGCCTTTGGCCTTATGAGGGCAATCTCTAGATAAGTGATTTTTTTCACCACAATTATAACACAATTTATTATTTACTTCATTTCTAGGACTAAATTTTTCATATACATTATGTTGTACAGTTTTCAATTTTGCATTATAATCTACTTTATTAAATCTGAATTTATTTTTCTCATTATCTTTTTTATATATTTCATATAACTTAATTTTATCTTTAAATTCACGAATATTTTTTGCACCATAAAGAATTAGTTTGTTTTCACTTTTGTCATTTATTCCTTGGATCACGTAATGCATTAACGCGGCATCTTCAATGTGCCCGTTTTTTGCTAGTTCGCGCATTTTAAAGAAATACTCTATAACTGTTTCATTTGGCTTCATTTTCTTTTTACACAAAATTTCGTGTAAAGAGGCAGAATTTATTTCGATCTTGAATTCTTCGATAAGAGCATTTTTTAGTTTCTTATACGTTAATAATCCTTTTTCGGATTTTACAAATAACAGAGCATTTCCGCTCAAAGACCTTTTACAGAAAATTATTTTTTGTAATTCGTTTAGATTAAACATTTCAGCTAACTCTTCAAATTCATTAAAGAATTCAATTATGTTCTCATGCGGCTCGCCGCTAAATTTTGACATAGAATTTTCAAAATCATTGAAAGAAATTGCACCAAGTGATCCATTATTCACATTATTACTATAATTTATACTTTTTTTACCCTTATTATGATCATCAATAACATTGTCACTATTATTATAACGCTTATTTTTGCTGATATGGCATTGCACAGAGGAGTCAGTTTTTTCAATATCATTATCGCCACTACTTTCGGATTCACTGTTCGATTCGTTTTCCGAATCTTCCTCTTCCGAATTATTTTCTAAACTTTGTTTCAGTAATTCCGTATCACACAAGCTTAACAATAGTCGATCTCTCAACTCGTTTTTATTCCCATCAAAAGGGACATTTAAAATATTACAAATAGTAATTAGTTCATTTAATGAAAAATTTTTATCAATTATTTTTTGCTTTTCAAGGTATTTTTCGTCGCCTATAGCGAAAGTGAATCCTTGAAACTTTCTTATTCTGCATCTGTTCTTACGATCGCCGATCTCATCGAATAAAAACCGATGCAGAATTTTAATTTTATTATAGTTCTCTATCTTCAGTGCATTGCCAATTTTAGGAATATCCCCTAGAGATACCATTTTATAAGAAGATAAAGTGTACGTACCTTTGTAGAGTCGAAACAGCTGCTGTTTTAAATTTTATTTAAAATTCCCATTTAGTCGATCCTCGAGAACCTTGAAGAACATCTTTCTCTTGTTCAGACCTTTATCCAGACGATCCGTAGCTATTCCGTAGCATCCACAGAACACACTTTACGTATTTTATTATCCACTATAAATTGCAGAATAGAAAAAGCACTCCGTACAGAAGCTTCAGTGTGATTCAACACCGTAGACACACAGTTCAATCACAGTCTTAAAATCAATTAAAAGTTCAGTCTATAAAAGTTTATATAAAGTTTGTTTTTTAAAGTTCGTGTTTCTCGAAAATTCACGTTAAAATCAAAATTCACTTTAGAATTAAAATTCGCGTTCTATCCAAACTTTAAATCAAAATTAAAATTCGCGTTCTATCCGTTCATGAAGTAGATTTTATTCTTTATCCAGTAGATTTTATTCTTTATCCAGTAGATTTTATTCTTTATCCCACTTCTGAACTTGTGGGATGGCACACTTTTGTAGGCGTTAAACAAAAACTAATACTTATTTACTAATTATAAATTTAATAAAAGATTAAATTGTAATTTACATATATACAGGAATGCTAATAAGCATTTAGAATTAACTATCGAATATTCATTGCATAGTTCAATTAAAACAACTTGCGGTACAGACATGTCACTTATTAGTTCGCTTTTCAGTTACGTCGAAACACAAAGTTCGTAAAGAGTACCAAGCTCCGGCACTCGTAAACATCGTCTAAACAAGCATTCGTCAAAATGTGCCTTCTCAATCGGCCGTCAACTGTACTCTCTGAACTTTCTCTCTTCCGATGCTGTTAGCAGGCGCGCGTTCCGGAAAGACGTCATTCACGTCATGAGCACGTATTTCCTCTCAAGCGCTGGCGCTCCGTCACATGATCAGCAAACAGAAACTAAACTGCCTTGGATTTCAGGAACGGCAAAGAGAAATCAAATAGCTAGGGTTCTGAGTCATGGGAAAGCCAAGTAAGGGGAGAGAAACAGGATGCCGATCTACCACATATATATATATGTGTGTGTGTATATATATAAAACGGGTAAAAATTTGTAAGATATTTAGGTAAAGCAATGATCTAAATTGGAAAGTTCTGTTTAAAACCCAAAATTTCAACCTAAATTGGATACGAAACCAATTGTGGATAGAAGAGTTTTGCGGTTTATTTTTTGCAGTGTACATACGTATACCTACGAAATTATTACATTTAGTTCAGATCATCTACGCATGTTAGATTTTTTTTTTTTTTTTTTTAATAATAGGTGAGTGAAACAATATTTTCGTCAACGTCTTTTTTTTATTATAGAAAAAAATATAAAATAAGATAATGAACCATCCATAACAAGTTTGTAAACTCAAAAGAGATAGATTTTCTGACCCATTTTGGGTTATAAAAAGAACTTTTCAATCTGGAACATTGCTTTACCCAAATATCTTACAAATTTGTACCTATTATATATATATATATAGTGCATATGAAAAAGTAAAATTAAATTTTATGACACGAGTCTAAAACAAAAAATAAATAAATAAATAAAAAATAAAATAAAAATATAAAGCTTATAAACTGTATGTTTTCTAGTATACTGCATTTAAAAATGACCGTTGTTTCTACTCATGATATATAAGAGTAGAAATTCCGTGCTATTATTATTGATTTTAATGAGTATAAATCCATAAGAAATAGTACAAATATCCTATAACAAATGTTCGTTGCAAACGTGTGTTATTAACTGCTGCACTATAATTAATCCACTATTAATCATATGGTAACTTTGATAAATCATTAATATAAATAAAAATATTTAGATATAACTCAATCGGTACTCTTATTGTAACTAATTTGATTTTACACAAGTCTGAAGTATATAATAAGTATTAAAAGCATTTCATATATGTGTCAGTTAGAAGCCAAAATGGTTAAGTCCTGAAAACAAAATTTCAGACAAATTGTCTTTTATTATTTGATTCATTAATTAGATCAAAAATATGTATAAAGTTCAAAAAATGAAGCAAGAAATAAATTCTTTGATCAAGGAAAAAATATTTTTAAATCACATTAAAATTTGCAAAAGTCAGAAAATATAATATATGAATTGAACCGCATTCGATTATGAACGATTTATATCGAAAATTTCATCAAAAGATATAAACTTTTGCTGTAGCCGCTTCTAATACAGAAATTGACAAATAAATATAATAGTTAACACATAATGTAATATGAATGTGTACACTTAAATGGAATGAATACAATCGCACTATGTAATTTTATTTTTCTAAATTCAATCAATTCAATCAATAAGGTGAAGCTAGGAGAGATTGCGCACACATAGTGGATTGGAGAGAAAGAATAGTGTGCGATTGCTGCTGCTACCGGAAGTTGTACAATAGCAACAGAACAGAATGTGTACTTGAATTTACATGCTGATTGTTTCGATCGTTTAAGATGAAATGCGGTTATTCTGAGTTTTTCAAAAATATATACTTGGATTTTCATATCACTTTCTAGGAATTTCTATACTAACAAGGAGAGGTAACTACATGGAAAATTCAGATCGGGACGAGATTGCGCAGGATTGTAGTATACTATGAAGGTAACAACATATTAAAGCAGTAGGACCCACTATTCACAAAATTTCGTGAAAAAAGCATTTAAAATTTCGGTAATTTTTAAATACAAGTTATTTCGCAAAAAAGTAAACGCCCAAGAGGCGCAAGCGTTAAGCTTCGAGCTTCCACCCAGGTGACCTGAGTTCGAGGCTACCTACGGGAATTTTTTTTTTCTTCTTCTTTATTTTTTTATGTAATCTAAACTTTTTATTTATTTTTACTTTATTTTATAATTGAATTCAAAATTTCAAAATTTTAATTAAAAATTATTTAATTTTCATGAATATAAAATATTTTTTTTTTCTATTTTTTTATACTTAGAACTTAAAATTACAATAAATTTCTACAACTTAAAAAATAAATTTTAGTTTTACAAAACCCTAAATAGCAAATATAAAGAAAAACAGACAAAAATTTAAATAATTAAAAAATAAGCAAGTGTAAAATAGTTAGCTGGTGTACATAAATCTTGGTTTGAGTTTCCTGATTTGATTTTAATGTGTATAAATTGCGTAAGCGTTTTTAGCTTATTAATAACAGAGAGCAGGTGAAATATTTTATTTCGTGCGCAGAAGGATTAAAATAATAATAATAATAATAATTAATAATAATAGTTAAAAAAAAAAAAAAAAAAAAAAAAAAAAAACCAAGTTGTTGTCAAAGAAGAAAGTATGTTGATCAGCATTTAAAATCTACATTTCAAGATAACATTTCTATGCATGGAATAATTTAACAGCATCTTAATCTTACACTATAAATTTTAATGAAGCTGTATTGATTAGAGAAGTAATTATTTAATTTGAATAGTAATTATATATGCAATTTAAATCAACATTTCTCTGTTTTTTTTTTTTTTTTTTTTTTTTTTTTTGTGATTTAAAAAACAAAATTTAGTTCGTTTTAAATGTACCTAAAATAAAATAAATATTTAGATAAATAATTGAAAACGGTTGCTTTAACTTTACCTTATTTTATAGTTCAAAATAAACTAAAATTTATTTTTTATTGTATTTTAAATTATAAATATTAAAAATAGAGACATTTGTTTATTTTATATTCAAGAAAAATAAATAATCTTTAATTAAATTTTTCATATTTTGAATTGAATTATAAAATAAAGTAAAAATAAATAAAAAGTTTAGATTACATAAAAAATTAAAGAAGGAAAAAAAAAAAAAAAAAAAAAAAAAGATATTCCCGTGGGTAGTCTCGAACTCAGATCATCAGAGTGGAAGCTCGGTGCTTTAAGCTTGCGCCACTGGGGCGTTGTATGTTTTGCGAAATAACTTGTATTTAAAGATTACTGAAATTTTAAATGCTTTTTTCTCGAAATTTTGTGGATAGTGGGTCCTACTGCTTTAATATGTTGTTACCTTCATAGTATTCTACAATCCTGCTCAGTTTCGTCATGATCTGAATTTTCCATGTCGTGACCTCTCCTTGTAAGACAATAGTACAAAATATGGTTTAACAACGATTTCTCACAAGCTACTATCGTAGAATAACAGTACGAACACCAACGGTTCTCTGTAAAATCGGATAATTATTGAATAAAAGGCTGCGCAATCTCTCCTACCAAAGTGGGAAAGTTTGCGCATTTGCTAGTTAGGAGAGATTGCGCATTCATTTCATGAAATACTGTACAAGGACAGATTATGCAGTTAGCTGGTAATAACAAGACAGTGATGATTATCTTGTTAAATGTTTGGAATTGTACCAGGAGACAACTTCGACAAGTGATTGTACTTTAACCCATTCTAGAAAACGCATATTTTTGGAAATTGCTCCCAGAATCCGATACTGGACATTATTCAGGAGTGGTAATGGTCGACAAAAGCCATGCTTGTGGTTAATATTTGCCTCTTGCGCGCCAATATTAGCCTATGGGAAATTTATCGCAAATTATTTAAAATAATTGTAGATCTGTTTAGGTTTGCAATATTTTCAAGTATAATATTCAAGTTTTGTACGACTGCTGGCTGTTACAAATGCGATAAAAGAGTAAAATTTCTTTTTTAAGACTAATCGTCCAAATTTCAATAAAATAAAATAAATTAAACTGACGTAAACGTTTCGAAAGTTGAAATGAGAAGATTTCAAACCAAGTGAAATTTAGTTTTTTATTTCGAACCATTTTGCGCGGAAGGTTTTGAGAAAATTATTTTTATAAATAATAAACGGTAAATGGATTCTAGGCTTAAAAGTGGGCAGAACCAGTCATATATCATTGGACACACGGTGTGCTGTCGGCTTTTTAGCGCGGAACGATGGTACACACGGTGTACTATCCATCTCGAATGGGTTAACTTGTTGCACGAAAGCTGCACACTATTTACAATAATAAATGCAACGATTTTGGACTACGACGGATTAGGTCTGAAAACAAGAAAACATTTAAACTGAAAAAGAATTATTCTAATATTAAGTTTAACGTGTTAACTAGTAACTTAATATTATATTATTTTAAAATCAGATCTATTTTTTTAATTTCTAATTTTTTAATTTTTTTTCTTTAAATGATCTTTTTTTAATTATTTTTAAATTTCGTATATATATTTTTTTATTTTTTAATTTTTAAACAAAAAATATCCATTCCTAATACGAATATATATATATATATGTATATATATATTACAAAACCCCTACAATAATGCTATTTAAGTGCAATTATTATTGTTAAAATTTAATTGTAGTTATAATTAAGCGCAATCTCTCCTACTCATGAGCGCAATCACACCTGACCTGTAAGGAGTGATTATGCAAAATAGATCTTTCGCTTTTATTACAGTTGCTGCTTTAAATTATAACATAATAATAAAATAGTAGAGAAAATCCATTAAAAAAAAAAAAAAAAAAAAAAAAAAAAAAGGCTCCAATGTTATTCAGCAATTGTTTAGGAAATGATTAGTATATGGATTTTTTATATCATTTTGTTTAATTGTGGGCAAACTCTCCTATCCTTTTCTTACATATATTAAAATTAATATTATATATGGCGTTAAATCAAAAATGTCATTAGTATTTTTTTATTAAGTTAGTTTATTTTATACTATTAGTATATTTAATGCTGTTTGGTATATCTAGATCGCTTATCTACACCCCGCGACAAAAAGATAGGTACAAAGGTTTTTTTCTTTGATTTTTCATAACATAACATTATCTAAATTGTGCTTATCATTTATTATTATCATAAAATAACACTATTCCCGGACTAATTTTTGTTTTAATACTAATTTAGAAAAATTTTAAGACTAAAATTTTTCTAATTTAAGACTACACAGCGCGACAAAAAGATAGGAACAATGTTTTTTTTTTTAATTTTTGAATATGATTATTTTGAATATGAATATTTTGAATATGGTTCAAATATTTAATATGTTTTTGATATGATAATATTTAGTTATGATAATAAATGATCAGCACAATTTAGATAATCTTATTTTATGAAAAATTAAAAAAAAAAAAAAAAAAAAAAAAAAAAACTTTTGTTCCTATCTTTTTGTCACGGAGTGTAGTCTTAAAAATTTTAGTCTTAAAACTTTTCTAAATTAGTCTTAAAACAAAAATTAGTCCGGGAATAGTGTTATTTTATGATAATAATAAATTATAAGCACAATTAACCCTCTGTACCATACTGTAGACTGTAGGCAACATACCGTTCGATCGTGGTTCAAATTCAAAGAATCGGTTCTACAACGTAATCACGCACTGTAGCCTGTCGTATACACTCACAGTTAGAGAATCTAGTATCTAGAAACACAACTGGATGGCGCCGTATGTCGTAAGTTGAAGTTCATTACTCGACAGTGGGTAACTAACGACAAGTGCGGACCGGCTCTGATTCAAAAAATAATAAAAAATAGTTTTTCGTGTGTTTTGTGTTTTATATTGAAACAGTGAAGAGGTAAGTGTTTCAAATTCATTGTATAATATTGATTTTGACCCAATTTCACGTATTTTATAGGATTTTATGCTAAAAAGTGTTTGTTGCCTGTAGGTGTTTTTGTTTGTTTTTTCGAAATTTATGAGAAATAAAAAAAAAACCTGAAACGCGTGTATTTTATTTTTTTCCAATTATTACGAAACAAATAAACACAAAAATATTAAAGGTCATGAGTTACAGAGGGTTAAGATAATGTTATTTTATGAAAAATCAAAGAAACAACCCTTTGTTCCTACCTTTTTGTCGCGGTGTGTACACATAAATGTCTGTTTTCTTAAATAACATTTTAATTTAATAAAATAACTTTTATTAAAAAATAATTAGAAAGTACTTTTTTTTTTTCTATCATAGAATTTAGATTGTTTGTAAGATATGGAAGAAAGTATTCTTTTTTCACTTAGCAATTTTACGTATAAAAACGTTTGCATTGCATCGTCTTACGTGTCAATAAACGTTACGCTTTTGTAAAAACTCATTTTATTGTAAAAATTCATCTTTGTATAAAATAAATTATTATTTAGGTGATATAAGCTGCATACTAAAGAAAATTATTTCAAACGAATGATATTATCCACTTCTTTTACAATTTTTAGTAAAAAACTTCTTTTCTATGATAAAGATAAATTTAAATTTAAATTATATAGACAAAATATTGAACAATATCATTTTAAAGTAATATTTAATATCTACAATTAAGCTGAAAAGTTTAGCAAGATATGCAAAGGATCAGATTTTCCAATTTAAAAACTAAATTCTCGATAAAATATTTTCAAACACTGAGTATGTAAACAATTGGGTCTTCCTCATGCTTTTCAGTGAAGATTAGGTTCGGACAAAAATTAAGGGGGGCGTTTACAAATTGAGCAAAATTAATAAAGTTTGCGATCACCATCACCCTGCGCTATTAATCGAAGGGAATGATCTGTAACTTCAGAATATGTTAATATAGATCTAATACAATTTGAGGAGGAAATTATGTGACGATAGCATGTTAAATAACTGAGATAAATGCATTTATTTTAAAGGAGAAAAAAAAACAGTTTTTTTTTTTTTTTAATATTCAGAGTTTTAAATGAAAATAATTCCCTCTTTCAGATAAATTAAAATAATAATAATAATATTACAACCCTTTTCAAAGAATATACTGTAATCAGAATATAAATATCTCATGAAATATGAACATTGTTATGATTTTTAGGAAAAATGTTTTTACTTCGCATGCGCAAAAGATAGAGAAATTTTTATTACAGAGATTGAAAGATAGATATGTTGGGCAACTTTTGCCAAAAGTTCACTTGAACAGAGTAAAAATTATGAGCTAGATTTTAGGTATTTTCCAGAGTTGAAATTCGTAAGGGAGGTTTTCACATGCTGCGTAATTAATTTGAGGATCCAAATATTTCAAAGCCCACCAACGATCGAGCGGTTCTGCGCTCAAAGCTAGTACTCTGTTTATACTCTATTTACACTCTACTCAAACGAACTTTAGACAAAAGTTGCTCAATATGTCTAGCTTTCAAACTATGTAATAAAAATTTTTCTATCTTTGGCGCATAAGCAGTGAAACGTCCGTTTGCAGTATATTGTTTCAAAAGTGTTTTTTCAATGCATATAAAAGGGGGAATAATTTTCGTTTTATACACTACATAATAATAATAATAATAAAATGTTGATTTTTTTTTTTTTTTTTTTTTTTTTTTTTTTTTTTTTTTTTTTAAGTTTTAAAATAAACACTTATATCTCAGTTATTTAACTTGCTATCGTCACACAAATTTATCCACAAATTGTACTGATTCCACATTATCATATCCTAAAGTTACAGGTCATTTAATTTCACTTAATGATAGAGATTGGTCGCAAAAATTATTGATTTTGCGCAATTTGTTAACGGTCCTCAAATTTTTGTCGTAAATTAATTTTTCCTTAAACACATGAGGAAAACCCAGTTATTTACATACCCAGTGTTTGGAAACATTTTGTTGAAGGATAACCTTTTGAATTAAAATAAATAAATATATATATAAATATATAAACTGATTGTTTTCAAATCTTGCTAAACTTTTGAGTAGGAGTGTAATGTATTATACTTTCTATTTAAAAACTTGTTCTTTTTAGGAATAATATGAATTACGAATTTACATTATATAAATTAAATAATGAACAAAATTATTTTAAAGAAAAATCTTTAATTTTAAATTATTTAATTTTAAGCTATTTCTTAAATTCTTCAAATGGTAATTTTAATTTAATAGCTTTTACACCACAAAGAGTAATATATATATATGTAGAATCTTGGCTGGGTGTCTAGGGGTGGGGTAATGATGAGTGGCGACTTAGAAGACTAAACATTTATTACGAAACACACATACAATACAGGATACACAATGAAAAAATGATAATAGCAGACTTTCTATTATTAACCAACTGCTGGTTTCTAGGCTTAGCACATAACAAGCTTTCTTCATCAGTATAACCGTAACGAAATAACATTTAAGCAACTACTTGTACTTATTCACAAAAATACCTACGCGTGCTATCAAATAGTAAAAAGGAAGTAATGAGCCCTTCATGGCTCTACACACTTATTATGAGCATTCTGTGCTCAAATTAGGAGAAAATCAGCCTGTCAGCCTTCGCGCTGACGGTCTCAACCGATCCCCACTGCAGCCAGATCTCTACTGACTCCCGTCCGTCATGTCGTTCAAAGATAAGCATCAGAGACAGCGCCATCTGTTGGTTGTGCAAGGATTTTCCCACAACGCTCGGCCATTCTAATGTGCGGTGACCTCACCGTAAACCAGCCTGGGATACTAAAGGATATCTGCAAAATACAATTAAAAGAAAAAAAAACAAAAAAGAGAAACATACATTTAAAAAAAATATGTACATAAAAATTCACAGTTAACGTTTTCTTTAAAGTTTATCAGTCCAATTTGATTTTAGTTTAGTCTGTGGACCATAATTTCATATGGTCTGCAGAAGTACTAGTATGTATAGGTCCTTCGTGATCACCTATCTTCTCGACTTCATATCTGTCTTTGGACTTTACTCGCACAACTTTATAAGGACATAAGAATTTTGGTCTTAGTTTCATGCCGGTTCCAAACTGAGTTCGCTGGATGGCAACTAGGTCATTAATTTTATATACATGGGCTTTCTTTCTCTTCTTGTTGTAACATCGGCGATTTTCTTCTTGAATCTTAAGAATGTTTTTTCTTGCTTCTTCACGAATGGTGTTAAGATTATCAAGCATGGAATTTATCCTTTCCTCTTCGAGAAGTTCTAGTATTCTCTTATCTTCTTTCTTTCTCATTGTTACTCCAGTGAGTAGTTCAAAAGGAGTTCTTTTGGTACTTCTCGATGTGGTGGAATTAATAGTTCTCTGAACAGCCTCAACAAACTTGTACCACTTGTTAGGGTCATTTATACATAACTTGGATAATACAGGAATGATTGTTCGATGAAGTCTCTCAATTTGACCATTCCCTCTTGGGATTCCGGTTGTGATGGTGTCATGTTCGATCCCCTCTGATTTACAGTAATCTGCAAACTCCTTAGATATGAACGCAGGTCCACGATCAGATATTATTCTTGCGGGGTTACCAAAAATAGCAGCTTGCTGTTTTAATTTTTGCAAGGCGTCTGCTGAAGAAGTTGATTTGACCGGATATAACCACGAAAATTTACTAAATCCATCGATGACGGTGAAAATGTGATTGTAGTTTTTGTTAGTGGTTGGTAATGGACCCACAAAATCGATGTGATACGTGGATAATGGTATATCTCCTTTAGGGATAGGGTTCAAAAAACCTTCTCCTTTTCCCTGTTTCTTATTTACGAGAATACATTCTACACAACTTTTTACAACGTTATCTACGCATTTTTTCATATTAGAAAAATAGTAATCTCTTTTTACTAACTCTTCAGTTTTATTAGCCGAAAAATGTCCTAAGGCATGACATTTCTTTACGACCTCAAGTTGCATGATCTCTGGGACAATTAGTACATCCCTATCATTTAACACTTTTTATAAAACATTATTTTTTAACACATATTCGTCATTTTGGTCCTGTTGTAAAAGAGATTTCATAGTGTTAATAAACTCATCATTTTCTTGAGCAGTAGCAATACGATGAGTAAGGGTATCTGTTGTTACAGTCATTACAGGGTGTCTGCTAAGCGCGTCAACATGCTGCATTTGTTTACCAGGTCGATGTTCTACTTCGTAGTCGAATTCCTGTAGCAGGAAAGACCACCTGGCTACCTTAGGGGTCAATTCACGTTTATCTAAAGTTTTAGTGAACGCTTGACAGTCAGTATAAATTTTAAATTTACTACCTAATAAATAGTTCCTAAATTTTTTAAGGGCTTCTACTATCGCTAATACTTCTAACTCATAACTACAGTATTTTTCTTCTTGTACAGAGGTCTTTTTACTCATATAATGGATTGGATAGTACTGTCCATTGTCATCTTGTTGTAATAAGATTGCACCGAATCCTAATTTAGATGCATCTGTATGAACTTCTAACTTATAGCCTTGTTTAAAAAGGTATAAGACAGGTGCATTAGATAAAATGTCTTTCAGCTTTTGAAAAGCCAATTTCTGCTCTTGCTCAAATTTAAATGGAGTGGAAGCACGTAATAAGTCACTGAGTGGTCTTGCTATGGTGGCATATGAACGAATAAATTTTCTAAAGTAACCCGTTAAACCTAAGAAACTCTGCACTTCCCTAGCATTACGGGGTTCTGGGAAATTTTGTACTGCAAGAGTTTTTTCTACTGAGGGTTTAATCGTGCCATTCTCAATTATGTGACCTAAGAAATCGATCTTTCGTTTCAAAAACTGATATTTCTTTAAATTTAACTCTAGACCAAATTTTGATGCCGTTTCTAACACACGTTTTAATTTATCTAACCCTTCATTCTCATCTTTAGATGGAATAATCATATCATCTAAATAAATAATTACAGTACCATCTTTTAATAGGTCTTTAAACACATAATTTACATATCTTTGAAATACTAAGGGACTATTACATAATCCATAGGGAACTTTTAGAAACTCATACTGGGCATTATCGGTCACAAAAGCTGTATATTTCCTACTTTTTTCCTCTACATCAACTTGTAAAAACGCATTCTTTAAATCTAGTGTCGAAAAAACTTTACTCTCCCCTAATCTATCAAATAAATCTTCAATATTTGGCAACGGGTATTTATCTTTAATTATTTTCTTATTTAAAGCACGATAATCACAGCATAACCTTATTCCTCCATCTTTTTTCCTACACACCACTATTGGCGAAGCATAATTTGATGTACTTTCTCTAATTATACCATCTTTTAACCACTGGTCAATTTGTCTCTCCACCTCTGATTTCTCTACAAATGATAATCTGCGAGAGCGTAAGCACACTGGTGTATCATCAGATAAAATAATGGACATTTTTAAATCAGTACTTTTTGTTTTAACTGGCTTATAACTTTTTATTAATTCGCCTAATCTCTCTTTTAACGACTTATCTATAATATAACTGACATCGAATTTTTCTTCTTCTGAAAAATTGCACATATTTGAAAAAAAAGTATCTATTTCATTTTCCTTTCGATCGAATACAGGAAAAGAACACTCATTTGCTTCATCGAAATTGCTTTCCCCCGAACTCAGAAAACTATCTTTCCCCCCTACGCTGGCACTCGAAACATCTGCTTCCTCTTTATTTTGTTGTTTCAAAATATGAAAGATATTACGAGGGAGAATTACGTCACATGACAAATTGTTGCAAAAAGCACCGATTACATTTATTGAATCATGATTAGGTAAAGATATTTTAAATTCAGTCAGATTTGCATCTTTCTTTTCATTAAAACAGCAAACTAGAGTGGTTGAAGAAATAACATTTTTAGTTTGGGGAATGCTATTTTTATTTACAATTAGAATCGAAGAACCTGAATCTTTCAACCCTTTTAGTGGAATATCATCCACTAAAATATCAACATATTCGAGCTCATTAATAATTAGGTTAATCGGACTTGTTTCGGATTGAACTACTGAATTTGTTGGAAGATTTTCACGGAATTCTTTTTTCTCTGAAATACGTTTAGGACACACTCTAGCGAAATGAAATGTTTTCCCTTTTGCACCACAAATATAACACATTCTTTCATGCTTTTCGTGAGTTTGATTAGATACCGAATTACGTACTATGGGATCTTTATTATTATAATGTGTCTTTCTAAAAGGAGTTTTGTTTACAAACCGCTTATTATCTGAACTTTCGTTTCGCGTATTATTATTAGTTTCAATTAACGATTTCCCTCTAGAAGAGTAGAATAAATCACACTCCCGACCTAATTCGTTGGGTTTAAACCAATTTTGACCTTCTCGAACACTAATATGTTCCTTAGTTCTAGAATCCAACGTTTCATATAATTTATCAGAAACTATAAGATCACACAATTGTTTAACATCGTTAACCCCTCTCAATCTACAATAGTAATCAAAAGAAGCGCTTAGACGTGAAGCGAATTGGATATGAGATTCTGAAGGATTACGGAACGCATTTTTAAAATTACTTAAACATTCACGCGGCGTTGGTTGAAATTGTCTTAAAATTAATTCCTTAACTTTTTCATAATCGTTAATTTCTTCGGTGGTTACGTACGCAAGAACCTGATTACATTTATCTCCCAATAAATTAATCAATATTTCCGATTTAAATTTAGACGGTACATTTTTAGAAACGAATGCTTTTTCAAGGGATTGAAAAAATAAGTGCAAAGCTTCCGGTTTTTCAGGTACTGAAATGGTTAATGTTCGAATACTTCTAATTAAATTTTCTAATGATTGTGAAGTAGTTTCTGAATTTGATTGCTCAACATTATTACTAGAATTATTTGCTGCAGCCTGTAACTTTAAATTATGTAACTCTATTTCTTTTTCTAACTGGGATAATTTAATTCTTTCTATCTCAATTTTGGTTTGTTCTTCTACAGATTTCAACTTTTGTTCTTCTACTAACATTTTAATAACACCTCTAACAAATTCTAAATCGTTTTTATAAATATCAGAACTCTCAATCAAAGTTTTGATTTCAAGTACCTTAGCTTCCGCCGGAACAGTTAGGCCTAATTCTTCAGCAATTGTTCTTAAATCGGCTTTTCTAATGCCTTGTAACACGTTTTGGGCCATTATAACTCTAAATAATTATTTATACCAAAAAATATTTCAATACTTCTACCAAATTAATATCATACTTAAATAGAAACAAAATAATATGAGAACAATTTTCTCAAAAAATGATTCTATGGTTTTTATTCTCAAATCAAAATTATCATGATTTTTAAATAACTACATGCAGAACAATTTGTATTATACAACAGAATATTTAGATCATCTTATATATTTCTTAAATATTACACATATTTCATATAATATCACCATTATCATTATTGTTCTCCATTTAAAAATTGTTATCACTTTCGTTTTAAAATAATATTGTTAAAATAATATTGAAAACAATAATAAGCAAAATACTAAAAGATTATTTAGAATACTTTTTTTCAATCATAATTCTTATTTCTATTCATTCTTCTCAAGTAATATATTTATTTTTATTTCATCACACAGTAAATCAAAAGTGTTCTCAAAAATATTTCACCATTAATTTCTAATTCAAAATAGTAACTCAAACTCTTTTTGCTCAATGCATTAATCATTATTATGTATTATCAAACACAATGATAAATATATAACAATAACAGTTACCTTTTTTAACTTGTTGGTGGTAATATCGCGGCAGAGTCCCCACTTGTAGAATCTTGGCTGGGTGTCTAGGGGTGGGGTAATGATGAGTGGCGACTTAGAAGACTAAACATTTATTACGAAACACACATACAATACAGGATACACAATGAAAAAATGATAATAGCAGACTTTCTATTATTAACCAACTGCTGGTTTCAAGGCTTAGCACATAACAAGCTTTCTTCATCAGTATAACCGTAACGAAATAACATTTAAGCAACTACTTGTACTTATTCACAAAAACACCTACGCGTGCTATCAAATAGTAAAAAGGAAGTAATGAGCCCTCCATGGCTCTACACACTTATTATGAGCATTCTGTGCTCAAATTAGGAGAAAATCAGCCTGTCAGCCTTCGCGCTGACGGTCTCAACCGATCTCCACTGCAGCCAGATCTCTACTGACTCCCGTCCGTCATCTCGTTCAAAGATAAGTATCAGAGACAGCGCCATCTGTTGGTTGTGCAAGGAACTTCCCACATATATATATATATATATATTATTGTAGACGAACTAATCAAACGCCTTTTAAATATAAAGTAAAGGATAAAATCATACTTAAATAAAACAAAGTGAAAATTTTTGCATAGTATATATCCACTTTTTAATCCAAGTTAAATATGTATTATGGAACTGAAAATTTTACATTTTTCTTTTCTTTTTTTTTTTCTTTTTTTTTTTTACAAAATTCGGTGTTTAATCATATTTTTTTCCAACTGCTTAATTCTTTCCTTAGATCTTGTTTATAATATTTTTTATTAAATGACTTGTGAAGTTTAAATTTAACCATTTGTTGTCGTAGGGTCTTCCAGATTTCAATGCAGCTAATTTTAACCTGGGTTTCGTCTCATACGAAAGTGATCGCCGTAAACATGAATTTTATATTTAGTACATTTAAACGACCGGCATGTTAAGCGATTGGCTATTAACTACATAGCGACTACCAATCTACAAATAAGGTAGTTATTTTTTCATACTATTCTATGTTTCTATATTAGAATATATCGACAAAATGATCTTTAATAATTTGTTTAAATGATATGCTACTTTAAAGTTGTTATTAAATTAAAGTGAAGTTTATGTATGCTCTTAACCCTTTGCCGTTCAGTGTTCCACTACATGTTACACCTAACTTCGCTACCCATGCAGCACCGAAACGTTCTCTGAACGTTCAAAAATTGTTCTGCAAACACGTTCTGAGAACGTTCACTTTGAACGTGTTATAGACGTCTATCTGTCCATCTTGAAGACGTACAATAATACGGTTCAGAGAACATTCAATGAACGTGTAACTATCACGATCGGTGTTATAGAAGCGTTCTGAGAACGTTCTATATATACGGTCTCAGAACGTACTAAACGGTTTTAGAACGTTTTCAAAACGTTATACACATTTTCAGAACGTTCCAGAAAACGTACTGTAAACGTTCTAAAATAGTGTAGTTTAAAAAAAATATATATATATGACGTCATTATAAAAAATCACCTCAGTACGAGCGTTTAGAAGTAAAAATTACATAGCTGATGACGAATAATGATACAACATATGAACAGGGATATGAATTACTTTTTTTTTTTTTTTTCAATTCAAATAATGTTTGAGAAATTTTAACATACTTACTATTCCTTTAATTTCAACGTATATGCATCAAAAATTCTATATTCTATGACAATTTTCCCCAAAAAGTGTCATAACGTCTCTTTATACCTTAAAAAATTTCTTAAATTTTTGCATTTTTTAAAAATTTCTTTTTTCCCCTAATCTGAAGATAATGAAGTTGTAGTATTAATTACAAAACTTTGAATACACACCATAAAATGCAAGAACTAGCAACAACTGTTTCGGGTCAAAAGAAGACACAACCCTTCATCAGGCGAACATTGTAGGCACGAGAGCTGCAAACAAGCACGTTGAGTTTGTTGAATGCGTTGCCGCTTTGTTTGTAGAAGCCGTGCTTTGTTTGTAGCAGTTGAGAGTTCTTGCATTTTATGGTGTTTATTCAAAGTTTCGTAATTAATACTATAACGTCATTATCTTCAGATTAGGGGAAAAAAGAATTTTTTTAAAAATGCAAAAATTTAAGGAATTTTTTAAGGGATATAGACATGTTATGACACTTTTTGGGAATTACTGTCATAAAATATGGAATTTTTCATGCATATACGTTGAAATTAAAGGAATAGTAAGTATATTAAAATTTCTCAAACATTATTTGAATTTAAAAAAAAGTAATTTATATCCCTGTTGCTGTGTTGTATCATTATTCTTCATCTGCTATGTACAACTAAACTCTTGATTTATTTTGCTTGTTTTAATCCTTGTCATTCCGAATGCGTCATCCTATGATTAATGTTTGTTTTTCATGGTTGTTTTCTGTTTGATTCTCTGATATCTTGAAGTAAATAATTTATTCCAATTTATTCTTCATTTCTAACTTCAATTAATTTCTTGTACGATAGGGTGCCCGCTAGCAATTTGCTATTATAGCTGCTAACGAACGAAATCGTACATTGGTGCTCAACGACGAAAAGGGAATGGTTTTTCCTACCATTCTAAGCTTTTCCTAAAAAAAATGTTTGAAATGCTGTCTTAATTTTTTATTTCCTCGTTGCTTGTTTGTATCTTTTGATTTGAGTTTCATGTGGTTTTTACGCTCCGGCAAAATTATTAAAATTGCAACTAACAATATAGGAATAAATTTATGATTAGACTGAAGTTAAATGAAATAAAAATAAATAAATAAAAAATAAATGTTTCAATAAATCACAATCAGTCACCCCAGGTTATTTAAATTTGTTGTAATTTCCTTCTCACTGACCTATGTGGTTTCAGGGATCTTATATCTGTTGCTTGGCTTTAACTAAGATTAAAAATTCATTTATATATATATATATATATATATATATTATTTTTTTTTAAATACAGGGTGCAAAGCATTGTGACGAGAATACCTTTATCTCCGCAACTATTGGTCGCAAATATATAGTTTCAGTTACAAAATGTTTTAAAGAATATGAGCATTTGTGGTATAACATGTTTTAATTTAAAATATCTATTTTTTCAAAATTGCAAAAACTAGCTTTTTACATAGTCCCAGATCCCTATAGTCATATTTAGAAAAACTGACACTCATCCTAACAAAAGTTTCATTTCTATTCTCCCAAAATGGAACAAGATATTTAAAGTTTGGATTTTCTAACATATTTAGGCCTTCAATAAGAGATCGGTTTAAAAATCCTAATTGGACTTTGTTTGCATTTTCCCTGGGTTTATTAAAGAATTTTTCATTGAATTTTAATAAAGCCCGAGAAAATATGAAATAATCCTAAATTTTGAAACTAACTATCTCAGACAATTTTGGGTGCACAAAAGTGAAACTTTTTGTGTTATATTTTTTAGGTTGGAACTCAACTTTCACTATTAGTGTCATGAAAATTGTATAAAAATTATCAGTTTTTGTGATTTTTAATAAATTGATTTTTTAAATTTAAACATGTCATATAATGAATTCTTACATTTTTTTTAAATACATTTTCTTATTGGAGGACGTCTGAGACCAATTGTTGCGCAAATAAAGGCCTGCTCTCGACTTTGCACCCTGTATATTCTAAACATTTCTGGGTACTACTTTGTAAGTCCATGGATAGTTTATAAATATATTTGAATGCTGAAGTTCATAGAAAGTTTTAATATTCCAACATAAAAAATAATTTCAAAAATGAATGTACCAATACACCCCTAAAATAATATATAATTGAGTTTAGAATATATTGTTAATTTATAATAATAAGAAATTGAAACAAAAAATTAAAAATTAGTTAGAAGGAGGAAATTTTAAAAATTTCCAAATACTTAAATACATATATATATATTTTTAATCAAAATATTTTTCTAAAATATTTAACATACTTCATATTTTTAAATTTCAGTACATGTATGTATACATATTTTCAGTTTTCAGCAGCAGTTTACAAAAATGATGTTTGCAGGTATTTAAATTTATTCCACATGGCAATGTAATTCGTATTCTTTAAATGTTTAAATTTCTTTAAATTGAGTCAACGCAATTTTTACCTCATTTGATGTAATTATGCTATCATCGCATATTAAATAATTGATAAATGTAAATATTATTAGTATTAATAAATAATATAGTAAATCGTCCTTTTTTTTTTAAGCAGAATATCTTTTTTTTTTTTTTATAAAGATGTGGAATAAAATTAAATTGAATCTTTGTTTTATTATGCAGTTAAACAATTTCATATATTTTATTTAATAAATAACAGTAAAGAGATATTTAAAATTGTAAGTCGGTGAAACTTAGGATATTATTTTAAAAATATGCAATTTGCATAACCTAGATTGTATATATATTATCATATAAACATTAAATAAATACTTCAGAATTTAAAAATAAAAGAAAAAAAGAATTACGAACCTTGTTAATTTTCTTGATAAGAATTTTCTTCGAGAAAATACCCTTCCAACTAGCATTTTAAAATACACAATGACCAGTCGGAAGGGCATTCACTTAAAATTAGCTCTTATCTTGTAAAGTCTTTGTGACTTCTTCATACTTCATTCAGAAACATAATAACGAAAATAGTTATTTTAACAAATTCCATCTCAGAAGACTAAATTAATAAAATTAATCCATAATTTCTAAGCGGTTTTCTGTAACAGGAGCAGTTTTTTCTGCGATTCAACGCTGCTTTCAAGTATCGAAAGTTAGGCTTAAGAACTTACGCAGATATGAAAATGATTGTTTAATTGATATTAAAATAAGACTTTAATAAATAGAACATTGAGAATATTACAGGTTAAAAATATTACATTTTTACCTTTTCTAAAGCTTATCCTAGTCATTATAACGCTAAAACTGAACAAATCAGATTACATGTTTTAAAATTACCGCCTCACATAACGACACGACTTTCCCAAGACCTGGCGCCTGGCGTTTGATTTTGCAGTTGCACGGTCAGCGAAAATTAAATAAATGCAATCCACAGATGTTGATGTTATCATCTGCTCTCCCTTCTTGCATCCGCAATAATCACGTTTCAAAGTTCAACATATGAAACAGAAATTTATTAAGCATTTATAGCTGTAGAAAACATATAGTGAATATTTTAAGGAAAAATGGAATGGAGTTAAACAATTATTTAAATTTTTATAAAGTATTTTAAAAACTTATGAGATCACTTTATTTTTCCATTTTAAAATCTCGAATTAAACGGAAAAGCATATTTTGTTTTAGTGTATATTTCAGTATTGAACAAAATATTCAGTGAAAATAAATAAAATAAAATAAGAACAATCAAACAGAGTAATGATTTAACAACATTATCTATATTGATAATTTATCAGTAACATTTAAACTTAAATAGAATCATAAATAAAATATAATAAAAGTTTAAAATTATGCTTAAAAAAAAGAAGAAAAAAACTCATTTCTGTAACTTCCCGATGAGTATTAGAGACCGCGAGGTTCTACTCTCGAACCTTACAGACGGGAAGTGTTGGTTTCGATTCCTGGTCACGCTCGTCGACTTAAGTTTTCGGAGTTTTCCCGTGATTTTCTTTGAAACTCGCGTAAAGCACTATATTACGTATTCAATAACATCCGTGATTAGTTTTTTGTATCTAAACTCTGGGTCTGGGGAATGCATAGATTTTCATGACAGAACACAATCATTTTTATGCTGTATAGAAGATCTTAGAAAATGTATTTTTCTAAGGGTTTATTATTATTATTATTATTACAAATGAAAAAAAAAAAAAAAACGTTAAATTTGTTTTAAATCATCAGAATACGATGTTTCAATTATTCGTTTTAAAGGTGATATCGAATTCTTTTGAAAGATAATCATAGTGAAAATTTTTATCCACCCCTCCCCCATCCTCCAGGGATGATGTATACTTATTCGTAGGGGAAAAAACAATGTCCTATGTATAATAATAATAAAAAAAAACTGTTTAACTATTACTCGTTATACAGCCAAATTGAATCAATAATATATATCAAATGTATGTCACGCAGAAGTTTTGGTGAGTATGTATATTACAGAAGCTGATCGATAGCCTTTCTGTGAATGGAAAATATTGGAACGTGGCAGTGCCACCTGTCGTCCGATATGCACCCAAATGCAATCTGTTGAGTTTTACGTAATATTAATTTCACTAACCAAATTTACAATATTTATAAATCACAGAAGTTGAGATTTTTCGTTTCCGTTATGAGATTAAATTGCAAAATAGCCACGACACCTGTTGGCCGATGTGCATCCAAAATGGACCAGTAAAGCTTTACATAAAATCGATTTCACTTATAACTTCAGTGTATCACAAAATTTATTGTTAAATCACAAGAGTTAAAATATTGCCTTTCCGTTAAAATGATTAAATTGCAGATTAGCAACGCCACCTGTTGGACAATGTATACATCCAAATTGTATTAGCAGAGGTTATGATGATATATGCCAATATATCAAGTTTAATGCATTTGTACACTATAGAAGCTGAGATATAGCTGTCCCATAAATGGAGGGTTTCATTGCATAGCACCGTAATCTATCGGACGATATATCCCAAATGAAATTCAAATAAACTCCAATTTAGGGCAAGATCTAATATTGTAACAAGTTTGGTTGAATTCCATACATTGATTCCTGAAATACAAAATCCACAAAATTTTTCCATGAGTTTAAAATTTTGTAATTTTTTTTCACCTCACCGCTACTGATTATTGAGAAAAATTCTTTACTGACGTGCTAACAAAACGTTAAACTGAAAATGTAAAAAATGCTCTATTCTCTATCATGCTAAAAATTATAAATTTCGAATAACTTACGAAGTTTTTAAATTAGAATGTTGCAAATCTCTCAATAAGATTCTTATCAATATCATAAGTGATATTTTAAAACTGGTCCTATCTCTCTGCTATCATTTGTTCTTGAGATATGAATATCGTGTACATGAACTACTATCACACTAATAGGTGCCGATACACATTAACAGATACCATACCAACCTTTTGACTTCCGGATTCCTCACGCCACAAAACGTGTAAAAAAATCAAAAACTGAAGTCAAAAATTTTCATGATTAACCTAGTTTCTCAACCAATAGTACTAAAAAGTCATTTTGTCATATTCGTTATAATTACACTGTTACAGAACGTGTTATGACGGTGTCACACTTGAACGTTCTATATAGAACTAGAATTGTACGTTTTATAGATGGTACAAATCAAACATTTTCAGAACGTTCTAAATAATACTATTTCTGAACGTGTTTTAGAACGTTCTTTTGACACGAAACACGGTGTTTGAACTTTTGAAACCGTTATTAGACGTTCACAGAACGTGCCTGTGCTACTTGGGTAGCTTCTACAACCGTTAAATTCAATTGCAAATGCAGAAATAAAGGTTTATTTTTTATTTTGAACTTTCCTTTTCACAATTAGATGATACCACTATACAAGGCAATCCATCATATTTAGCTGGGACGCGTTATTTTAAATCCTCGTAATTACAAAAAACTTTGTATTTTTTTTTTTTTTTTTTTTTTTTTTTTTGTGATGCAAAAAAGATTGCTTGAGAAAAGATTTCTATGTTATATCGTTGGCTGCACTCTAAAATATTTGTTCTATATTATTATTAATTTTTTATACAGGAAACATACGAGGAATCGTTGAATAAAATAAGGTGTTCTATCTCCTGGAATACTGCGACACTAGCGCTTTTCATATTATGGAACCGAAAACAATGATGAGAGAAGACAGCTGTGTTTACGTGCTCTGTCTTAACGTCAAGCTATCAGATGCTGCGAGGGAGGGTTGGTTGTTTATTAAAAAAAAAAAAAAAAAAAAAAAAACCCTAGTTTTATGAGCAAAACCTGCAATGTTTGTTTGTGCTTCTACCAAAAGAGTGTGACGTGCTTCCAAAAATTTCATGAAGCTAAAAAATGGACTAATTGTAAATATGTTTGCACATAGGACTTGTATATATGTATACTAACTGTAAATATCAAATTATTTCATAAAAAATCATATAACCAAGATTTTTTTTTGGGGGGGATGGGGGCGAAGGGAATGTGGTGTAGAGTAGCAGGCCTCCCCGTGATGCACCATGGGTCATGCTAAATCTACTACACAGGTATAATAGAGTGTTTTTTAATTCATATTCAAAATCTTCTACTCATTTACGCGCTTCACTGCGATGCTTTTAGACGTACTTTTCAGAGCTCTAGTGGCGCAGTGATCCCGCTGATGGAACACCCACAGATTCAAAACGGTAAGTACAATCTTTAAAACATCATACCTGTGTACTCCTTTAGACCAAAGTAGATAGCCTACAACTTTTTTTGTTGGAATTCCAACTTTAAAGGGTAGTGCGCTGTAAAGGGTTAAACGACATATTCAATTAATATATCCCGTACATAATTTGATAAATTAACATAGTCGCGTAACATATATTGTAAATTAATATAATCAGATATGTTCTGCTGCATTTATGTGCTATTTTTAAATATAATTGAATTTTTTGTATTGTTGTAAATGATACGCTAAATTGCTATATTCTCGTAAAATATTTGTTTAAATTACATAAACTTGTAATCTGTGTGCTAAATTAAGATTTTATCGCAAATAGGCTGAAGTCAAGTTCATTTTTCTCGCAAATGATATGCTAAATTATTAAATTCTCGTAAATAATTTGTTAAATTAACATAATCTAGTAAATTTTATATGAAAATTAAGATTGTATCGTAAATATGCTAAAATTCACTTCCAGGTAAACAATTATGCTTCTTCAATTGGGTTTTATAGCCTTTTTAAATAGCGTTTGTAATAGGGTATATTTGATTTCCTATTTTATTTTAGAACTTCTGGTTTTAGAATTTTAAACCTCGATATTTGTTTCGATTAAATAAATTAAATAAAATATTAAAATATTGATCAGTTTAACGAAAAGATATTGGTTAAATTAAGAATAAAATTATATTTATACATATTTAGCTTTTTTAATACATTAAATATATGCGGTATGACTACCAGTTATATTTTTAGAAAAATATTCCTTACAATCTGGAAGATGTCGATAAATTGATCTGCTTTTAAAATTGCTTGTTGACAGAAAAAGACCATTCCCTCTTTGTATGAAAAATGATTCCCATAACTTCTACATAAGGTGAAAATCAATAAAATAAAAATCTTGATATTCGGATAATTTATCATTAAAAGCGGAAGGTATGCCTAAAAGGCAAGTTTCCTGGAGAAAATACAATATTTGCTGTCATCTGGTAAATGTATATAAAATGATTTATTTTCAAATATCCAACTTGATGTTAAAAAAGAAAAAATAAATAAATAAATAATAATAAAATAAACACAAGATTTTTATATGACATGAATAGTGCTATACATTTCAAAAGTAACAAATATTTCCTATCGTGTATTATGAAAATAATTATGAATAAAAACTTAATTATTAGACTAATAATTAAATATTTATACGAAATATTGTTAATAAAAACTTAATAATTAGACTGTTAAACTTTTATTTATCTTTAACTTAATAGCTAATTTCTTAATGATCTTTTTAAATTTATATTAACCAAATAGTTAAATAGATATTTAATGATAATTCTTATAAGAATGATATTTTTTGCCAGACGTATCTTTCATTTTTTTAGTACTGATTATTTCTACGGAAATATTACATAGTGATGACTGTTGAAATATGTACACATTTACAAAAAACAGAAAAAACTGCAAAAACACACGATAATACTTTATGGCGCTATAACTACGCAGAAGCGTTGTTCATTACACACTGAAGAACAGTTGTCAAATTAGCAACTTTTGTCTACCAGGAAAATTTAATAGAAATATTGCTTTTATTTAATCAGTGAACTATAACGGTTTTCACTGATCAAGTGAAATTAATGCATACGCACATGAATATATATATATATATATATGCATACATTTAAATTATCTGGTAGCCAAACGGTTCTAAGTTGGCAACTATAAACTGGAGACTCATAAATAAACGCTTAACCAAAGACGAATGTTTATTTTATTTTTATTTATTTTTTGTGTCTGATTAAATATCATACAGCAATATTTCTTGTTAACAAATGAAACATTTATTGCATGATTTTGCGATTTATGTGGCTAGTTACAAACTTTATTATTTTTATATCAATTCTTTGTCAAATCCCTCCAATATAGATTTGCATTTTATTAATAACTAGCAGTCTTTGACTGCTTCGATGGGCACTATTCAAATGAGCTGTGAAAATCCCATATAATTATTAATAACCTACTGTAAAGTTTCCGCTGTATTCCGTAGAGGATTTTCCCGTTCGCAAATTGAAGAGTCCGCGTCCCCATTGCCTTCGATCAGAACTTACCCGCTTCTTACTTCCTGTTCCCCAGCTGGTAAGTTCGGAGTTTTGCGAAATCCCTTAGATCCAATATATTCCCAATGACAAATTCAGCGCTAAAAGGGTTTTTTTGAAATTACTCCTTCGTAATGCCCCCTCCCCCCCCCCAAAAAAAAAAAAAAATACAGTCGAAAAATGTGTTTTAGGAAATATCCCAAAGAAGAAATATCCTGTTTTCCATACCTTTGTACCATTTTTAGTAGAGTTCTACTCAAAACATCCGGAATTTCTGAAAGTTCTCCCTGAAAACGATTTTACCCCTTCCTTCTGTAAGAATCTAGAATTCCAAAATCGTATATAAAGTTTTATTTATACTCAAGTCTAGTCTCCTCATGTGCAGTTTCTTCACCGTTAAGTAATTTGAGGACCAGTTATATTTACAAACGTTTTTTTTTTTTTCCTGCTCCGTAGGGGGAAAGGGGGGGGGGGGTTCAATAAATCCCGTTACTTTAGGGGTCGGATGCACATAAATAATCCAAGTAGCAAACATTGTGACCACAGCTCTCACAATTTTCCCAGGATAAATTTAGCGCTAAAAGGGGTGTCTCGAATTTGCCCTTCGTAACGCATACTAACCCCCCCCCCCACCACCACCAAAAAAAAAAAAAAAAAAAAAATCTAAAACGTGTTTTGGAAATATCCTAAAGAAGACGCATGGCTGTCTTCAACATCTTTGTTCCCTTCTTGGTAGAGTTTTACTTAAAAATCCGGAATTTGCAAAATTTCCCACCAAAAATCGATTTCCCTCCCCCCCTCTCTTCCATTAAAAATCAAAATGTCCTAAATCACAGATAATATTTTATTTGTACTTATATGCAATCTCCTCATGTGCAATTTCTTCACTGTAAAGTAATTTGGAGCCGCGTTATGCTTACAATGGTATTTTTAACTTCTGTTCCCCCCAAAACACACACACACACAAAAAAAATCGCAAATCATAAAATACCAAAAATGTGTTTTTGGAAATATCTTAACGATGTACGGCTGTTCTTAGCATTTTTTTTTTTGTTGTTGTTATTTCTGGTAGAGCTTTACTCAAAAATCAGAAATTTGTGAAAATTCCCGCCAAAAATTGATTTTCCTACTCCCTCTTTTTAAAAATCGAAAATTCTTATATCACAGATAACCTTTTTTCTTTTTTCTTTCTCTCTCTCTCTCTCTCTCTCTCTCTCTTTTTTTTTTTTTTTTTTTTTTTACTCATGTCTGGAGTTCCCGTGAGCAATTTCTTTACTGTAAAGTAATTTGAAGCCGAGTTATGCTTACAAACGTGTTTCTGTCTTTTGCCACCCAGGGGGGGGGGAACTGTGGGGGGATTTCGAACAAAATGATAGCTATAATTGATAGCTACTCTCCAAAAAGTGCATATAATACGTGTAATAGTGGGTAAAAGAAGTCGCATTGTTGTTACATACCAGATTGTTTAATAAAGACCTCCTTTATTTATTTAAGCGTGTATTTGTTTTTATTAACTAACTGTTGTATAGAATGCAATAAAATGTGTGAGGAAATTCAGTTAAAAATCAGCAAACGAAAATAAATTCGAATTGAAAACAGTATATTACAAAAATTTTAATTAAAATTTAGGAATTATAATCTTTAATTTTGACAATTCATTATTTGCATTTACTAGCATAGTTAGCTGTAAGTAACTGTAGATGAAACTATTTTAGTATAGTTTGAATATAGATACAACATCCTTGCTTTAGCCTAAATTGATGTATAAAGTTTAACTTCGATTCAAATGCAAATGATGAATTTTATTTTAATAATGAGTTTAATTACAGTGTCAATGGTACGTAAAATAACTCTGAAAATGAATCAAGTATAGTACAAAACAAAATGTTAATTAATTAAAACAATTAAACAATTAAGCAATTAAATGTTAATTAATCAAAACAGTTAATTAAAACAATTAATTGTACTTCTCTTAAATTTGTTAGTTTGATCGAGGTGGGTAGAAATCGTTCACAACAAGTTATACCAACTTCAATAAAAAAAAAAAAAATTCTAATAGTTTAATAAAATTTTGGGCTTCTTTATATCTGAAACGTGAAGACGTATATTAAAAGTGTTTAACAAAGTGACATGTTTAAAGACGCGTTTTCAATATATCGTAATAAAAGGATGTTATCTAAAGCGTTTTATGAGATACGATGATAACTTCCATAAAAGTCAATGATAATGCTACTTTTTGCAATACATCTACCTAAAACTATCCTCAGAAATTTATAAATTCTACAGAAACAAATAATCTAATACTTATACGGTAGAAAGAGGCCATAATAGAGAAAAAGAAGACATTTTTCTTCCTAGAATAAAAGACGTGATATGTATACCGGAAAATTCAGGCAATCAGTGTAAAAGTTAAGCTGTAAGGAAATTTCAATAAAACAGTGAATATTCTAAGAAAGTTCTGACATTATCTTAGAAGAACGTTGTATAGATTTTTATGTTAGTATTAAACATATTTATTTTCAATGTTTTTATTTTCGCAATATTGTAAGGATCTATGAAGATCTGAAACTAATTTAAGCATATTCATATTCGTTTTCATATTTATTTATTTATTTATTTATTTTTTGGAGGACTATATGAATATGCTTTTGACAAAATAAGATTCTTATTAACTTTTAATACAATTCATTAAACTTTGATTTAGATGATATTAGAATTTTGATTAAGGTAAAGCTAGAAGAGATCACGAGCTAAGAGAGATTGAGCACATAGGGGATCGCAGGAAAGAGTAGAGTGGGTGAGTGAGTTGCGATTTCAGGTGGTTGTACAACATCAATACTGAAGTGTGTAATAAAATTCAAGTTGTCTACACGGAAGGGAAACCAAAAAAAAAAAAAACACCATTTTTCTTTCTGGTATAAAGGACGCGATATGCATACTGGAAAAATCAAGCAATCAGTGTAATAGTTAAGCTGTAACGGAATTTCAATAAAATAATGAATATTCTAAGAAGAAAATTCCGGCATTATCTTAGAAAAAACAGTGTAGATTTTTATCTTAGTACGAGCCATGTTTCTTTTCAGCATTTCAATCCTCGCAGTACTTTAAGTGTTTATTTAGATGTCAAATTAATTCAAGGACATATGCAGAGATCATATTTATATTATTATTATGATTATAATTAACATTATTTATTTATTAATTTTTGTTGGAGAGGTAATATGAATATACGTTTTAAAAACAATGATTTTGAATAACATTTATTAAATTTTGATTTGGATGATATTTGACTGGATTTTTGATTATAGTTGATTGTGTATGTTGAATATTTTTTTTTTCCCTTGTAAATGTAAAACCACTTATTGCAGATGTCAATGTTTAAAAAAAAAAAAAAAAAAAAAAAAAAAAACTTGTACGTCTAGACTTATTTATTTTGATATCAGTAGATTAATAAATTGCAGTTATATCTCTATGTATTAAAAAAAAAAGTTACTGTCTCTGGCGTCAAATTTTACTACTCAAATGAAGACATTTCAACAGCTTAGAATTTTCTACAGTTTTAATTAAAAAAGTTATTAAAAAAAATGACGGGTTTATGAAGGTACACTATATGTCACCTTGAAAAATATTTCCTTTGACATTGTTCTTCTGTCATGAATATATATATATATATATATATGATATGTTATGCAGTGTTCAACATATCATACAGTTATCATATCACTACCGAAACATGTGAATATAAAATTGTTGCCATTTATTGACACACACACGCACACACACACACACACACACACACACACACACACATATATATATATATTTACTGGTCAGTCTGGTAGTATTTATTTTGAACTATTTATTTTCTTCTTGCAAATACATGCATGCAATTATCAATGTTATAAAAATTAGTCTTTTCCTTTTTTAAAACCACTTTTTCTTTAATTTATAGAAATTCTTACTTAAGCAACAAAATATTTAATTAAAGATATTGTTAACATTTTTATTTTAATGCTCATTGCTTTTCTTTAGTTCTTTATTTTTTTTTTTTAAATTCTCTCTTTATTTTTTTATATACTTAATACAAAATATTCAATATATATTTTGTTTAATGTTGTATTAAAAAAAGGTTGGTAACATTTAAAAATTTGTGTCAATATATGTATATATATACATATATATCAAAGTAAATTGCTTTGGTATGTTAAATATTTATAAATAAATATGATATTTTAACACTATTCTTTTAAAACAATAATATGTTTTCAAAAACAATAGATTTTATTTTAAATTACCGATTTTTGTACAAAAGATTTGTATTGAAACAAATTTAATGACATTATAAATATTTTTTAATTATCATAACATTTTTACCAAAGAATATTTACACTTTATTATAAATTAAAAATGTTTGCTTTCTGAAATTTTTAGCTGAAGTATTTAGTCTCTCTTATATGATGTAATAATAATAATAATAATTTTTTTTTTCACTAAGAAAGATATTTGAGATTAGAAAAAGGCTATATTAAATATTACCGGATTATACAATGAAATTATTTATTATTCTTCATTTACAAAATTAAACAAATTGGTAGTTAACACGAGGATTTAGAATAAGTATATTTATAAGCAGGTTTCAATAAGATATTACCCGGATATTTTAGACTATTATAATTTAATAAGGTGAATACGAAATGAACTATCTGAATTGCACATATTTAATTAAAATAAATATAAATTAATTAAAATAAAAGTATTTTAATCTGAAGGAATATTATTTCTACACAAACGCCATTGGCATAATTTTATTACATACTAAATAATTAAAAATAATAATAATAACAATATAATGTTTGATTAAAATCTTGTCGTTGTAGTGATGAACTTTTTCGCCAGTACTACAACAGTGCCACTTCTTTAGTAATACAATTTCTTTAAGTAAAACTTTTTTGGGATCCGGAATTTTCGCCTCCAGAATCTCGCCCCCGGGAAATTTCGCCCCCCGAAAATTTCGCACCGGGACATTTTGCCCCTGGAAATTTCGCACCCGAGTGATGTAAAATATAAATGTAATTAAAAATATAAGTATAAACATACATGCAGAATTTCACAAATTATTACCATGTTTTTATTAACTTCGATTCTTCTTTGTTTGTTTATGTGTCCAGTACAAATCTTGCAATCGATTTTTAACTAACTTCCCGACTAGATAGGCAGTTAAAACATTCAGAAAAGCTCAGAACACAGTGGTAATGCACTTTTTAAATACTTTTAGCTAACTGTTTCGGGTTCCTGCTGCCTTCAGCAGCGTTTATGATTCAACAAAAAACCTATTTAACTAACTTCCCGACCAGCTAGACATTTGAAACTTTCAAAATAGTTCAGAGCACGGTGACAATGCATTTTTAAAATACTTTTAGCAAACTGTTTTGGTTCCCTGCTGTCTTCGGCAGCGTTTATGATTCAACAAAATTTTATTTGACTAACTTCCCGACTTGCTAGACATTTGAATCTTTCAGAATAGTTCAAAAATCGGTGACAATGTATTTTTTAAATACTTTTAGTCAACTTGCTGCCTTCAGTAGCGTTGCCAGTACAACCCTTGCAATCGTCTTCTAATTTTCCAACTAGCTAGACATTTGATCTTTCAAAATAGTTCAGAACATGGTGGCAATACATTTTTTAAATACTTTTAGCCAACAGTTTCAGGTCCCTGCTGCCTTTGGTAGTGTTTATATAATTCAACAGGAAATTTATTTTACTAACTTCTCGACTAGCTAGTCATTTGAAACTTTTATAATTGCTCAAAAGTCGATAAAAATGCATTTCTTCTTAATACTTTTAGCCAATTGTTTCGGTTCCCCGCTGCCTTCGGTAGCATTTATATGAATCAACAGTCGTATAACTTTCCGACTCGCTAGAAATTTGAAACTTTTATAAAAGCTCATAACACGATGATTATGAGATTTTTAATACTTTTAGCCAATTTTTTCGAACCCCCTCTAACTTCGGTAGCGTTTATATAATTCAACAACCATGTTACTTCCCGACTAGCTAGACATTTGAAAGTTTCAGAATAGCTCTGAACACGGTGACAATGCATTTTTTCATCACTTTTAGACAAATATCTCGGGTCCCCGCTGCCTTTGGTAGCGCTTATATAATTCAACAAAAAATTTAAAAACATGTTACATAAAAAGTTCGTTCTTTTTATCTTGTAATAATTTGTTGTATAAAAATATGAAGTTTATACAATATTGATATATGTTTTGATTTTGGTCAAAACAAAGGTTTACAAACAGCATGGCGATAAAAATATGCGTGAATGAATATTGAACATATTCATTCACGCTAAAAAGATTTAGTATTTCTCTTCTAACATCGTTCATAAATTCTGGTCCTTTTAAACGTTGAATAAGAAAAATTACTCTGCTCCTCCATCCCATCCGTGGAGGTCAAAGATGTGATGTCATGTCTTCGGACCAACTGTAGGGGCGAGCCCCAGATCGTCCCCAATTGCACAGCACTAGTGTGACGTAAAAACCCAACCAACCAACCAACTCTGTTCCTCAAAGGGTTTAAGAACTGAGAATCGAAACTGAGGTTGTTTGCAAATATAGTACATTTTCAAAATTAACTTTTAACTCTAATAGAGCATAGAAAGTTTTATTATGGGTTTACATTTGTTATTTTACACTATTTATTAGTAATGGAGCATATAATTAATTAAATTGCATTAAGCCAAAATAAATAATGCTCACTTACTAAGTATGTTTTCGTTTGTTTCGTAATTCGTAAACAATTCGTCTTTTACCAATGCCATTGCAGGCTTAATCTACGGACTGAATATTTATAAATAAAGTCCATTTGTCGACTAGAACATATTTCTGTCTTAATTAATCAAATTCGAAACGCTAAAATGTCGACAACTTTTCCAACAATAAAATTACGGGCTCTGTCTACGGACTGAATATTCATTAAATAAAATACAATTGTCGACATGAATATGCTTATGTCTTTACACATTACTTTATATACGCAAAAATGTCTTCAACTTTCATAATATTATCGTTACTAGCTCTATCATTAGCTTCTTTTGAAATCTCTATGATGGTAGGTCATATTTAATGGCCAAAACCTTTTTATTCTTGGTCATTATGAATATAATTCTCCTAAATATCTCCAAAACGGAAAATTATATAAAGTCCAAAAAAGGAGGTACACAACTAGATGTTATAAGAAATCCTTATACCAATTTGCAACGTTCTGGGTCGAACTGTTTTTGAGATATGCGAGATAGTACTTTACAGGCTCTATCTACGGGCTAAATATTCATAAGAAAAAAAAATGCATTAATTGAAAAGAACATGTTTATGTCTTTAAGCATAACTTTCTACACGCAAAAAGTCTTCAAGTTTCGTAACAATATCATTACTGGCTCTATCATTAGCTTTTTTTGAAATCTCTATGATGGTAAGTCATATATAATGGCCAAAATCTTTGTATTTTTGGTCATTATGAACATAGTTTTCCTAAATAACTCCAAAACGGAAAGACAATCCAAAATAGAGGTGCACGACTAGATGTTAGAAAATACCTATAGATCAAATTTCAACGTTCTACATCTAACAGTTTTTGAATTATGCGAGATACATGCCCCCCCCCCCCCACACACACACAAGTACTTGCATACTGAAGTCACGAAAATTCGTGTAAAATCGTTGATGTCTCTGAAACGGGAACTCTTATTAAAACCAAAGTTGCATCTGTACAACTAGACATTATAACAGTTACGCATATAAATTTTCAACCTTCTACAATCATTCATTTTTTGAGCTTTGCAGAATACAAATCAATTTCGCACTTCGTGATTACTAACTTCCTTATACTTTGTATAACGAAGTAAAAATTAGTAGACTCATTTTATTAAACACCAATTTCCGAGATCTAAAACTTACCTACTTAAGTAGGATGGCTGTTAAGTTTCCTCTAATAACCACGCAATACATGAGAAAGGATATCTAAACTGGATTTATGTAACAATTTTCAAGAAAATCGTTAGAACCGTTTTTGAGATACAATCTTTACCAAAACTTGGCATACTTAATTATTGACCGGAAAACAATAATTACATACAAAAAGATGTTTAAAAAGGAGTTAATATAGCGAGTTTGAAAGAAAAAATCCGTGCATTCGTTTTTAAATGAACGCACTTGTGAAGCCTGGATTTGAGATATATTTAGAGGACGCCTATCAATTTTCCTGAACTAATCGACTATATTATTTGAATCATCTAATAGAGTGTTTATATAGCAACTTTGAAGAAAATTGATAGAGCCGTTTTTGACATACGGACTTACGGTCCCACTTCCGTTTTCTGCTGTCCCATTTCCGTTTTTTTCAATTTTCCCTAAACTTTGAAAAAATTATCTGTATACCAGACCTCTTTCAGCTCTGAAGTTTCGTAGTTCTATATTTTTAGCTTCGGTGATGTGATACCCAGAAGGTTCCGCATAGAGTCCTGCGCGGGTCGGATTTTACCTGACCCGAACCCGAGAGATGAATTTTAAATCAACCCGAAACCCGACCCGAACCCGACAAAAAAAATTTCATCAACCCGAAAACCAACCCGAACCCGCAATAGTGAATTTTTTGCGACCCGAACCCGACCTGAAACCCGAAAAATAAATCAACATTACTTATTCATCTAAAAATCATGCAAAACAAGGTAAAATGATATAACATGATATAAAATAAAGTAAATTTTCATTGTCACACAGTTGTTAAATTATAAAAAAAACTAGTATGTCGTGGCCACCACAAGACATACTTCTATATTTTTCTGTCAAATTCACTAAGGGCGAATAATTTATTAAAACTGTTTTTAAAAAGTTTAACTTAATGAATGCAAATAATTTTCATCTTAGGGAAATCTAACACTAAATATCCAAAGAGAGACAGTTTTATCGTCTATAAATAACTTTTTAAACAATGCGTTTTTATAATGGTTTTCTCACATATCATGGTTCGTACAGTTATATGGCATAGAAGTTGAGATATAGCCATCCTGTTATCGATGAAATTTGCAGCATAACAACGCCACCTATTGGCCGACAAGCATTCAAACTGAGTCAGCATAATGTCTCATAATCTCGCCTTCACACATATTAAGTTTTGTTTGATGATACACAATAGAAAATGAGATATAGCATTCCTTGAAATTGTGGAAATCGCTGTGTAGCAGCGCCACCTGTTCAGCGGTTGACACGAAAAGTTGACAGGCGCTAATATATATTAAATGGCACCTACATACAAATTTATATGAACTTCTGTGCAGTAGTTCTTGAGATATAGCTTTTCCTTAAATTGCGGAAATCGCCGTGCAGCAGCGCCACCTGTTGGCTGATAAGCATTCAAATTTAATCTGCATAATATCGCATATTGGTCTTCTCACAAATCAAGTTTTGTTGGATTATACGCAAAAGAACCTGAGATATAGCCTCCCCTGAAATTGCAGAAATCGCTGTATAGCAGTTCCACCCGTCGAGCGGTTGACACCAAATGTTGATAGAATCTAATACTTTCTTTTACTGAATATAGAAGAAAGTAAAAAAAAAAAAAAAAATTGTAAACTGCGAAATCTTTTCAATTTCCAGAATGTAAATGCGAGGTTATACTGTATTTGTATTTCTTGAATTTATATATTAACAACAGTCGAGAAAGATTTATACTACTTTTCTAATTTTCATATAGTTTCTACAAAAGATACATATTAGTTTCGTTGAAGAAAAGAAAACAGATCCAGATACAGATACGGATCTATTTTTCTGGCATATATCCGCGGATACGAATAGGGAGATCCGGTACATGTCTGCCCACCAGCGGCCGAGCGGTTCTGCGTTCGAATCTGTTAAATGGGAGGTGTCGGGTTCGATCCCAGGTCGCGCTCATCGACCTAGCTGTTCGGAGTTTTCCGTGGTTTCCTCCGAAACATGCGTAAATACGGGCTAGGACCCGTAGAAAGACTCAAACGGAGGGCATAATCCCTATATGCCTAGGACACATCTAGAGTCAATCGGCCTTAAATCCTCTAACCAAACAAAAAACCGATACATGTCTAGTATGTGCAGAACGTTTACATAGTTAGTTTACATAAATTAGTTACATAGTTGTAAACATGCCTATAAATTTATGTTTATAATTGTAAAAAAATATTTTGGAAGGTGTTCTCAAGTCGACCCGACTTGTTGAAAACCAAACCCGACCCGAACCCGAACCCGACCCGCAAGAAAAAAAATTCAGTCAACCCGACCCGCACGAAAAATGATCAGTTAACCCGACCCGAACCCGACCCGCAAGAGAAAAAAATCTGTCAACCCGACCCGATGCAGGACTCTAGTTCCGCACATACATACACATACACGCATACAAAAACTCTGACCAACTGTCACAAACTACTTTTCTGGACTCAGAGGCCGTAAAATGTATAAATCAGGTGAAAACTCGATATCGAGTTTTCGGACCGCACCTTAGAATGTAGAAACGAGGGAAAAAGGCTGAAAATTCATAGAAACATGGGAAAAAAAGAGTCAAAATTCCATAGAAAAAAGCCCGGGATGAAAGCAAAAAAAAAAAAAACTCACAATGTCAAGTGTGAAAAAAAACGCTAACACCGGAAAAGTTAAAAGGACAAAATTGACTAGAAAAAGACACCGAAGAGTGGAAGTGGGCGTGCTGGGGCGTTCAATATATCGTCGGGGGTTAATACGACTCGCCTAGTATAAGTTTATTCCCCTTCAGTAGTTCTGTAATATTACTTCCTTATTTATAAATAATGATCAAATTGATTAATAAATAAAACAAAACAAAGTAAAATAACATTTGATAATATAATAATATTCTTATGTGTGCACCAAAAATTTAATAAATAAATAAATAAAATTACTGTACACTTAAACTTTCTTTTAATTAACAGAGATAAAAAGATAATCGAACAATTTTTGCATTCGAAAACCTTATTTTAACTCATATGTTTTATATTGAAATTGAAAGGGGAAAAAGTGTGAATTAAATAGAAATATATCGAGAATTACTACATGTATATTTATATTTTTATTTGTCATTACGTATATATTTTACACAACTCGGGGGCGAGAAGCCGGCGGCGAAATTTCCGAAATTCACTGTTCGGGGGCGAAATTTCCGGGATGCGAGATTTTCCGGGGGAGAAATGCTGGGGGCGAAATTTCCGTAAACCAACTTTTTTCAACTGAAGACTTAATAATTACCCCCCTCAGTCTCTCTTTAGTCTCTAGAGAGACTAATTTATTCTCTAGAGAGACTAATTTAGTCTGTCTTATATAATAATAATAATAATAATAATAATAATAGAATTTTCCACCGTGATATATATTTAAGATTAAAAAAAAGGCAAAAATTCAATATTACCAGATTATGCAATGAAATTTAGTTATTATGCCTAATTTACAAAATTAAACAAACTGACATTTAACAAATGCATTTTAAATATGTATATTTATGAACATGTTTCAATGCGGCATTACAAGGAGATTTTATTAGATTATTCAGACTATTATAATATAATAAAATAAATACTAAATGTAGATTTACTAACTGAATGCAACTAAAATAAACATAAAGAAATTAAGAAAAAAAATATTTTACTCTAAAAGAGTATTATTTGTATATAGACGCCATTGGCAGAACGTTATTGCATACTAATTAAAAAATATATATATGTATAATAACAATATAGTTTTTTGATAATATTCTGCTGTAGTAATGATAAACATTTTCATCAGTACTACATTAATATCATTTCTTTAGTAATGCAAATTCCTTACACTGAGAAAAAAGAAATATATGTGACTGAAATCTACATTGCAAATAGAAGTTTGTTAAATTCAGACAGAAATGTGTCAGGAATACAAATTTAGACACATAAACGTCTGAAACACGTAAAGATACATATTTTCAGATACTACACACGACTGAATTTAAAACACATATATGTAAAAATGGACTTTATGTAAAAATAGACAGATTTATATAAAAATAGACTAAGTGTCTGACTAGTATTAATGTGTCTGAACTTAAGACACATTGCAGTTTTGACACTTGAAAATTAAGGCATTTTTCCATTCAAACATCTAAGAAATTCAGACATTTGACAGTTCAGACACTTAGAATTTCAGACACTTGCATTAACTTAGCAAATTTCACACGGAATCTTTTTTAAATAATATACATACGGGATTTAAGTTTCTTTCCACATCCGATTCCTTTAATAATATTTTATATAAGTGTTTAACCCTTAAATGCCTGATTATTTTTTAAATCAATTTAAAAATGTTTTATTCTTACCTTTATTAAATAAATCACGGGAAAAATACTTTAAAAAATCATACATTATTTTAACTATGGTTTACAGCTAAAAAGCAAGTTATTGTCAGTTGGCAATCATGAGCATTAGAGCTTCAATATTATTCTAATAATACTTTAATAGACAAAATTAGGTATGTTGCCGAAAGGCAACACACGGCATTTAAGGGTTAAGCTATTTAAACTATTCAGCTTTTTGAAATCGAATTTTCAAAGAAAAATTAATCGACTATGTAAACGAGCAATTCTGAGCAATTTGTACGAGACTGCTACTTAATTTTTCAATTTATTAAAAAAAAAAAAAAAAAAAAAAAAACATCTTCCTTAGTTCTTACACATCAGTGTAAAACAATCAATTTTCTGGTTTCCACGTAAATTGTTTGTTTTCCGTTAAATGTAAGTTTTAAAAAAGAGAAAGAGAAAAAGAAAAAAAGAAACCGTTTTCAAAATTTCATAAGATGTACTTTTTTCACATTTATCACTCATATTTCAAAAAGAAGAAACACTAAAAATATGCACATAAAATTTGAAACGGAAATGTACATTAAACATTAGGTATTTTGTCGAAAACTTTGATTAAAAAAATAAATAAATAAATAAAAATATATAAAAAAAATCTGGAGTGACTCCACTCGACTTTCCGAACATTGAGTAATTAACAGTTTTGTAGATAAAGTAAAGAAAGAGGAGTTGTTAAACAAACAAAAGAGAGAAAACCATAATAGAGTGTTTGAGTATTTTTCTCCATCTATTACACGATGTTTTATTTAACGCTACTGAACTTTGAGCCCATAGATCATAATGATAAAGAATTTTCCGTTGTGTCCCTGTAAAAACCTATAAATGCTAAATTCACCAAAATGCTTATAGTTAGTGCAACAGTGATTTATAATACTCATATAAAATTTCAGCTCAATTCAATAAGGCGTTTAGATGCTATCGTACTTTTAAAAATTTAGTCCCATAGGCCATAATGATAAAGAATTTTTCTTTGCGTCCCTGTAAAAAAACTGTAAGTGCTAGATTCACCAAAGTCTATACAGTTAGTTCAACTGTGATCTATAACATGTGTACAAATTTTTTGCTCAGATTAATAAGGCGTTTAGGCGCTATCACACTTTTAAAAATTTGGCCCCATAGGCATAATGATAAAGAATTTTTCTTTGTGTCCCTGTAAAAAAACTATAAGTGCTAGATTCTCCAAAATCTATACAGATTGAGTATTTGTGACATATAATATGTGTATAAATTTTTTGCTCAATTGAATAAGGCGTTTAGATGCTATTGCACTTTTAAGATTTTGCTCCCATAGGCCATAATGATAAAGAATTTTTCTTTGTGTCCCTGTAAAAAAACTATAAGTGCTAGATTCACCAAAATCTATAGGGTTCGTACTATGGTGACTTACAATATGCGTACCAACTTTCAGGTTAATTGAACAAAGCGTTTAGACGCTAGCGTGTTCACTCACAGACATACACACATACACACATACACACATACACACACACATACATACATCATCGTAAAAATAGTGAAAACGGACTCAGGGGACCTCAAAACGTATAGAAACATCAAAATCTCGAATTCGGATTTTTGACATGATTACAATACTTTCCTCACTATAGTGTTCGGAAAGTAAAAATATAAATTTACGATATGGTTGACGAATACTACATATCTATACTACTAACCAAAACAGGCGTACTGTCGATGGTTGTAACTTTGTCGGTATGTCGCTAGCCTGTGAATCCATAGTTCCTCAGTTTGAGTACGCCTGTCGGAGAGGTTCGCGATGTGTGGAAACTTTCGAATAAACGTTTTCTGCATGCTGTATGAAATTATATATCCAGTTTTTAACCAGTAACTAAACCACACGTAATCTTAATTATATTTGTTTTATTCATGAAAAATGAGGTAAAAAATGGCTGCTCTAAGTCACTTCAAGTGTCTTAAGTGCAGTCACATTCATGTCTTAACTTAAGACATCTTACGTATCTTAAAATTTAATACATGATTTCGTATCTGAAATTAATGGCATCCATTTAAGACACTTGTATGTCTGAATTTAAGACACGTGAATTTGCAGTAAAAACCTAATTTGTGGCTCTAGCAAAACAAGTTCCACGTCATCCTTATATTTTCTACCTCCCTTTGGTAGCGACTTCTAAAACCCCTGTTCGAATTCTAGACCGTTTTTCTATATTTTTGGGTTCAATCTCATTTAAAAATCCCTGTAAACAAATGTGAACACAAAAGGCGAGTTTTAGTTATTATAATTTTGTTTTATAACCCAATTCTAGTAAATAAGCGAGAATTTCTCGCAATACAAAGGATTCATAGCATTCATAATATTGTTTCACCATGTAGAAAAGTGTAGAATAGAAATTTACAATCGTTTCGTCAATCCAGATTATTTGTTTATCTTATACGCACAACTCGGAAATCTATATTTCTAGTTTAAGGATTTAGAAAATGGCTACTTATTCTTTCTATAGGAAAGCGGTATATATTTTTTTCTCACTATAAGTACAATTTTTTTTTCATCTGAAAACCTAATAATTAACCTTATTTAGTAATTTAATAGATATAATCATTTGGTTAAGTTTTATGTTGCTTCTAAGTCTCATGTTTCTATTCCATATTATAAGAAAGTCTCTGAATTTGTCGAAAAAAAAATACGCATTCTTAATATATCAGTTGCCTTCAAACTGCGACTACAAATCCGTAAATGTTTAATTATAAACCAGTTATAGACCCTGTAATACCAGTTATAATTTACGTGATTTCGATATAGTTTAATTTATTGTTTCACATTAATCCAATTATCATTCTAGGATTTTCTTTAAAAACGGTTTACGAGTTTTTTTAAATGAAGTTTGCTCAGTGCCTGTTGAATATTTCTCACTTCTGTGATGATGTCATTGTTTATTTGTTTGAAGTTTATCATTTATGTTAATACAGATACGGGGTCACAAAGGGCACGAATAGTTTATTTATGTTCTGCATTTTACATTACATGTACAGTACTGTAATATTTTAATACTTTTACTGTGTGTTAACTTTCACAGTTTATATTGTAATTTATTAGTGTATAGTTTTCAGACTTTATTTTATTATATATTTCATAATTTACTGTTTATTTTATAATACAGTGAAACTTGAATAATTCGAACTTGTTTAATTCGAAATTCTGAATAATTCGAATTTTTGACTCGGTCCCTTGAATTTTGTATTAAAATAATGTTAAAAAATCATGGGTAATTCAAATTATATTTTGGATAATCCGAATTATTCATACGATTACCTTTAAATTCAGTCGAACGTTGTTAACGTGAACCTCAACGGGGATAAAAAATTTTTTCATGTTACCAGTAGTTTAGGCTATCAGTAACTAATTTTCATACAGCTATACTAATATTCATTTTGACGGTGGAAGCAGTTCATATTAAAAGTAATTCACGTGAACAGTGTTCACATTAACGAGGTTCGACTGTATTACAGTAAAATTTGTTCACGAGATTTTTCTCAGCTAAATTGCATCATTTATTTTAACAGTCTTTCAAAAGAAGGATAAGGAAATACAAGATTATTTCCTACCTAGTGCATCAGAAGATAGGGTCCATATACATGAACTTCGAAGTTTTTTTTTTTTTTATTTATTTATTTTTATTTTTTATTTTTTTAATCTACATTCTTTGTCACTCTTGCTAACAGTAAGTGTGGCTTGTTTACGTCTAATACGAACATCAGTTTCTGAAAATAATAATTGCAATCTCTATAAGCTGTAATACTTATTCTGTCGTACTGAGAAATGTATTTGATTTATACTTCTATTATTCTGCAATGCATACTGCATCTTGCCATGGAAAAATATTGCAAATAAAAAGAATACTAATACATAAAACAGTTTTTCTTGCAACCTTTATATAGCATTCCATGTAGGACTACAGGCGCTCTTGATGTGCACCTGTGCTGAAATATTAGTAATTTGCATATCATACAGTGGTATACACATGGTACAAATTTCACCCTTTTTTGGGATTACCCACCCTTTTACATTATTATTATTATTATTATTATTATTATTATTATTATTATTAGTGTTGTTGTTGTTTCAGTTGTTGTTGTTGTTGTTGTTGTTGCATTGCATAAAATATTTTTTACTTCCCTTTTTCTCTTCTTCTTCTTCTTTTTTTTATTTTTTATTTTTTATTTTTTTTATTTTTTATGAAATTATAATACACATAATTTTCCATGTTATTTTTATACATACAATAGAGTCGCGGTTATCCGAGCCCGAATTAAACGAGTTAGTCAAAAAAGACTACGCTTCAATCTAAAAAAGACTACGCCCCACAGGAGGCGTGGCTTTTGACAAATGACGTATATATTAAAACCAATGTGTATATATTTATGATAAATTTGACTATACATCACTGTATTTTATAATTTAAATATAAATGTATGTCATGACATTTTTAACTGACTACATTTAAATGTGTAATATATATATATTATTTTATTTCATTGATTAAGGTTTCATCTATTTTAAAATTTGGCGTATATTTCCCTTCCGATTTACGATAGAGTTCACGTTATCCGAGTTTCCGCTTATCCGCATTACCTCGGATAAGCGAGGTTCTACTGTATATTAATTATATATTACTTTTCAGTTTATGGATAAAAGTAAAATAATAATAATAATAATAATAATAATATATATATATATATATATATATATATATATATATATATATATATATAATTTTAATTTATGAATACATTAATGTGCATTATATTTTTTATGTATAATTTTTTGCAGATCTAAGTTATTTTTTCATACAACTTGTATTCATAAACTGTAACCATTCTTTTAAATTGAAATATGCCTACGAATTGGCATAATTTATGCACTAAATTTACTTTACAATTTTTGTAAAAATATAAGTAGATTTGCGAAGCATTTCCTTTATAACTTACTCAAGATACTCTTTACTTTGGAAATATCTAGTTTTCTTCGTATAAATCGTTTTTTCTATTATATTTGGAACTATCATTTCTTTAAACTAAGGAAATTTTTTCAATATTTAATGAATGTCGTATAACTCGAAAAGGCACGTGTTTTTTATGTTTGTTCGAAGATGACAGATATCCAGTGGAACAGATGTTTCTGACAGTAAATACTCGTATTTTGCTTTATTAATGAGGAAATTTTCTTTTTTTCTTTATTTTTTTTTTTTTTTCAGATATCAACGTAAGATTTTTTAACCTTTCGTCATTTCGAATGTAATATTTATTCTCATGGGAATATATTATTATTATTATTATTATTATTATTATTATTATTATATTTTTTATTTGTGTGTGTGTGTGTGTTACAGAAAAGAAAAAATCGACATGTAACCTGTCTTTGAAAAATGAATCAATAGAAAATTCTTTATTTGTATTAGTTAAAGATTATAAATTTATTACTATACTTTAACGACAAAATATATGATTATTAGTGTGTTAAAAATTGATTTATCTTTACTAAATTATGCCACATATATTCCAATTTTTTGCAAAAAATTCGAAAATTAAAAGATCTATCAATAATTACGTGATATCAAATATAACAATATTTAAAAGTCACATATTTAAAATGTACACCATGCGAAATTGAAAAGAGTAATTTCAATTTTATTTAGCCGTATTAAGGCTGAATAAAAATATATGAATATTTCAATTCGTCATTTAGATAGTTTTCTTTCGAATGTTACATTTATATTAAAAGTTATATGGATAATTTTTCTAATATTATCTGTCGGTACACTGGACACTCATGGTTTTCTTTAACAGTAGGTATAAAAATAAAATGTAACGATGAAAAAACCAAATATAACAATGTACTAAGTAACAGTTAAATATTATTTTTAAATGTCGAAAGAATATGAATTTCGACGATACATTAGGTTGAATTTCAGATTTAGATGTAAATTTTTCTTTAAGTCATTGTAAGATAATCATACTTTTATAGCTCATTTTTTTTAAACCTTATTTTGTTTGTGTAAGGAAAATATTATGATTCTTAATTTATATATGACTGTAAATTATCTTTCTTTAAGCTATAAAACCTTCGTACAATTTTTAGAAGAGTCGTTTTACTTTTTTGACGAAATTCCAAATAGGTGAATTCGTAAAAAAAAAAAAAAAAAAAAAAAAGGAACGAAAATCGTACTTAATGCATTAACAAATAAATCCGTACCATCATTTTTTATTTCAAAGTGTTGGTCAATTTCTGATAAATGTCATGTTTTAATCAAATAACAAGGAAATAGCAAGAGATTCTGAGTTTGCTAATGGTGTTTATTATTCATTTTTTTAAATTAGAATATTCCCAAAGACTTATCACACATCTTGATTTTTTTGGTGTAGATGTTATCGATTATTATAATTTTTTTTTTTTTTTTTTTTTTACTTTAGACACCTTCAAAAATATTATTTTGCTCCTTTTTTCGTCCATCCAAAATTGATCCTAAAATTATATTCTTACAAATACTTTTACTGGTTTTTGAATATTTGTTATGCTAGTAAGTCCACACTAATATAGGTTAGGCACAACAGTATTAATATATTGTCATCAGCATCATTCTCTTCTGAAAGCGATATTTTTCATCATGACAAAACACATATACTTAAATTTTTTCATTAAAATCTTTTACATTCGTTAAACAATCAAATACTCTCTCAAGTTTTTGAATATTTACACATGTTACACTGTTAAAAATAAAATCCTACATTTCACCAGAAAAGTAATTATTTTGGTACAATGTTAGAGGTCCATTTTAGAGGACCCATTTCTACGCACCACTGAAATGTGAAACCAAACACCAGAAAATTGTTCGTATCTAAAAACACCTAATCAGCACTGTTCTCTTGATTAAACTTTGAAGGAACAATTTTAACAATGTACAGTAATTAACAGACTAGTGGCATTTAGTATTCATCACCTCTTAGCAAAAAATGTTAAATGTGAATAATTTACTATTTTAATAGAAACGAAACAATCTTTCATAAAATAAGGTTATTTCTTATTTTAGCACATGCCTGCCCAACTCAAAGCACTTAGTTAGCCGCACTGGAAATCTGTTTTATTCAGGCGGGCCGCACCGTATGTATATATGTATATTTGTGAGTGTATGAATTCTGTATGTATATACTTTTTTTTTTTTTTGGGGGGGGGGGTAACTCAGGGTGAAGATTCGTAGCAGAATGCACTAATTTAAATTATTTTCATTGATAAATTAACAATAAAATTGTAAAATAAATAAATAAGTATAATGTGACCATAAACTAATATCTTTAATAAAAAGAATGACTAAGGATCTAGTAATATTACATTGCAACAGTGTGATTCTCTAGCTACCGTAATTGTTGAAAGGTATTTTCACTTCGGAAACTCGGTATGGATTTATTAAGTTTTAATGTGTTATTCAAAGTTGTGCAACTATAAATACTGTTAGTAGCTTCGCGGGCCGCGGGCTGGCTATAGCACATATAAAATTATACATAGGATTTATAGTATTAAATGAAAAAATCTGGAGTGACTCCACTCGACTTTCCGAACATTGAGTAATTAACAGTTTTGTAGATAAAGTAAAGAAAGAGGAGTTGTTAAACAAACAAAAGAGAGAAAACCGTAATAGAGTGTTTGAGTATTTTTCTCCATCTATTACACGATGTTTTATTTAACGCTACTGAACTTTGAGCCCATATATCAAAATAAAGAATTTTTCGTTGTGTCCCTGTAAACACCTATAAATGCTAAATTCACCAAAATGCTTATAGTTAGTGCAACAGTGATTTATAATACTCATATAAATTTTCAGCTCAATTCAATAAGGCGTTTAGATGCTATCGTACTTTTAAAAATTTAGTCCCATAGGCCATAATGATAAAGAATTTTTCTTTGTGTCCCTGTAAAAAAACTGTAAGTGCTAGATTCACCAAAGTCTATACAGTTAGTTCAACTGTGATCTATAACATGTGTACAAATTTTTTGCTCAGATTAATAAGGCGTTTAGGCGCTATCACACTTTTAAAAATTTGGACCCATAGGCATAATGATAAAGAATTTTTCTTTGTGTCCCTGTAAAAAAACTATAAGTGCTAGATTCTCCAAAATCTATACAGATTGAGTATTTGTGACCTATAATATGTGTATAAATTTTTTGCTCAATTGAATAAGGCGTTTAGATGCTATCGCACTTTTAAGATTTTGCTCCCATAGGCCATAATGATAAAGAATTTTTCTTTGTGTCCCTGTAAAAAAACTATAAGTGCTAGATTCACCAAAATCTATAGGGTTCGTACTATGGTGACTTACAATATGCGTACCAACTTTCAGGTTAATTGAACAAAGCGTTTAGACGCTAGCGTGTTCACTCACAGACATACACACATACACACATACACACATACATCATCGTAAAAATAGTGAAAACGGACTCAGGGGACCTCAAAACGTATAGAAACATCAAAATCTCGAATTCGGATTTTTGACATGATTACAATACTTTCCTCACTATAGTGTTCGGAAAGTAAAAATATATACGGCCATCAAAACTGCCTTGCAATATCCCCTGGAACTTTCTGTGTATCTTGAAACTCTTCACCTCAGCTCTTGATTTCTTTGTACCACACAGGCATATTTTGTAAACACACGCGACACATATTTCTAAGAATTCTGTCAGAATATACTAGTATCTGTAAGCTTATTTATCTAATAATCAACTATGTTCCTGCTGGAGTATTTGTACAGTTGTCCTTAGTTGGTAATACAACGAAACGTATATCGCGGATTTACCGCTGTATTATGAAGATGTACCATAGTAAATCCTCAGTTGCAAAATGTCATAGCAACTGAATCAAATAATTGCCCTATACCACTACTGTTCATCAGAACATGTAGCAAACGATTGAGTATTTTACTGTGACCTTTACGTTTTCAGTAAGGTCTTTGATGTTCAGCAGGATTCATTCTGAAACGTAATTAATCACTCTATACAATTCTGTTCCACAACACTGATTCTCGAACAAATGCACACACACCATTGCCAGATGGGCTTCGTTAGTAAGTGGAATGACCTGCCTGACCTCATATCCCATTCACCGAGTCCTTTATCAATGTGTACTGCATTCTCAGAGATTAGTACGTCATATATAGTTGATAAGCACACGATAAATGCATTGAACGCCAACCGAAAATCGCTTAAACTTCGCATTCTTCTGTTACTCTTGATCCGACTATATCTTCTTGCCGCTTTGTAATACCACAGATTACTCTTTAATACAGAGGCTGTTCGCACATTTTTTAGACGATTTTATTTCGCAGTAAGAAAAAATCGTTTGCATGGAGAATTTTATTTTTACAACAGTTATATTTTTGGAAGTTTTATTTATCTTCTGATGTTTAGAATTTTTGTTTAGATGCAAAAATGCGCTTTTAAAAAGGCAGTGGATGGAAGGGTAGGTTTCCGCTCTTTCCAAAGAGAGTTTTTAGTGAAATCTTTATGAAAAGCATTTATCAGGAGAAAAATGGAAAAATATCGCAACAATAGATGAATCTTGGGTCTGTTGAAGTGGTTGCAATAAAAAAGAATCAATTTATTATCACAAAAGTGGAGAAAAATTTTTTTACTACATGGTTCAAAGCATCAAAAGAAAGTTTTTCTAAAGGATTTATGATTGTCACTGGTTTTTCATACAAGCGCAAGATAAATGCAAAACAAATGTGACAAAAATGTCAAAATCAGCTCTAAATACTATCAAGAACATATTTTAATTCCAATTTTTAAAAATGAATATCCAGATCTTTATCGACAATGCTATCAATCCGTTGAACTGTATCAAGACAAAACAAGCAGCCACACATCGCAATCCGCAATTGCTTTTCTAAAAAAATATGGAACAAAAAAACGGGAATTAAAACCATACCCTTCACTGATATTCCTGCTAAATCTCCTGATGTATCACTGTTGCATTTTTGTGTTTTTTGACTCTTAAAATCAACATTATCCAAACACCGACTACAGCACTTTGTGGACTTTGGAAAGCCGTTCAAGAGGAGTAGAAAAACATACCTCTTCCGATATTATAAAAAGCATTATTATCATAGAAATTACGATGTAGAATGATAGTTAAGAACAAGGGCTATCAAACTGAACAAATAAAACTCGAAATATGAGTGAAATTGCTTCAGTACACTCCATCAAAATCGTCTAAAAAATGTGCGAACAGCCTCTGTAGAAGCATCGTTGAATAAGAGATCCAATTTTTGAACGATTCTTTGACTTTATCAACATCTTTCTTTTAATTCAATTGTAAGATTTCTCTGGTCATATCATCTTGAATCTTTCTGTGAGGTATTAAGGAAATTCACATAAATGGAATGAACAACATTCGCAAAGAATTTTTGCTCTAACATTTAAATGTATTATTTTTTTGTACGCGATTTTAATATTCTTAACGATGAGCTGAAGCTCTAAGAATTCAGCCACTTACCACCAAATTTAATCATTCATGCATTCCGTAATAAGGTATGTGCATTGTTTATCGGAATAAATTCTTAATTGACGAATTTCATAACTGCATTACACATGAGAAATCTCTTCAGAATTCATCAAAATATAGAATCTTTATCAATACATCTCATTGCTTAACAATGGTTTAATATCAACGCTTGTTAAATTATACTGCAACTGAGCACCAAATACAGGTGTGAAGAGAAATGAATAGTTAAAATTAATAACTGCTATTATAAATTTTTAATGCATCTATATTGACAGATATTTATAGATTCAAAGCTTATTTCAAACATGCATAAAAAAATAAAATTATGAAAATATTAATATAGTTTTAATACGTGAATACGTTAAGCAATTAAATAAACAGTAGATTTATCTTCGGTTATCAGTAACTTTAAAAAGGTTTCATTCTCAATATATATATATGTACATTTGACAAAATGGCAAAAGAAATTATTTGTGTTATTGGTTGTATGATTTTATAGAATGCCTTTTTTCGTTTCTATCCTTGCTAGTTTAAAACTAAAGGAATATAAAGTTAACTGAATGCAACATAAAGGAAAAATTTGTTACATTAAATACCCTAAAACTTTCCAAAATAGATAAACTTCTCAATATATTTAAATATATACATATATATATATATATATATATATATATAAAGCAAATGATGCAAATATGGCCAACCCGCAATAATGTTATTAATTTCAATACAATACGAAAGATGGCGATTGAATCTAGTCGCTCGAAGTGAGAAGAACATAATTTAGTGCTGCGTTGCCCGCAAAATCGTGATCACGTGCATGGGGGGACAGTCATTGGGGATTTGTTGTTGAATTGGCATTTTATAAATTTGTCTCTTGCAAAATTGTTACATTTTTGATTTAAACAAAGTATCTGTATTTAGTGTTATAAATAATATTTTAGCTGGTTTAATGGTCCTTTCAACTATATAAAGGAATTTCAATAACTGAATTTTCAGACAGAATTACGAACGGTTTTTTAAAACTCGTTACTATAGGCAATATGCCCATGGGTAATCAAATAATCAAGAACTAAACATTTATAAAACAGAAATTCAGAGACAAATAATTTACATTTAACTTTTTTAATGAGTCTTAATAACGATTAATACTAGTTAAAATAGTATCAATTAGCAATTATTATTATTATTAAAATTATTATTATTTTATATAAATTAAAAAGATAGCGATAATACAGAGGAGAAATCAATATTATATGAGAGTTTCATTAAATATATATATGTTCCATTTATTACTATCAAATACACTTTTAGAAAAGCCACAGAAGACGGTCATTTTTTATCATGAATTTTCGATGTTTTATTAAAAAATTAGACACATGCCCACGTCTTCAATGGAAAATAGAGTAAAACTAAATTAAATGAAAATATTTTGTTAGTAAAAGAATTGTAATAGTTTCTAAAATTATACGTTTTCGTTAAAAAAAAAATATATATATATATATATACGTATATATATAACTTTAAAAATAACTTTTTTTTTTTTTTTTAAGTAAGTTTTGTGTTATTTATTTCGAGAATCAAATGACCTAAATGAATTATCATTTTTCTAAATATATTTACATACAAATCATTACTTTTATGGTTATGGTTATCTAATTTTTGTATGAAATCTTACGACAGATAATATACATCTTATTTTAACATCAAACTTTGTGTTACTCAAAATAATTAATTGCTGTAAATACTGCTTTTAATATCTCACATTAAAAACATTATTTTCAGCAATAACTTTGTAAGCTTTTATTTTTAAAATATATAATTTTTACTTCCATTACCCTACTACCGTAGGTAATGGAAGTATTGTATTCGGTCTGAAAATTCGATATCGGGTTTTCACCTGATTTACACGTTTTAAGGTCCCCTGAGTCCAAAAAAGTGGTTTTTGGCAATTGGTCAGTGTGTATGTATGTGTGTGTGTGTGTATGTATGTGGAGAATCTTCTGGCTATTATAGCTCAGAAACTAATAAAGATAGAGCTACGAAACTTTAGAATTGAAATACTTCTGGTGTACAGATGAAATTTCCAAATTTTGGTGAAAATTGAAAAACCGGAAGTGGGACATCGGAAACCAGAAGTGGGACCGTAAGTCCGTATCTCAAAAACGGCTCTAACGATTTTCTTCAAACTTGCTATATAAACACTCTATTAGATGTCCTTTCGAATGATATAGTTGGTTAGTTCAGGAAAATTGATAGGCGTCCTGTATAAATAGCTCAATTTCAGGTCTTCCAAGGGCGTTCCTTTAAAAACAGCTGTACGGATTTTTTTCAAACTCGCCATATTAACTAACTTTTAAATATCCTTTTGTATGTAATTATTGTTTTCCGGTCAATAATTGATTTTTTGTAAAAGTTGGTATCTCAAAAACGGCTCTAACGATTTTCTCTTTAGTTCACTTTTATGTTTTCTGATCGCATTATCTCTCAAAAATGCATATAATATGTGTAATAGTGGGTAATGGAAGTCGTGTGGTTGTTTCACACCAGATTTTTAATCTTATGAAAATATTCAGTGCAAAAAAAGCTTTCTTTCTATATAAATATTTATAGATCCCATTTAATAAAATATATTTCAAACTATGTTTTCCAGCTATTATTTCATTAAAAACTTTATTATTAAATATTAAAATAAGCTATATTCTATGCAATTTAAACATAAATTATACGACCAACTTCCATTCTTTCAGGTTTTTCTTCTTTGTATCCTTCTCTATTATAGACATTTCTCTCATATATAATCTATCAATATCCTAACCATAGAACAAATGCCAAATACCCCTTCTTGACATATTTTAGCAACCCAATAGATAGTGACTTTTCTTTTCATACTAGGTAACTTGCATCGTGGGACGAGCGGAACTATTGTCTTCATTTCTCTTTCTACCAGCTTTGAGGACTTATATCCGTTCAGCATCACAAAAGAGCTCTAATGGTAAGCTCATTGTATATTTTCATCATACTTTCTCTTCCTTTGGATGTTTGTAGCTAGTTACGAGTATGAACAAAACATTTTTATGTTACATTTTGCTGTTTAGTATATATTATATGCTACACTAAAGAATATATTTGATACACTGTATTTTTATATATTTTTTTTAAGATGTATGAAATATTTTTTGTTAAATACTAAACTGTAAAGGAAAGTTTCTAAGACAGTATGTAATTTGATAAATTTACTTTTTTTTTTTTTTTTTTTTTTTTTTTTTTGATTTAAGCAAGCATTAGACCAGGGATCTACTTTGTAGAAATATTATAATGATTAAAAATGATTCAATCAATTAACAGTAGTATAATAGTTAATATTGTTTTTTTTTTTAAGAAATAAACGATTTAATTAATATATTTAATTATAAGTTAATTAGTTGATTTAGGATAATTATAAGTAATTGTTTCGTTATTTTAAATATATATTGAAATACAAACATTATTAATAAGTGAAAAAAATAATCTAAAGTTTGATAAAATTTGATTGGAATACAAACACTATTTTACCATGTTTTTATTATCTTCGATTCTTGTTTATTTGTTTGTCCAGTACAAATCTTGAAATCGATTTTTAACTAACCTCTCTACTAGCTATACATTGAAAACTTTCAGAATTGCTCAGAATCCGATGAATAAACAATACTTCGAAGCCCGATTTTCGAATTCTTGATTAGTTTTCTTTCAATTAATTAAGATATGAAAATAATAACCTATTAATAGCTTTAAAAATAGCCATTAAATATTAGCTATAATTCCATTCATTTTCTTTCGACATAAAAATAAATACATTTAATTAAACGTGAAGGTTAAATAATTATAAAAAGTTAAATTATGCATCTCACAAAAATTAACGTCTTTATCTTTTGAAAAAAATTATACACATTGAAAATGTGCTAATGTAGTTCTATAGCTATGATTCAACAGTAAATTAATAAACGTGGTGTATATATATATATATATTTTTAAAATCTTATAATTATTAATTACGTTTTATTCGGTAGTTTCTTTTTTTTATTTTTTATTTTCTTTTTGTATCATTAATATGTAGTTTTCCCAGCACTGGACATACTAACTACAATAGAAAAGCAGGCGGGAAAGACGATGCCGAAGGCATGGATAGCCCATTCAATATTTCTGTGTGAATATGTCTGTTTCTGTTTTCGCTCACGGGTAAAATGCTGCTGGAAACAGTGGTATTAGCATTGTGCGGGCGGAGAAGCTGTTAGTCATTTAGTGAGTATTGAATTTGAGGTTTTACTTGATTTCAAGGTTTTTTTTTTTTTTTTTTTTTTTTTTTTTTCTCTTTTTGTGCAATAAATGAGATGGATTTTTTAAGAATTCATTAAAATATATTGACAGCAAAGCGAACAAACTTAATAGAGCCACAATAACGCGGGGCTGAGTATAGCCAGAATGTAAATAAATTTTCTTTTTAAAATATGCACACATATTTCTAATAAAATATATGAAAAAAAAGAGTAATGATTTAGATAAAATATTTAATTTTTTAAAATATTCTGAATCAACTTTCAAAGACTAATTTCAGGAGTTTAAAAGCATTACGAATGTAACTGTCATATAGTTTAACCTGTTTTAATGGTTTTTGCAGCAGATTTTAAATCATTATTCTAATAGCGTATACCATTACACGATACATCATTAAAATATCATTTATTATCTGAATCTTTATTATAAAATTTCCATAATTTAAACTATAATAAAGATGTATATTTATTTTAAGTGCATTTTAAAATACTAACATAAATATTTGAATATGCATTATTGTTTAACTAAGTTTAAATTGGAAATTTTACAATTATTACAAACACAGCAAAGTGAATTTTAATTAAATTCGACTGATTTATTTTGATTAAACCTATTTTCAAGAGACTAAAGTAAATTTTCATACATCACATAACGTATTAATTTTAATTAAATCCTAAATTATTAATTCAGATAATGAATGCATGCGATTGCCTCTCGTAGTTGTTTTATAATTTGTTTAAACTTTAATTAAAATTAACATATAAACATGATGTTTTATAAGATATGAAAAATATTTCTAATTGATTTTATTCACAAGATTATACTGAGCTTCATCTAAAATGCGTTTATCCTTTTCTAATTTATGAAAGTTTAAACTTTAATATATTATCAATAATTTTGAAAGTTACCGATTTCAAAAATAAATAGTTACAATTAGTGTGCACTGTTTATTTGTTTGTACGCAAAAATTGCGTATCCGATGTACTTTGATTTTATCAAAATAGGAGCGAAAATATATACGAATGAAGTGGATGTTTACTTTTTACGTAATGTACACCGTAAAAACGTGCCTTTAGAAAATAGTTCCACTGTAAAAAATATGTCCTATTTGCTGACAGAAATTCTCTGCAATTACAGAAAATACGTACTGACAAAGTAATTTTTTCGTAAATTACGTGTATTTTCTCAAATTACAGAGAATTTCTGACAGCAAATAGGTCATAATTTTTACAGTTTATCATCTATTTGGGTCTAGAAACGTCCCAGCGGCTTTTGAAAACAAATCGTAAAATATTAAATTAAAAAATACTTTGCATTGTTTCCTAGTGTGTAAGAAGGTGATACTTTTCATGCAGGTTTAAGTAAGTTAAATATAATGATATTTTGGCAAAGTTCGATTTTGACCTCAAATTGCTCATTTACAGTTATACTTAAATTTGTGAAAAAGTTTAAACATGAAATAAAAGTAATTGGTTTATATATATATATATATATATATATATATATATATATATATTAACAATGTTCCACTTAAGGAAAGAAAATTATTAAAAAAAAAAAAATGTGCTTCGTATTTATATATATGCTTGTGGTATGAGGCAGGTGCAAATTCGTCCTGCTATCCGCGATTGTAATGAAATGCTCGCCCTCTGGTGGGCTAAGGTGAAATTACAATTAACATGAATAGCTTTCGGTTTTCATGGATACGCCATTGCTTGCTGATGTTTAGTTTCACATATATTTATGGAATAAAAATGAATAAATCCGGTAAAAAAGATAACACATACTGTTGTGTCACAGTGTAACTCCAAAGTATCAAGAAATCCAGAATTAAGCTTCCATTTATTTCCAAATGACAAGTTTAAAATTTCAGTTGCTTCGGCTAATGGAAGTAAAGAATTAATCAGATGATTTGAAACTAATATTTCTTCAGCTTCAGTTAAATACCTACTTCCGATCGAACTTTGAATAAACTGAATTTTTTTTTTTTTTTAAACAATCAATTTTCCATGATGTAATGGCGGAGAAATTATAGCGCGAATATTAGGTAGTAACAGAAATAGAACAATAATAAATACACGAGGCTATTATGTTTACTAACAACAAAAGCTGAAAAAGCGCAACCTATTGACCATTACAACCGCGGATACCCATACACAAAATACTAAGCGATTTACAAACCAAGTTTACAAAAAAAAAAAAAAAAAAAAAAACATTTAAGAATATTAAAATTTTTCATCTTTTAAAATATCTTAATTCGTTACATGGTTACAATCCTTTCCGTAGATTTCCACGAGCTTTTCAAAATATCTCTAAAAATTATTAACAAACATACACTGCGAAAAATAAATAAATTAATTAATTAATTAATCAAATAACATAATCAAATACTTATACTGTGTTTTGGTTATTAGACCTCTGTAGATACGTAAATTAAACGAATATCTATTACTTAAGTTGTGATAGGTTTTAAATATAAATTTGGGGCAAATGTAAGAAAATTAAAAGTAGGCAAAATTCCTTTGGCAAAAAATTTAATATATGCAGCAATTTTCCCATTTAATAGAAAGCTATATATTAGCTTCTATAACGTATATGTGCACAAAACTGAATATGGGAGATGGTTAATGCGAAAAACGCTGATTCAGCATGGGAGCATATCGCCCATCAGAGGGCGCTGTTAGGCTGCAATTTTCCTCTTTTACGGGAAGCTACAGCTTAGTTTCTGAAACGCATACAGGCATTAAACTTAATATTTTAGATGACCATTATGTGATAACATGCTGATTCAATTTAAGTGCAAAGCGGGCGACAGATGACATTTATGTGTCGCAGTTTTTTCTGATTATGGGCAGAGTATATCTTATAGCTTCTATGATATGTAAATGATCCAAACTTTATATATATGAGATGTATTGAATCAAAAACTATGCTGATTTCATTTAAATATATATTGGCTTATATGTTTCTTTGGCATTACTCACGATCTTCGATTTTTCAAACGGCTGAGCCAAATTGCAATTGCATACCTAGAATCTTTATTGTTAGAATTAGAATTGAATAGTTTTAGTGCATTTATCTGGTAAACGATGATGTTGTAGAGAATAACACAGAAAAATGTTATGCAGCAGCTGCAGCTTACTAGTTCAACTTTCATTTCAAATGTTAGTAAATAACATATAAAATTCGATTAAATAAGTAAGACTATAAAACTGCTTCTTTTGAAAATAAAAACGATTAATATTTGATATAAAGAAAAATATTAGCTTAAGAAATAACATGAACAGTCCTTCCACGTACATAAATATAACCTGGTTTACTTATTTTATTTCATTACGTATTGTCATAATCACTTTTATATGCTTTATTTTTTCGATTAAAAAAAAAAAAAAAAAAAACTTATTTTCAAATGAAGAATCATTTTGACATTGAAGAGGGTAAAATGATAAATACTTCGGTCACTTTTTCAAAAATGTGTTTTTTTCGTTACTCAATTTGGGTTTAAAATATTATTTATTAACCATTAAATGCATGATTTTCATTTTCTCCAAAAAGTTGTGTCGGAAATTCCCGTTCATTCTTCTGCTTTCAGAACAAAATAACTTTCCAGACAGACTGGCGCGTGCCTCTTTTTTATGATTGCACCACTCTTTCGATTTGAAATGAGAAGTATTCGAAAAAGGTGCTTTTTAGAATCAGAACAGAACAGGACCTTGAATAGAGAAGGGGCTACGTGAAGATCGCTTTTGTTTTCGGACGTCCCGGTCCTAGAAAATAACTATTAAAAACTATCAGAACTTCAACTAAGAATGAACATTCATCAGAATCAATTAGAATTTAAGAACTTTATGATTAAGATTTAGTTTAAATACCTATCTGTAAATAGTCTTTGTTTCTGTTTTCGTTTTCGTTTAACGTGTATGCTAACAAAGCATTAAATTTCGTTTTCCCATCTAAATAGTGCTGTAGTTTAATAGACTTTGCGTTAATGGATCATAGCTGCCACCATCCACATCCGGACCTTTGTGATAGAAGCTTTCAAGTGAGACCCATCCGTATTTTATTATTTAAGAAGTGAATATTATTTAGAAGTATTATATTTTTATTAGAAAATTTAAGAATGTAAGAAAAGTTAAGATGAAAAATATGCTGTATCGGGTCTGTAAGAAGAATAATTAAGTTTTAGATCAGAAGATCTGGTACAGCAATAAGTTGTATTCAATTGGAAGGAACATTTATTATGCAGAAAACGTAGATTTTTCAGAAAAATCAGTTTTTTTTCTTTGTGCAATATTCTAAATTATGTGTTATACATAGATTAGATAATGGCAATTTTACCTTAGACTACCAAAAATCATTTTTTTTTTTTTTTTACCTGTTGCAGAAATGCTACACTATGCATTTAAGGGATAACATATGTTTATAATAAAAAATGTAGCGCAAAACATATTAGCAAATGGGCAAAGTTTTATTTAAACAGTTATGTTGCTTTTCCCAAGTTTTTTCCTTAATAGGATCATTTTAGGTCACCTTTCCCGTCCCTTTAATTCTTCACATTAAGCGCAAATATCTGTCCCTCTCTCTCTTTCTCTCTATATATGTATATATATATATATATATATATATATATATAAATTAAACGTATTAACGTAAAGAATAACAGAATATTTAATGCCACAGAATACCTCAATAATCACCAAGAAATAATATTTATACTCCAAAATGAGTACATGGGTTTTCAAATTTAAGTATATATTGTTTTGGAGCTATTTTGAGACAATTTAGCTCATTTCTAAGAAACTATTTTCCACAGTGTATTAATTAACTCCAAAATCTCTGAAGCAATCCCCAGAGAGTTCCCTCAACGTAGGATGGAAAAACAGTAAAATGTTTCAAGAGCTAATCGCAAAACGAAATGCAGCTTCGCCTCCTGCATTACATCAAGCGGGAAAAAAAAAAAAAAAAAAAAAAAAACACTGCATCTATAAATGCCAAGTTAAAAAAATAATTTCATTAATATATTTATATATATACACTAAGGGACAAAAGTAAAAGCCCCACTGCAGAAAAAATGACGTATACCTTTTTCATCTGTAATAACTTCAAAACTAATGGTTGAAACAAATAAAATTGTCATGTTTGCATAATACCAAAGAGATGAAATGATACCTATGTACATTTTCGATTTGGTAATTCGCTTTATTACACTCTAAGAAGTACTTATTAAAATCAATATAGAACTTTTTTTTTAAACGTAATCTAATAAACATATACTTCGTATGCTTTTACGATTTATTATATGAAATAAACAAGTTACATTTTAACATATGAAATAAAAATATTTATTTGCTAGATCTAAACAATTATTTATTAAATATACGTATTATGCATTGGGTAAGCCTACCTTTATATGAAATTACAGCTTTAATGTGTAATAGCATAGTATTATGCAGTGTTGTAATATAAATATGAGGCATTTGACTGTGCTAAATATCATAAATATTTTTTTCTAGTTCTTACAGAGTTATGGGCTTTAAATTTCGAATCCTCCCCCCCCTCTGCCCCGCCTTTTTATAGACTAAACATTTTCGAACAAATTGAGATTAGGGTTATTTTCAGGTGTGACGAATAAGAAATTCTACAATATTCTTTGTGGGATTTAACTTAAAAAAAAAAAAAAATAAGATATGATTACTTTCAGAATAATAGGTACTCATAGCAAAGGATAGGTAATTTTAACAATTTGGATTAAATAAGCGTACCATAGACACCCTTTAACAATGTGCAATATAATCTTGAAATGCTGTTTGCGGAAAGTCTGAGACAGCTTCAAAAGAGTTTTTCAGGCACCACTTTTATAATGACCACGTTTTATTTAAAGTTAATTGATCCCTTGAGCATGGAAATTTGGCTGACTCTTTGAGAAGTTATGCACCTCCGTACCATAATGTACGGAGAATGAGTCACAGTTTTAAGAGTGTTATTTTCATTAAGTCGGTCACATTTTTTTTTTTTTTTTTTTTTTTGTTCCTACTAGTTTTTTCATCTGCCCGAAATAAATTAAACTTGACTCATCGGAGAAAAAAAAATCAGCCTAATAATTCACTGATAATAATTTTAAATTTTTAGTCAAGGGTATTTTTAGTCACAATTTATTTAATTTTTATTCTTTTACTTAGTAAACGGATTTTTTTACAGATCTTCTGATTTTTAACCATTTTGTTTAATTGTTCACGCACTGTTTTTTATGAAAGTATTTTGCTATACACTTTTTTTCTCTCTAAGTTATGAACATGTGCAAATCGATTTTTTAAACTTTTGCTTTTTATGTTGCGGTCATCTCGCTTAGATGAGCAACATGGTCACCTAAAGCCAAATTTTCTAATTAAACAGTCAAAGGATTTTATATCTTGCTAAAAACCATCTTACTAAAATTTCGTTAACATTTAAACATTAAGTTATCCTACGTATTAAAATATTTTTTGATTTTCATTCTAAAATTAATACTTTTTATGGCATCGTTAATTGCCTTATCCTTGCCATTTTTGAAATACTTTCTAAAATTATTATTTTCCTGACAATTGCATTTTATTTTAACACTGGGATCAATCCTAAAGTGTACGTTGAAGATGATGTAATAAAATCTGATTGAAAATTTGCTTTTTAAATGATAAAATTGTCGGTTGTAGAAAGAGAAAAAGAAATTATCGAAGTGCGACTTTTTATCCCCTTAGTGTGTGTGTGAATATATATATATATATATATATATATGACAAAAGAAAAGCCCTACAGCTTTTTAAAATGTCTGCAGACTTATGGGACAGATTGCCCCATGGTTATTTTTATTAGTATATCGCATTGGGCATATTCTTTTGATATTTGACACCTGACAGAATTTTCTTTATTTAAACCTGAAAAACATCCAGATTTGCCAGAAAATCATCCATAGAATTTGCTGTGATTCTTTAGCGATCTTTATGAGAAGCTTGTTGTACTGCTTCAGATTCAGTGTACACGCCATAACTGGTGTAAGGACTTTTTGAGTATCTGTATCTCACCCAGAATTGATGAAACATTGGTGGGATAAATCATCAAGTATTTCAGCCTGGCAATATGAGAAAGCCACGTATGATAATCTCTGAATATCGTATGCGTGATTCTGGTTAACATTCACTCGTTGTTTGATAACGGGACACTAACTTCAGATGACTATATTCATTGGAGCACTTCTTTCCAAAACGCAGGTTTAATGAATATGTCAGAGCCTCAAAATCATGCTGTTAATCATTTCTTTTAAAGAGGCTTCAACTCATCAATTAAGTTTTTTAAGTAAGATAGACATAAGTAAGATAGACAGTTTTTTAGGCGGAAGGAGGACGTCACTCACCACAATATAACGGTTTGGAATGTTTTAGAGCCTCTCCTCGTGATTTATTAAAACAAAAAAAAATACATTAGCTGTATGTGTAACACCCTCATTACAAAGGGCAGCATAGATATAATTGGAAGGTATATATAAGCGCCAGAAGTAAACACCCCCTCGACAAAAGGCGCTGCTATGATACGTTAATTACTGAACAATTGAAAGGGGTTGGCCAATTACCGAGGGTTACCACCAAGATAACAGGAGAAGAAACTTAAAGTAATTTTAAAATCCTAAAAACTAGCCTAAATTTACTACAATTAACTTAAAATAAAATTTAATTGTACATTTTATTTAAATAAAAAAAAAAGGAAGAAGAAGAAAGAAAACTTAAATTGATTTGAGAAAGAATGTATTTGCAGATATTAAGTAATCAGAAGACTCGGATTTAAATAGTTGAAATAATAATAATAAAAAATAAATAAATAACAGGGTGTGAATATTTATTGTGCATTAGAAAACTAAGAATATGATTTATAAGAATTTTAAATTGCCTTTTAAAATTTAATTTGTAATATTAGGGATTTCCCCAAGTAATTTATAAATTTTAAAGAGTTTAAGTCTAAGGGGCGGACGAGTGAGAGTGTTTATCAACCAATCATTTGTTCTAGGGCAGGGGTTTAAAATGTGCCAACAAGAAGTGAATGTGCAAGAGAAGAAAACATGAGCTGGTGTCCCATCTTCTGCACAAGAGCACAAAGCAGATAGTAAACAAGGAAAACCAAATAAATAGTCCACGAAAGAACCATGAGCTGTAAGATGTTGTCACTGAGTTAAGAGATTGAATCCCACGCATTGGCTTCCGCTCCGATGGGAAATTGTGTCTTGTATGCTTGCCAAGATGATTTGCCTCCATAGGTAGAAATAAGCTTTATTGTCTTTCTTTATTGTCGTGGTCTATTCGTTCACCATTTTTACATATGCATAAGGCATTAATGCTAACTTCTCTTCTAGGTTCTCAATTTTCTTATGCAATTCACTGCCAAAACATACTTCAATCGTCTTTTTAAACATTTTTTTCAGTCTCTTGTTAGAATGTTTTTCGATTTTCTCTCAAATGTTTATGCCATTTTCTGAAACTTTCTTTCCAATTCAGAAAATGTTTCTATTAGTTCATGATCGATTTTTTTTCCTCATTAAAACTCCATTGTATCCACGTAACATTACCTTCTTAGAGGCATCAATGCTAATTTATCTTTCAGGTTTTAAATTTCATTTCCTCTTAATTTGCTTCCATTCATTCCATATTGTTTTCCATAGCTGATAATTTTCTTCTCTCTCACCTCTTTCAGTAATATATCATCTTCCTGAACAGCTTCAACATTTCTTGAATGGATTTAATTTCTTCACGTAAACTGCTTTTCATCTCTGTTAGCTTATTTCCACACTATCATTCATCACTTTTTGTCTTCTATCTATCTTTTCCCATCCTGCTTTCCTTTCATTCATTTCTTAAGTCAATCCGGTTTTTAAATTGTTCATCTGGATGGCCAGACATTCTAGAAGTTTCTTGAATTGTTCTGCCATAACTATAGTTATGACCATTAAACAGACATCCCTATACCTGTAGCAGTTTTGTAACATATTCAGGATTCATGTAAAGCCCGTGAATGACAGATCTTGCAAAGGCTTAAAATTTATTTACAGAATATTATAGAAGATTAAAGGTGTGCCAATCAAGTATTAGCTTCAAGTACACCAGTGAAAACAGCTTAAATATTATCAGGTTGTAACATATGAAATGTCCGATTCTCACCAGTAAAATTTTTGAGATTTGATTCCTTATAAACTTTTTTGATACAGTCGTTAATTATGTATTATTTTAAAGCTAAAACCTCGTCTTTTTCATCTGATGTGTTTCAAATAAAAATATTGTGAATTGGTGGTAAGTTTATAGCTTTAACCGTAGGATGAATTCTAGAGATTTTAAAGGGCTATTTTTTGTATGAGTGGAAAAGTAAGCATAATACTGCAGCAGCTGCCCGAAACATTAATGCTGCATTTGGAAACGGTTCTGTAAATGAACGTACCATTCGACGCTTGTGTGCAAAGTTCGAATCTGGGTATGAGAGTCTCCCTAACGAAGACCGGGACAGACCAGAGACTGTTGTGGACAATGAAGTTTTACGAGCAATAGTTGAAAGAAATCCAGGCAATACTGTTAGAGATTATGCAGAAGAACTAGGTATATATCCTACAACAATTTCACGTCATCTAAAATTGATTGGTAAAGTTAAAAAAAAAAATGAATAAATGGGTTCCTCATGAATTGAATGAGAATCAGAAATGCAAACGTTTTGAAATCTCGTTTGCCCTTCTTCTTCGCAACAAAAATTATCAATTTCTCAATCGAATTGTAACTTGTGATGAAAAGTGGATTCTGTACGACAACCGTAAACGTTCAGCGCATTTTATGGATGCTGAGAAGGTCCACAACACTTCCCAAATCCGAAACTCTATCAAGATGAGGTTAGGGGGACTGTTTGGTGGCTCTCAGCTGCTTTAATTCATCATAGCATTCTAAAACCAGGCGAAACCATCACAGCGGAGAAATATTGTAGAGAAATCGATGAAATGCACCAGAAACTTACACGTAAACAGCCGGCATTGGTCAATAGGAAGGTCCCTATTCTTCTCCATGATAACGCTTAACCGCATGCTTCAGTGATCACTCGTCAGAAGCTGCAGACGTTAAACTATGAAGTTTTAGACCATCCACCATATTTACCTGACCTCTCACCTACAGATTTTCACCTTTTCAAACATCTCGATAACTTCCTGCAGGAGAAATGCTTCAGAAATCCAAAGGATGCTCAAACGGCATTCAATGAATTTGTTGCCTCCAGGACGACTACATTTTATGATATCGGCATAAAAAAACTTGTTTCTCACAGGAAAAAGTGTATTGAAGCTAATGGTTCCTATTTTGATCAATACAGTTTGTTCTGTAGAAACATATTCTTTCTTTAAGTAGACCATGAAAATCGGACATTTCATATGTTACAACCTGATAGTTGACAACATAAATATCATTGCGTAAACTGTATCGTTAGTGCAACGCAGAGCATAATATGTATTTAATAATAAAGGCTAAATACAGTCTCTTACTTCTGCATACGCTTGGTTTCAACTGAACTCCGACAGCCGAAATGCAGTAATATTTATTGTTTCATATATTTCCAGAACCTTCTGAATATTTTGTAAAATATTCGATTTAGACCTACGGTAATCGATAAATTGAAAATAAAGATTTTCTCACCAAGCTCGCCAAAAGTTTCCAAGTGATGATAAACGTGACAACATGACACCAAATTGAGCGCCAAAGCCATTTCCGTTTTAGTAGATCATTTTGAATGAGTTTCCCATAGAAAACGAGTTATTTTAATGTTAAATCATAGCTGAAACGCGGACAATTAACGTTTTATAAACTGAAGAAAACTCTTTAAATAATATTACATTATATATATATATATATATATATATATATATATTATTTAAAAATGATGCATTATTTACAAATTTATAAAAATATACATATATATATATATATATATATATATATATATATATATATACTGACCTGAAAATTTTCCTTTATATGCTTTGTTTTTTCGTACTAAGTATAATGCTTAAACCAATAAAATAAATTTTTAAATGTATTGCGCTACAGCCATTTGTTTTTAGTTTTTAATTATTAAATAATGTATTTAGATTAACAACTAATAGTTTTGTTATAAAATGGCTATAAAATATTTAAAACCAGTTAAGTAGATAATAACTGAACTAAGTGAATTTAGTATTTTAGTCACTTTCAAATTTTTTCGTGTTTTGCACAACTAACATTCATTTCTATATTAAATTAGTATGACCACCTCTCTCATTAGTTTTATTGCTGCTATTAATGCAATTAAATATACTTATAACCAAAATAACCACACCGTATTTTTCTCAGCAATATCTCTTTACTTTACTTAAGTACATTTTATTCCAAAAACTTCTTATCATGTAAAAGCATTTAACAGATAAGTACACTTGAAGAGTAAGTATTTCTGCGTCCTAAATAACTGAATCATTATCTTTATAATTCTCTTTTACTTTCATTTATTTTCTTAAGTATCAGCTAGATATAATTGCATTACGTATTGCCACGTAATTAATCATTTACACTATTTACTTAACCATTTTAACTTTGGACAAATACTCCTGATAACACTAACATTATTATATATCATTTCAGTAGAACATTACTTGATGATAATTCTACTAATATGCTATCCCAAATTGTGTAATTATAGCATCTTTGTAAAATTCTTTCATTATATATTAAGTATGCAGTAATGTTATTTTTATGATAGAATATGATTTAATTGTTCTTGGTGATTATACGGGGGAATCAAATTCTTGGAGTAAAATTTATGTCTTATTAAAAAATGGCAGATAATGAACTTATTATGATGGATTATTTCACATATTTTTTACAATCTTATTTATCAAGTGTTCAACACAAGAAGCAGAACTTAAAAGTATTATTAATATGTAGTACTTGTTTAAATTTGTAAAAGTAAAATCTCATTGGGGAAATAAATGGAAAAAAAAATATGAGTAATTAAAAAAAAAAAATTATCATAAATAAATTATTATAAAGTACTTCTATTAAAGTAAATGTTTATTTTTACATTTCTATACATTTTCAGATAGACATATTTATATGTATATTTATTTCTATCCAACTATTTATATGCATTTATACAAACAAAATATGATTTTGTTATTAAAAAAAAAAAAAATGCATTGATTATTTAGGAGGAAAATAATTTTTGTTATGAAGTGGTTAAATATGCAATGAAATTAAGGTATATTAAATGTAATGCATCATATATATATATATATATATATATATATGATGAATTTACATGTAAAAAATGATAAAATGGAAGCCATAAAATATATATCTTGACGGTAAGGATAGTTAAACAAAAGGAACACGTAATTTTTCATGAATTCTGTAAAATTATTTTCTCCAGTTAATGATTTTTTTTTTATACAGAACTAATATCATATTTTCAATAATGAACTATACAATATTTATATAGTTCATACCACTGGATATTTTATAGTTTGTAATAGTTTCATATCAACGAATATATCTTTTATTTCATGGAACAATTTTAATAGCAACAGAAATCATACCGTATGAGTGATTGAATTGGTGGTTGACAACATATTGAAATTCGGAGGTGCGATCCTTCTTTAATCTACCTACACCATTAATACATGTTATAAATATTTTCAAGTTATAAGCACCGTCAAATTCATAGTATATTATAAACTGCATATGTATTTTTACATTAAAATATAAATTCATGATACATTTGTGTTAGCTTATACCATGTATCTACATTGTGTACATAGCTGGCGTTACACGTGACAAGAAACCTGTGTTATATAAATGATTATACATAGCACTTATCTACTATTCACATTCTGTCTCTCTATATATATTCTTACATATACCTCTCTCTCTCTATTATATAAATGTATATGTATGTATAGTATATGGTTGTTAGTAGGAAGAAGAATGAACAAAATTGTATGTATTTTGTAACTATAGTAATATCTCGTATCTTTATCCGTGATAGTTACTATATGGATTTTGTCACATAAAATTTAAATTGTTAAGAAAAGGAAAAAAAAAACTTTTTATAAGTTTGTATTAAAAACTTGCAAACTTTCAAGGATATATAACAATTTTATATATTTTATAAAATCAGTTAACGCATTCATATAACTGTTGATATAATTTCAATATGGATTTAGAAATTCTAACAAAATTTAAAAACAGTGCTTCATGCGATTGATTTAGATATCTACTAGTTCCCGTAAAATGATTGATATAGATTGATAAATATTATATCCCTTCCAATATATGGGAGTACACAAAAATGCGTAAAATGATTGATATAGATTGATAAATATTATATCCCTTCCAATATATGGGAGTACACAAAAAATGCATAACAGATTTCATTAAATAATAAATATATTAATCATATTTTGTTCTGCAACAGTAAATCTCTGACAGTAATTAATATAAAAGTAAATCACAGCGCATGACATTAAATAATGGGTAATGGTCAGTTTCTAAATTTTGTTAAAAAATTATTTATATATATATTTTTTTTTTCCTTAGTGAAAATTACCATAAAAAAAGTTCGATTTTCTATTTGGCATTTTAAATTTAAAAAAAAAAAAGTAACTTAAATATTTAAAAAAAAAATGTTTTACCTTAGAATGGCGGGTCTTTAGTACATAATCATTAAAGTAAAAATATATATATATATATATATATATATATATATGATGATGTGCCCGATTGTAAAACAGAGGTCGGTTAAAAAAAAAAAAAAAAGAACTTGTGATATAATTTTCAGACCAGGTTTATTAACATAAATAATTATTTTTTGGGCTATTTTGTACAATAATTGTAATCAAATAGTTTTTAATACTTATTGAAATGCAAGGAGTCGAATGTTTAATAAAACATGTTAAAATAATGATAATAATAAAAAATTTCTTTATCGTGTTTAAAGAGTATCAAGAGAAATCGAAACAAATTTTTCGAGTACATTTTTTAGTTCTGCAATGATAAGAACATGTATAACCACCTGATACACATATGTATGAACGCAGACATAAAAATAATTATGAATAAAAAACAAACAGTATTCACTTGCTATTTGAAGATGGGTTATCCTACTGAATGTAAACGATTTCACTTGATACTTTCTCAAATGGTATGACATGAAAGTGCATCACAATGAAAGTAACTTTTTTACAAGGGGTGAACAACGAAGCTCGAATTTCAAAAACTGAGCTTACATTTTATTTTTTTAAATTCCCTTAAAAAAAATAAATAAATAAATGAAATGAAATGAAAGGAAATAGATTATTGATAAGTTTTTATTTACTAGGACACATTAAGTTATTAAGGATGTGATAATTAAATCTCATAACAGTTTTTTTAAGTATTTCATATGAAATTTGTTTCAATAAAGGAATTCACTTAGGCAGAACTATAGTGTTAGTCTGATGACATAAAATAAACTGTATAGACACAGAACCAAGTGCGCATGTGCTACCACCCAACTCCCTTAAAAGGAATACTGACAAGGAAAAAATTGTTAGAGGTAAATAAATTAAAACAAAAATATAAAATTGAAACATTTGATGTTTTAAACATTTTTCAACAACATTGAAAAAGTGTTTATGACTTCGGTTTGTCTGACTGTCTGTCCGTCTGTCCGCGCTCTAACTTCTAAAGTATTCATGGAAATTCTTAAAAATATTTTATGTTATTCAAGATCACTGTGGGACATTCCCTTTTGAAAATGAGGTAAATACCACCATTTTTTGTACTTTGCGTGTTATAATAAAAACAAGGGTCTTTATTTTAATTCAGTTTTATATCTCATTCAATACATGTAGCAGCCATATAAAAATTTATACAGATAATGAGAAAGAGCCTCACAATTACATGCTACCGCCATAACGCTTTAAAAACATTTTATATTTTACAGAATGATCCGAAAATATTTCATTTTTCTTTAATTTTTTGCTGATATCCCTTTTATTTTTACTGCAAAACTTTCACTAAAATATATGATATCTAACATGCTCTATACACTCCTAAAGTTTCAAGATGGTTTGTCTGATACTTTTGGAAATATTTGACGAAACCTCTGGAATCTAAAGTGTTCAGTCTTTTATAGTAATGGTAGTGTAATTCTTAAGAATTTATTTAGTAAAAAATACTTAGTATTTATCAATAATACGTTTGAAGATATTTCTTCATTGTAAACAAAGCAGAATTAAAAGTTTCCGAAACATAAACAAAATAGCATTTTTATTAATTTAATTAGGTACTATAATAATAAATTTTAAATGAAATTTAGATGTACACTAATGCTTTTTTTTTAAATATTATATCAGTTAGGGTTATTTACAATTATTTGTGGGATAGATTTCCTTAAGGAAACATTTTAAAATAAATAAGAAAAATATTATAGTAATATTAAAATCCAGTCATTAATCCTATATAAATAAATGGAATACTGGAATAAAAGTAAGCCAAGAATTTTTTAAAGCATTTGTTCTCAAAACGTTTTCATGCTTTTTTTCCCCTTTAATCAAATCTTTGGAAACGGTATTATTGATGATTCCGCGATACTTTTGAGAACAAAAGTCTGGAAAAATTGAAAAGTTGGATCAAAAGAATAAAGAGTAATTTTATTTTAAAAGAGAAAATTTAAAAATCCTTTGATGGAGGAAAAATAAACTTTCGTGAATTCAAGAGATTGGGAGGATTTTTAGAAAATGATACCAAGGTACTTTGAAGAGTTATTGCTTTCGATAAAATATTATTTAGTGCGTTTGTACAATAATTTTTCCGGGTATCAAAATACATAATGCATCGATGCATATTTCTATTATTATTATTATTATTATTCATATTTTAATGTTACTTTTTAAACTGTATCTAATAAAAAAATATTTACTTGAAATATTACGTACATAGCCCTAACATACAGAAGCGTAACTTTCAATTTAATATACATTTTACTGAACATTTGTAATCTTTTAAAAATTACATACAGGGTGACAAAAAATTCATCAAATAATTTAAAATAATCTGGTGTTACATTCCCATTAACTTATTTTACAATGCTTGCTTAGAAACGAACTTTTATGTATTAAATTTCTGTGTAAGGGGATACAGACATCCTTAACCCCCTTTGAATCACTAATAAATAAGGTTACAAAAAAATAAAAATAAAAATAAAATAAAAATGTATTCAGAGAACTTTTACGTACATTACTCTTAGAAACTTATCATTCATAGTAAAAATTTCTGGATAGTATCCTCATTTTTTTTTTTTTTTTTTTTTTTTTTTTTTTTAATAATAAATTTTAATTTTAATACTTATTTTTAATTTATGCTGATAACACATACAGAGAACATCTGCCGAGATACGTTTGCGTGTCTTGGAAACTAAAAAAAGCTTAATTATAATAAAAACTCGTCTACAAATAATATTTCTCCCACCAAATGGATAAGAGAAAAAACTTATTATTCTTTAAGTAATTTCAGTGGATAAAATATAATATGTCAACGTACTTTCCTAAACAATATTCAGTAAAAAATGATGCATTTGTTTAATTTTGAATAGGCCTGTATATTTTATTTAAATAGTATACGTACGGTATATAGTAACTAAATTAAGCACAGCAAGAAAAATACATAACATTAATTTTTAAAGCACTTCAAGGGATTTTCAGGTATAACCTCTAATCAATCGAACTTTTTTTGTGTTGTCCTGTAAACGAATGATGGATACTTGTTATGCAATATTATTTATGAAACATGCTTTAGTGCTTATGAATGTTTTTTATCATGTGTATGTTCATAACATTTTACTTAATACAGTCTAAAGATGTTAACTTTTACCAATAAGAAATTTCGCTCACAGACGTAATGCAGTGAAATAAAAGTGAATGTCCCTGTAAATGATATAGGTTACCCGAGCTATAATATAAAATAAATAAAATAAAGTAGCATTATTAAATGTTAATAATTTAGAATTCCGAGTTTAAACGTTTTGATAATGTTTATTTTTGAGTTAAGCTGATAAAAGGCACACAGCCAGGTAGACAGTCAATCAAAATTAGAGACAGACATTCACATACCGACCGTTAAAAATGTCATTTTCGGATTTGAAAGGCCTCAAAACTTGTAAACATATCTAACACTGTGTTTTGAAAATTCTACTTAAAGACAATACTTTTTGTACTGTACAGGATATAATAATATAAATATACTATAATATTATAAAATCAACCAAGTGATGTATAAGAATGCGGTTTGTATTAAGCTGTTTGTCACGAACTGACATTTTATTTTATAAACTAAAGTAAGGAGTACAGGCCCAAGGATTTCAGAAACTATTAAACTGGGTTTAAATTTTTTTTAAAAAATTGGACAAAATGGTACACAGTTGAAACCAGATTCATCTCCAGGCGCAATTCACTTTAATTGTTGCTACAGGAATATGATGTGCATGTGTGTAAGCTAAATCTCTTAAAGCAAGTTTTTTTGATGCAGTAAAAACTCCTCTGAAATCAATGCGAGTAAATGTGTGAGTTGACATGCATTGTAATCTATACGTGTTTCAAACTGAAAAGGAGTAAAGAACTGAAGTGATGCAATAAACATAAAGTAAAACTCTGATTATACGGAATAAAATATGGATCTCATTTTCTGACTTTTGTATATGGTATTTTGAAGTTTTCTTCCTTTTGTTCAAAATAAGTTTTTTTACAATGATAAACGTTTTAATGCTAACCTCACTCTTACACGTTATTTGATTAATTTTCTATTAATATTTTAAAAGTGTCATGAATTTTCCGTCTATAATGTATATTTATAGTATAAAGTAAAGAAAGAAAATTAATTGACACATATTCTTTTTTTTTTTTCTTTTTTTTTCTTTTTTTTTTTCTTTTTATTTCTTTTTTTTTCTTTCTTTCTTTTCTTTTTTTTTTTTTTTTTTTTGGAATGTCATTCACTGTCAGTTAAATATTTCAAAATATCAGCATTTCAATATTTTACAAGGTTTGTTTAAAAAAACTGTCAGCAAAACCAAAAACCACCAGGGACAAATTTTTACAAAACCGCAACTAATGCGTCTTAAGGTCTACTTTTAAAAATAATTTTAAAGTTAAAACGTACTTTAAAGATGGCGCAGGATAGCCGAATTATGTGGAAGTAATGAACAGAGAGAGAAGAAAAGTAATAAAATTAATTACCCATGTGCAACCGGAAAAGATTGCACCATCGAGGAGACAGCCAGACGGGCTGGGATGATGAACAGAACTTTCTTTTTTATTGTTTTTTGTTTTGACTTTTCTATGTGAAAAAGAAGTTTCTAAGTGAACATAGAGTGATGATTTTGCTATGTAAGCAATAACATAATCTGCTTAACAATAACATAAGCAATAACTTAAGCAATAACATAAGTGGCGGTAGTATTTTACGATATGATCTACTCGAAATGAATCCTAAGTGGATAAACATAGTTTTTTGGACCTATGTGGTCAAATCTTGTAAATATGTAAATATTAATCTTTTTTATTAAACTTTAATTAATGTAAGAATAACTTCTCAGTGCTCTTTCTAGCCTCTCACTACATATATATAGATATATATATATATATACACTAAGGGACAAAATTAAAAGCCCCACTGCAGAAAAAATGACTTATACCTTTTTCATTTGTAATAACTTCAAAACTAATGGTTGAAACAAATAAAATTGTCATGTTTGCATAATACCAAAGAGATGAAATGATACCTATGTACATTTTCGATTTGGTAATTCGCTTTATTACACTCTAAGAAGTACTTATTAAAAATCTATATAGAACTTTTTTTTTAAACGTAATCTAATAAACATATACTTCGTATGCTTTTACGATTTATTATATGAAATAAACAAGTTACATTTTAACATATGAAATAAAAATATTTATTTGCTAGATCTAAACAATTCTTTATTAAAAATACGTATTATGCATTGGGTAAGCTTACCTTTATATGAAATTACAGCTTTAATATGCAATAGCATAGTATTATGCAGTGTTGTAATATAAATATGAGACATTTGACTGTGCTAAATATCATAAACATTTTTTTTCTAGTTCTTGCAGAGTTATAGGCTTTAAATTTCGAATCCTCCCCCCTCTGCCCCGCCTTTTTATAGACTAAACATTTTCGAACAAATTGAGATTAGGACTATTTTCAGGTCTGACGAATAAGAAATTCTACAATATTCTTTGTGGGATTTAACTGAAAAAAAAAAAAAAAAGATATGATTGCTTACAGAATAATAGGTACTCATAGCAAAGGATAGGTAATTTTAACAATTTGGATTAAATAAGCGCACCATAGACGCCCTTTAACAATGTGCAATATAATCTTGAAATGCTGTTTGCGGGAAAGTCTGAGACAGCTTCAAAAGAGTTTTTCAGGCACCACTTTTATAATGACCACGTTTTATTTAAAATTAATTGATCCCTTGAGCATGGAAATTTGGCTGACTCTTTGAGAAGTTATGCTCCTCCGTACCATAATGTACGGAGAATGAGTCACAGTTTTAAGAGTGTTATTTTCATTAAGTCGGTCACATTTTTTTTTTTGGTCCTACTAGTTTTTTCATCTGCCCGAAATACATTAAACTTGACTCATCGGAGAAAAAAAAATCAGCCTAATAATTCACTGATAATAATTTTAAATTTTTAATCCAGGGGTGCCTTTTTTATAATTTATTTAATTTTTATTCTTTTCCTTAGTAAACGGACTTTTACAGATCTTCTGATTTTTAACCATTTTGTTTAAGTTCACGCACTGTTTTTTATGAAAGTATTTTGCTATACACTTTTTTTTTTCTCTAAGTTATGAACATGTACAAATCGATTCTTTAAACTTTTGCTTTTTATCTTGCGGTCATCTCGCTTAGATGAGCAACATGGTCACCTAAAGCCAAATTTCCTAATTAAACAGTCAAAGGATTTTATATCTTGCTAAAAACCATCTTACTAAAATTTCGTTAACATTTAATCATTACGCTATCCTACGTATTAAAATATTTTTTGATTTTCATTCTAAAATTAATACTTTTTATGGCATCGTTAATTGCCTTATCCTTGCCATTTTTGAAATACTTTCTAAAATTATTATTTTCCTGACAATTGCATTTTATTTTAACACTGGGATCAATCCTAAAGTGTACGTTGAAGATGATGTAATAAAATCTGTTTGAAAAATTGCTTTTTAAATGATAAAATTGTCGGTTGTAGAAAGAGAAAAAGAAAATATCGAAGTGCGACTTTTTATCCCCTTAGTGTGTGTGTGAATATATATATATATATATATATATGACAAAAGAAAAGCCCTACAGCTTTTTAAAATGTCTGCAGACTTATGGGACAGATTGCCCCATGGTTATTTTTATTAGTATATCGCATTGGGCATATTCTTTTGATATTTGACACCTGACAGAATTTTCTTTATTTAAACCTGAAAAACATCCAGATTTGCCAGAAAATCATCCATAGAATTTGCTGTGATTCTTTAGCGATCTTTATGAGAAGCTTGTTGTACTGCTTCAGATTCAGTGTACACGCCATAACTGGTGTAAGGACTTTTTGAGTATCTGTATCTCACCCAGAATTGATGAAACATTGGTGGGATAAATCATCAAGTATTTCAGCCTGGCAATATGAGAAAGCCACGTATGATAATCTCTGAATATCGTATGCGTGATTCTGGTTAACATTCACTCGTTGTTTGATAACGGGACACTAACTTCAGATGACTATATTCATTGGAGCACTTCTTTCCAAAACGCAGGTTTAATGAATATGTCAGAGCCTCAAAATCATGCTGTTAATCATTTCTTTTAAAGAGGCTTCAACTCATCAATTAAGTTTTTTAAGTAAGATAGACATAAGTAAGATAGACAGTTTTTTAGGCGGAAGGAGGACGTCACTCACCACAATATAACGGTTTGGAATGTTTTAGAGCCTCTCCTCGTGATTTATTAAAACAAAAAAAAATACATTAGCTGTATGTGTAACACCCTCATTACAAAGGGCAGCATAGATATAATTGGAAGGTATATATAAGCGCCAGAAGTAAACACCCCCTCGACAAAAGGCGCTGCTATGATACGTTAATTACTGAACAATTGAAAGGGGTTGGCCAATTACCGAGGGTTACCACCAAGATAACAGGAGAAGAAACTTAAAGTAATTTTAAAATCCTAAAAACTAGCCTAAATTTACTACAATTAACTTAAAATAAAATTTAATTGTACTTTTTATTTAAATAAAAAAAAAAGGAAGAAGAAGAAAGAAAACTTAAATTGATTTGAGAAAGAATGTATTTGCAGATATTAAGTAATCAGAAGACTCGGATTTAAATATTTGAAATAATAATAATAAAAATAAATAAAAAACAGGTTGTGAATATTTATTGTGCATTAGAAAACTAAGAATATGATTTATAAGAATTTTAAATTGACTTTTAAAATTTAATTTGTAATATTAGGGATTTCCCCAAGTAATTTATAAATTTTAAAGAGTTTAAGTCTAAGGGGCGGACGATTGAGAGTGCTTATCATCCAATCATTTGTTCTAAGGAGGGGGTTTAAAATGTGCCAACAAGAAGTGAATGTGCAAGAGAAGAAAACATGAGCTGGTGTCCCATCTTCTGCACAAGAGCACAAAGCAGATAGTAAACAAGGAAAACGAAATAAATAGTCCACGAAAGGACCATGAGCTGTAAGATGTTGTCACTGAGTTAAGAGATTGAATCCCATGCATTAGCTTCCGCTCTGATGGGAAATTGTGTCTTGTATGCTTGCCAAGATGATTTGCCTCCATAGGTAGAAATAAGCTTTATTGTCTTTCGATTGTCTATTCGTTCACCATTTTTACATATGCATAAGGCATTAATGCTAACTTCTCTTCTAGGTTCTCAATTTTCTTATGCAATTCACTGCCAAAACATACTTCAATCGTCTTCTTAAACATTTCTTTCAGTCTCTTGTTAGAATGTTTTTCGATTTTCTCTCAAATGTTTATGCCATTTTCTGAAACTTTCTTTCCAATTCAGAAAATGTTTCTATTAGTTCATGATCGATTTTTTTTCCTCATTAAAACTCCATTGTATCCACGTAACATTACCTGCTTAGAGGCATCAATGCTAATTTATCTTTCAGGTTTCAAATTTGATTTCCTTTAAATTTGCTTCCATTCATTCCATATTGTTTTCCATAGCTGATAATTTTCTTCTCTCTCATCTCTTTCAGTTATATATCATCTTCCTGAACAGCTTCAACATTTCTTGAATGGATTTAATTTCTTCATGTAAACTGCTTTTCATCTCTGTTGGCTTATTTCCACACTATCATTCATCACTTTTTGTCTTCTATCTATCTTTTCCCATCCTACTTTCCTTTCATTCATTTCTTAAGTCAATCCGGTTTTTAAATTGTTCATCTGGATGGCCAGACATTCTAGAAGTTTCTTGAATTGTTCTGCCATAACTATAGTTATGACCATTAAACAGACATCCCTATACCTGTAGCAGTTTTGTAACATATTCAGGATTCATGTAAAGCCCGTGAATGACAGATCTTGCAAAGGCTTAAAATTTATTTACAGAATATTATAGAAGATTAAAGGTGTGCCAATCAAGTATTAGCTTCAAGTACACCAGTGAAAACAGCTTAAATATTATCAGGTTGTAACATATGAAATGTCCGATTCTGACCAGTAAAATTTTTGAGATTTGATTCCTTATAAACTTTTTTGATACAGTCGTTAATTATGTATTATTTTAAAGCTAAAACCTTGTCTTTTTCATCTGATGTGTTTCAAATAAAAATATTGTGAATTGGTGGTAAGTTTATAGCTTTAACCGTAGGATGAATTCTAGAGATTTTAAAGGGCTATTTTTTGTATGAATGGAAAAGTAAGCATAATGCTGCAGCTGCTGCCCGAAACATTAATGCTGCATTTGGAAACGGTTCTGTAAATGAACGTACCATTCGACGCTGGTGCGCAAAGTTCGAAACTGGGTATGAGAGTCTCCCTAACAAAGACGGGGCAGACCAGAGACTGTTGTGGACAATGAAGTTTTACGAGCAATAGTTGAAAGAAATCCAGGCAATACTGTTAGAGATTATGCAGAAGAACTAGGTATATCTCCTACAACAATTTCACGTCATCTAAAATTGATTGGCAAAGTAAAAAAAAATGAATAAATGGGTTCCTCATGAATTGAATGAGAATCAGAAATGCAAACGTTTTGAAATCTCGTCTGCCCTTCTTCTTCGCAACCAAAATGATCCTTTTCTCAATCGAATTGTAACTTGTGATGAAAAGTGGATTCTGTACGACAACCGTAAACGTTCAGCGCATTTTCTGGATGCTGAGAAGGCTCCACGACACTTCCCAAAGCCGAAACTCTATCAAGAGGAGGTTAGGGGGACTGTTTGGTGGCTCTCAGCTGGTTTAATTCACCATAGTATTCTAAAACCAGACAAAACCATCACAGCGGAGAAATATTGTAGAGAAATCGATGAAATGCACCAGAAACTTACACGTAAACAGCCGGTATTGGTCAATAGAAAGGTCCCTATTCTTCTCCATGATAACGCTAAACCGCATGCTTCAATGATCACTCGTCAGAAGCTGCAGACGTTAAACTATGAAGTTTTAGACCATCCACCATATTTACCTGACCTCTCACCTACAGATTTTCACTTTTTCAAACATCTCGATAACTTCCTGCAGGAGAAATGCTTCAGAAATCCAAAGGATGCTCAAACGGCATTCAATGAATTTGTTGCCTCCAGGACGACTACATTTTATGATATCGGCATAAAAAAACTTGTTTCTCACCGGAAAAAGTGTATTGAAGCTAATGGTTCCTATTTTGATCAATAAAGCTTGTTCTGTAGAAACATATTCTTTCTTTAAGTAGACCATGAAAATCGGACATTTCATATGTTACAACCTGATAGTTGACAACATAAATATCATTGCGTAAACTGTACCGTTAGTGCAACGCAGAGCATAATATGTATTTAATAATAAAGGCTAAATACAGTCTCTTACCCCTTCATTAGGGTGGGCCGAAAAAGGCCGAAAAAATTTTTTTTCGAAATTGATTTTGGTATACAATGAAAAAGTTGTGCAATGGACCAATTAGTACTCACAAGAATTTTTATCAAAATTAATCAATATTTAGCCGCGCCCCTCTGACATTGAAAAACGGAAGAAAAGAACGAAAAAAAGTTTTTTTGGAAAAAGGCCGAAAAAATTTTTTTTTCGAAATTGATTTTGGTATAGAATAAAAAAGTTGTGTAATGGACTAATTAGAACTCACAAGAATTTTTATCAAAATTAATCAATATTTAGCCGCGCCCCTCTGACATTGAAAAACGGAAAAAAAGCACGGAAAAAGCTTTTTTTGGAAAAAAATATATTTTGAAAAAATATACAAAATATTTAAAGACATTCATTAAAAATGTTACATAATATGTCAATTAGAATCCATAAAAATTTGTATAATTTTTTTTCATTATTTAACCGTGCCCCTCTGACATCAAAAATTGGAGAAAAATGAAAGAAATATCGGATTTTCTGAAAACCTGTACTATGATAAACTATTCATTATTTTTCTAAATTAGTATTGACATAACTGATTAATTAATTAGTATTATAAATAAAAATTCTATAACTATAACTATAACTTTACTTTTTTATTTTTTTACTTGGTTAATTATTATAAACATATTTTTTCTTGTATATAAGCATATTTTCTCTTACATAGTAACAAAATAAAGATTAAAGCAAAAATATACAAATTTATGTTGGATTTAATAATACCTGTTGCTTATTAAATATTAGGTACTCGAATAATATTGTCTTTTATTGTCAAACGTTGGGAGTTCTTTTCTTGCTTGAAGTTTGCTATGAATATAGCCATCCCTTGCAATCTCACCACAAACTTTCATTGCAGCTTCAGATACTAATTTAACACATCGTTCAACAGATTGCGTATGACATGGTAATTTTTCGAATGTCATTAATTGATTCTCTTCTTTTTTGCACATTTCTTTCAAGTCTTTATCCTTTAAATGCATTGTAAGAGGTGGCTCTGTTACAACACAGTTTGACCAATCAATTCAATCAATGTAGTCGTCAGCTTCGAAATTAACTTGAGGAGGCTTGAAAACTCGTAAACCATTCAAGTTCTTCATTTTTATTTGTCGAGCGCCTAAAATGCGTCTAACTGCTAGTTCCCGGATGTGTTTCCTGGAATCATGCAACATTGCTACCAATAAATTTTCGGTATGCGCATAATATGCATTGTTTGACAAAACTTTAAAAATAATTTTCTTAGCTTTGTCTGGAAGCTGCTTTGAAAGGAATATCATTTTCCAAAAATGTTGGGAACGATACTGGCGATGCGATTTCATTTTTATTTCAAACCACATTGGAGCATAAACCAGCATTACATATTTCTCAAGTATTATAAGATTCTCTGATGGGCTTGGTGTGCTAATGTATAACCGCAACAAACGGTTTGCGGTAGTCAGCCATCATGCATGACTAAGTTTACCTGGATTACTGTCAGTGAACATAGGAGAACTAGTACCATCTTTTATGGCTTGACAGATGCGATACAAATATTTTTGATCTGTACTTAGCTTTCTAATATCTTGCGGATCGAAATGCTGAAGTGTAGAGTCCATTTTATCAAATTTGACCACTGGATGTTTCTCAGTCTTTTAAAAGCAATCCAATAGGTCCAGAATGTGAATATGGTCCCCTTGTGCAACCGTCTATTTCTTGAATAAGGTATCTTAGTGGCAACTCATTGGTATGAAGCAAACATACATTCCATTGTAGTGGTCTTCCAATGTTTGTCTCAAGCAAACGTATTACTCCAGCTTTCCATCCCGTATTTACATTTGTTCCGTCACATCCGATAACTGATAGGTTCTGCAAACTTATGTTATTCTTTCTTGTAAATTCTATAATACCTTCGGCTATTCCTTTTGCACTTTCACCAGCAGTTAACGATATATGACCCATATATTTGCTATCTGGTTCCTCTATTAATGCTATATGTGCTTCTGATGTTAATTTTCGATGACCATGTATTTGTTGAATAGTTTCATCTTTGCGCCCATCAAAATGCAAACTCTTAATAGGTTTTTCTTCAAATAGCCTTAATTCATTTTCCCTTACTTTTTTTCTTTTCTTCTCTATTTCTCTTCTCACTTTGTTTTTATCAACTATATATGTTTGTTGCTCAGGCGAAACTAAATTGAAATCAGCCAAAACTGCAGTAGTAATTTTGGCCACTGCTCTACTTGAGGCACCAGTTAAATCTGCAGCCAATGCTGCATGAGGCATAGAAATTCTCATTTGATCTGACGATCTTGATGGCGTTTCAGTTTGTTTATGTTTTCTTAAAAGAGGATAAGACCACTTGAAATCTTGATCCGCATTTTTTGTATCCATTTCTGACTCAATCTCTAATTCATTATCTTTCAAAATGTTATGTGATTCTTTATTTTGAAATCCACTGGTACTGGGCATTGACATTTTATTCTTGTTTGGACAATCGGATATTTCCATTTTTCGACGTACTCGTTTTTGTAGTTGGTGGGTTGTTACTATATCCAGATTTCCAATAGCCATTTTTCTAACTGTCCTTTGATCAATTAAAAATTCTTTTTCTCTCTCAGGAACTTTTAGTTTTTTTCGCAATTGCACGAATATAAACCTTTGCATTTACAAGCACAAATGTCGAACAATTTTGCGGCATCTGCTTTAAATTTCTTCAATTTCGATTGTAAAAACGGCGTATTCCTAGATTTAGCAGGTTTTATAACGTTCTTATATTTACAGTTGTAAGATAAAACCATGGCAGTAACTCGCTTTAATGATACAACAGGAATCGAAGCACGTTTCCATATATCAATAATTTTTTTTGCTACCGCTGCGGCCACAGTTCTTGAAAAAGGTTCTTGACTTTTGTCTCCCTTTATTTGCAATCTGATACTCTGATAACATCTTATTATGTCCTCATAAGTTGGGAGATAAACATCATAAGAAGGGAATAAATCTTTCCCTGTTCCAAACAGCGGACGACTTGAGTTTGCTCGCGTCACTTTTTTAATTACACGTTTCTCCATAACAACCGCTTCATTTGACAAACAAACGTAGAATGAAACGAAATCCAATATTTTATCTTATCTATTAGTTAAATTGAACTTGGAAGCAATGGGAGCAGTAGAACGCAATCTATCGTTTGAAATCTGAACGAAAAGAAACAAAAACGAAAGTAGGGTATAAGATAAGCTTCAATTTCTTATGTGCATATATGTATGCTTATTATTTTTAAATAAGCGAATAAAAATAGAGTAAAATTATTTGAATTTTATTTGGATTGGTTCGTAGTAACGTATTATGTAATATTTTAGTTACATAGTATAAGTAATTTCAATTTTTTTTAAATATACTTTTTTCAAAAAACCCGCCTTTTCATTTTTTATGTCAGAGGGGCGCGGCTAAATATTTGGCAAAATTGATGAAAGTTTTTGAGGGTTCTAACTGATTCATTAGGTAACATTTCTGCAATATACCAGAACTAAATTCAAAATTAATTTTTGAAATTTAATTTTTTGAAAAAAACTAATTTTTTTCTTTTTTTCATTTTTTCATCGCCAAAGGGCCGCGGTTAAATATTAAACAAAACTGATAAAATTTTTAGAGGTTTCTTACAGACCCATTACACAACTTTTCCGCACTATACCAAAATCAATTTCAAAAAATAATTTTTTCGGCCCACCCTACCCTTCATACGCTTGGTTTCAACTGAACTCCGACAGCCGAAATGCAGTAATATTTATTGTTTCATATATTTCCAGAACCTTCTGAATATTTTGTGAAATATTCGATTTAGACCTACGGTAATCGATAAATTGAAAATAAAGATTTTCTCACCAAGCTCGCCAAAAGTTTCCAAGTGATGATAAACGTGACAACTTGACACCAAATTGAGCGCCAAAGCCATTTCCGTCTTAGTAGAGCATTTTGAATGAGTTTCCCACAGAAAACGAGTTATTTTAATGTTAAATCATAGCTGAAACGCGGACAATTAACGTTATATAAACTGAAGAAAACTCTTTAAATGATATTACATAATATATATATATATATATATATATATATATATATATATTATTTAAAAATGGTGCATTATTTACAAATTTATAACAATATACATATATATACATATATATATATATACTGACCTGAAAATTTTCCTTTATATGCTTTGTTTTTTCGTACTAAGTATAATGCTTAAACCAATAAAATAAATTTTTAAATGTATCGCGCTACAGCCATTTGTTTTTAGTTTTTAATTATTAAATAATGTATTTAGATTGACAGCTAATAGTTTTGTTATAAAATAGCTATAAAAGATTTAAAACCAGTTAAGTAGATAATAACTGAACTAAGTGAATTTAGTATTTTAGTCACTTTCAAATTTTTTCGTGTTTTGCACAACATTCATTCATTTCTATATTAAATTAGTATGACTAGCTCTCTCATTAGTTTTATTGGTGCTATTAATGCAATTAAATATACTTATAACCAAAATAACCACACCGTATTTTTCTCAGCAATATCTCTTTACTTTATTTAAGTAAATTTTATTCGAAAAACTTCTTATCATGTAAAAGCATTTAACAGATAAGTACACTTGAAGAGTAAGTATTTCTGCGTCCTAAATAACTGAATCATTATCTTTATAATTCTCTTTTACGTTCACTTATTTTCTTAAGTATCAGCTAGATATAATTGCATTAAGTATTGCCACGTAATTAATCATTTACACTATTTACTTAACCATTTTAACTTTGGACAAATATTCCTGATAACACTAACATTATTATATATCATTTTAGTAGAACATTACTTGATGATAATTCTACTAATATACTATCCCAAATTGTGTAATTATAGCATCTTCATAAAATTATTTCATTATATATTAAATATGCAGTAATGTTATTTTTATGATAGAATATGATTTAATTGTTCTTGGTGATTATACGGAGGAATCAAATTCTTCGAGTAACATTTATGTCTTATTAAAAAATGGGCGATAATGAACTTATTATGATGGATTACTTCACATATTTTTCTTTCATTCTTATTTATGAAATATTCAGCACAAGTAGCAGAACTTAAAAGTATTATTAAAATGCAATGCGTGTTTAAATTTATAAAAGTAAAATCTCATTGGGGAAACAAATGGAAAAAAGTATGAGTAATTCAATAAATTTTCTTATAAATAAATTATTATAAATTACTTCTATGAAAATAAATGTTTATTTTTACATTTCTATGCATTTTCAGATAGACATATTTATATGTATATTTATTTATATCCAACTATTTATATGCATTTATACAAATAAAATATTATTTTTGTAATAAAAGAAAATGCATTGATGATTTAGGATGAAAATAATTTTTTTATGAAGTGGTTAAATATGCAATGAAATTAAGGTATTAAATGTAATGTATCATGTATATATATGATGAATTTACATGTAAAAAATGATAAAATGGAAGCCATAAAATATGTAACTTGACGGTAAGATTAGTTAAACCAAAGAAACACGTAATTTTTCATGAATTCTGTAAAATTATTTTCTCCAGTTAATGATTTTTTTTATACAGAACTAATATCATATTTTCAATAATAAACTATACAATATTTACATAGTTTATACCACTGGATGTTTTATAGTTTGTAATAGTTATATCAAGGAATATATCTTTTATTTCATGGAACAATTTTAATAGCAACAGAAATCATGCCGTATGAGTGATTGAAGTGGTGGTTGACAACATATTTAAATTCGGAGGTACGATCCTTCTTTAATCTACCTACACCACTAATACATGTTATAAATGTTTTCGAGTTATAAGTACCGTCAAATCCTTAGTATTTTACAAACTACATATGTATTTTTACATTAAAGTATAAATTCATGATACATTTTTGTTTGCTTATACCATGCATCTACATTAAGTACATAACTGGCGTTACACGTGACAAGTGTCAAATAAATGATTATGCATAGCACTTATTTACTATTCACATTCTGTCTCTCTCTGTATATACTTACATATATATCTCTCTCTCTCTTATAAAAATATATATGTATGTATAGTATATGTATGATAGTAGGAAGAAGAATGAACAAAATTCTATGTATTTTGTAACTACTGGTATCTCGTATATTTACCCGTGATAGTTACTACACTGCTCGACATTCAAAATACAACACCAAGAAGGAATTATAATAACGGAATGAAATTTGTTGGACACATACGTTATAGTAGGAAGAACAATTGATTATAATTTCAGGAAATTTGGAGTAATATGTACTGAGAAAACAGTACATAAAGCAGCGACCTCTGTGAGCAATAACAGCACATATCTGCCTAGGCATTGAATTGAACAGCGATTGGATGACATGTACGGTTAGAGCACTTCATGAAGTTTCAACACGATGCCACAATTCATCGATCGAAGTTACTGGTGAGTGGTGGGGGACCAGTCACTTTTCAACTATTAAACAGTCATTTTCATTGGTGCGAGATCAGGAGAACGCGCTGGTTAGAGCAACAGTCGAACACTTTCGGCATCAATGAAGGTGCAGACAATATGGACAACTTGCAGTCGCGCATTGTCCTGCTTAAATGTTGCGCTTCGGAGGCCTTGAACATAGGGCAGAGCTATGAGCCTTAACTCGTCAGAAATGTAATGACTGGTATTCAGAGTGGCGGGAATGAAAAGAAGAGGTGACCGGGACGTGTATCCAATGGTACAACATACCATCAATCCAGGTGGTGACTCAGAATGCGGCTACCAAATTCTGATTACCCTGAAAACTGCATCACTGATATGGGCGCCATTAATGTGTGATCAACGATGAACCTGGACGCAGGAATGGCGTGTAGTCAATTTTCAGACAAATCACAATCTTGTTTACAGCCTTAAGATTGCGTTATCCGTATTTAACGGCATTATGAATAATGCACATTGCCAGCTGGGATTCGACATCATCATACTGGCCATCATTTGCAATGATGTTATGGGTTCCCATTGGATACACGTCTCGATTACTTCATGTTCGTATTCCTGGCACTCTGAACAGCGGCCATTAAATTTCTGATGAGTTAAGGCCCGCCCCTCTGCCCTGTATTCGAGGCCTCCGTAGCGCAAAATTTAAGCAAGATAATGCACGACCGCAAGTTGTTTGTATTTTCCGGACCTTCTTTGATACAGAATGTGTTCGACTGTTGCTCTGGCCAGCGGGTTCTCCTGACCTCGCACCAATGAAAATGACTGATTAATCAATGAAAAGCGACTTGCCCCCCACCACTCACCAGTAACTTCGATCGATGAATTGTGGCATCGTGTTGAAGCTTCATGAAGTGCTCTACCCAGACATGTCATCCAATCGCTGTTTGATTCAATGCCTAGGCAGATATGTGCTGTTATTGCTCACAGAGGTCGCTGCTTTATGTACTGTTTTCTCAGTACATATTATTCCAAATTTCCTGAAATTTGAATTAATTGTTCTTCCTACCATAATGTATGCGTCCAACAAATTTCATTCCGTTATTATCATTCCTTCTTGGAGTTGCATTTTCAATGTCGATCAGTGTATATGGATTTCGTCACATAAAAGTTTAAATTGTTAAAAAGGAAAAAAAAAAAAAAAAACTTTTTATAAGTTTGTGTTAAAAACTTGCAAACTTTGAAGCGTATATAACAATTTTATATATTTTATAAAATCATTTAACGTATTTATATAACTATTGATTTAATTTCAATATGAATTTAGAAATTATAACAAAAATTAATAACAGTGTTTCATGCGATAGATATAGATGTCTAGTAGTTCATGAAAAATGATTGATATAGCTTGATAAATATTATATCCCTTCCTATATATGGGAGTACACAAAAAAATGCATAACAGATTTCATTAAATAATAAATATATTAATCATATTTTGTTCTGCAACAGTAGATCTTTGACAGTAATTACTATAAAATAAATATCACAGCGAAAGACTTTAAATAAAGGATAATGGTCAGTTTCTAAATTTTGTCAAAAAAAATATTTAATATTTTTTCTTAGTGAAAATTACCATAAACAAATTGCTACGTATTTTTCCAAATTCAAAGTATAGAAAACTAGATGTCAATACTATGTGAACTACTTATCATATATTACATCTGGCCTGGTGATCAGAAGGCAACTATTAAAAATTGAAGATAGTTTTGAATTTTCTATTTAACAATTTTTAAAAAAAGTAAACTAAATATTTAAAAAACTAGTTGGCATAGGTGGACTCTGCTCAGTACCCCATCATATTTATGTTCTCATAACTTTCTAGTGCGAGACATATTATGTTAGAAGAAATGAATTTGTCCAAAGCTTGATAGAGTGACAGAATGAAATCCCCGCCTAATAGGCTATCCACCGTTCACTTCAATATATTTATCTTATTCTAATCTATTAATTTATTTTATCGGGGTCAATTCCGTTGTTTTGTTTTCATGCTACTATTTACAACGAAATAATCCTCAAAATTCATATTTATATGAAAAATTTACAATTTCGCTATGTTGATAAAAACGTAAATTACGAATAATTTACGAAATTTTCCTATTAGAATATTTGTACTCAATCATGTTCAAGCAAATATCATAAATGTAATTTTGAAGTTGTCTCATGCATTTATGATCCTCAAAATGGAAGTTTATGCTAAAATTTGCCTTATTCTGACATGTTAGGTAAATCGTAAATTCCAAATAACTTACGAATTTTTGAAATTGGAAAAATCATAGTCTATGATATTCGTGCCAGTATCCTAAATAATATTTCAAAAGTGGTTTGACAGCATTACGATGAAAATATCCCTCAAGATGGACGTTTATGTGAAATTTTGCTCTATTCTGCCATGTTAAGAAATTCATAAATTTCCAATAACTTACGAAATTTTTATATTGGAAAATTCATAGTCAACAATATTCATGCCAGTGTCCTAAATAATATTTCAAAAGTAGTCTGACGTCTTTACGATGAAAATATCTCTCAAAATTGAGTTTTATGTGAAATTTTGCCCTATACTGCCATGTTAAGAAATTCGTAAATTTCCAATAACTTGCAAAATTATCAAAGTAGCATATTTATAGTTACTGATGTTTATTTCGGCATCGAAACTGATATTTTAAAACTGGTCTGACATTTTTACAGTAAAAAGTTTCCATTTAATGCACGTTTAAGTGAATTTTTGTCCTATTCTCCCATGTTAAGAAAATCGTAAATTTCTAATAATTTACGAAGTTTTTTAATTCGAATGTTTCAAATGAATAGGGTTCTTGCCAGTGTCGAAGGTAATATTTTAAAACTGATTTGACCTCTTTGCGACAATTTGTTCTTGAGATATCGTGTACACAGACTAACAAACTAACGGAATAACGGACTAACGGACTAACAGACACCCTACAGACAGACAACATACAAATTTTGTCATTTTCTGATTCCTCACACCTGAAAACGTGTAGAAAAGTAAAAAAACAGAGGTCGAAAATTTTCACGATTACCTAAGTTCCCCATACCTATAGTATGATGGGGAACTAAAAAATCTTAGGTTGCTCAATTTGGATTATTTGGGAAAATTAAAAAATTACTGTGAAGCATACAAAAAAAAAAAAAAAAAAAAAAAAAACACTATATCTGTATCTGCAGCATAAAGAAAAAATGATTTTATCTGCCGTTAAGATATAAGAAAAATCACACAATATTTTCAATAATCTGTGATTAAAAATGTTTAAAACGCGCTAAAAAGTTCGATTGTACCATGTAGACCGATTTAAAGTAACAATATGGAACCTAAACCACAATATATATATATATATATCCCCCCATACTTATAGTATTCTCCCATACTTGTAGTTCCCCCATACTTATAGTTCCCCATACTTATAGTATGATGGGGAACTAAAAATTGTTTATCTTTGAATGACGGGGCTTTAGCATATGATCATTTTTTTTTTTTTTTTTTTTTTTAACAAAAATAATGATATGCCCGATCGTAAAATAGAGGTCGGTAAAATAGATAAATAAATAAATAAATAAATGAAATAAAATAAATTAAGAACTTGTGATATCATTTTCAGACCAGGTTTATTAATATAAATAATTACTTTTTTTTTTTTTTTACAAGATTTGAAATCAAATGATTTTTAAGACTTATTGAAATACAAGGAGTCGAACTTTTACTAAAGCGTGTAAAAATAATTTGCAAAATTTGCAAAAATGCAAAATTTTTTTTATTGTGTTTAAAGAATATCAGGAGAAATCAAAACAGTTTTTTTGAGCACATTTTTTAGTTCTGCAATGATAAGAACATGTATAACCGTCTGATACACATATGTATGAACGCAGACAAAAAGAATAAAAAATAAACAGTATTCACTTGCTATTTGAAGTTGGGTTATCCTACTGAATGTAAATGATTTCACTTGATACTTCTTAAATGGCCTCAAAATGAAAGTACACGGTAACTTTTTTACAAGAAGTGAAAAACGAAGCTCAGATTTCAAAAACTGAGCTTATATTTAATTTTTTAAATTCCATTAAAAAAAAAAAAAAAAAAAAAAAAATGGAATAAAATGAAATAAACTAATGATAAATTTTTGTTTACTATGACACATTAAATTATTAAGGATGTGATAATTAAATTTCATAACACTTTTTTAAGTATTTCGTATGAAATTTGTTTCAATAAAGGAATTCACTTGGGCAGAACTATAGGGTTAGTCTGGTGATATAAAATAAACTGTATACACGCAAAACCAAGTGCGTATGTGCTACCATCCAACTTCCCAGAAAGGAATACTGACAAGGAAAAAGATTTTAGAGATAAATAAATTGTTGTTGTGGTTATTGTTGTCGTATGCCATTCGGAAGTTCCGGGCCCCGGTAGTGGAACTAACCGGATTTATTTTAAGGCATGAGGGGTGCGTCTTCCATTATTTAGGAGCGCCTCATAGGGAGGAAGTACGACTTTAGCTCCAGAAGCGGGTGAAAGATGGGCGCACCAGCCAAACAATAGGAACTCGAATTTTGATCAGGATCAGAGCGAGTTAAACCCATGTTCCGGTACCTCCAGAGGTATAATTTTTGATGGGAACTTGGAGGACTTTGCGACCACGACGGAATTTAACGTGCACCAGTCGCCATTAGAGTACACGACGGTTTTCGGCCGGTTCGAGGACCGAACCCGCAATCATTCGATCACGAGCTCGCAGCTTTTACCGACCAGTCTACCGAGGCCGATAAATAAATTAAAACAACAAAAGTATAAAATTGAAACATCTGATGTTTTTAACATTTTTCAACAACGTTGAAAAAGTGTTTATGACTTTGGTTTGTGTGAATGTCTGTCCGTCTGTCCGCGCTCTAACTTCCAAAATATACAGGTAAATCCTTAAAAATATTTTATGTTATTCAAGATCACTGTGGGGCGTTCCCTTTTGAAAGTGAGGTAAATACCACAAATTTTTATATCTTGCGTGTTATAATAAAAACAAGGGACTTTATTTTAATTCGGTTTTATATCTCATTTAATATAAGTAGCAGACACATAAAAATTTATACAGATAATGAGAAAGAACCTCACAATTACATGCTACCGTCAGAACGCTTTAAAAGCGTTGATATTTTACAGAATGATCCGAAAATATTTCATTTTTCTTTAATTTTTTACTGATACCTCTTTTATTTTTACGGCAAAACTTTCACTAAAATATATGATATGTAACATGTTCTATACACTCCTGAAGTTTCAAGATGGTTTGTTTGGTACTTTTGGAATTATTTGACAAAACATCTGGAATCTAAAGTGTTCAGTCATTTATAGTAATGGTAGTGTTATTCTTAAGACTTTATTTAGTAATAAATACTCAGTATTTATGAATAGTATATTTGAAGATTTTTCTTCATTGTAAACAAAGCAGAATTAAAAAGTTTCTGAAACATAAACAAAATAGCATTTTTATTACTTTAATTAGGTACTATAATAATAAATTTTAAATGAAATTTAGATGTACACTAAAGCTTTATTTATTTTTTTTTATTTTTTTTTTTTTTTTATATATATATAAAATCTGTTAGGGTTATTTACAATTATTTGTGAGATAGATTTCCTTAAAGAAACATTTAAAAAATAATAAGAAAAATATTATCGCAATATTAAAATCCAGTCATAAATCCTATATAAATAAATGGGATACTGAAATAAAAGTAAGCCAAAATTTTTTGAAAGCATTTGTTCTCAAAACGTTTTTATGCTTTTTTTCCCCTTTAATCAAATCTTTGGAAACGGTATTATTGATGATTCTGCGATATTCTGAAAAAATTGAAAAGATGGATCAAAAGAATAAAGAGTAATTTTATTTTAAAAGAGAAAATTTAAAAATCTTTTGATGGAGGAAAAATAAACTTTCGTGAATTCAAGAGATTGGGAGGATTTTAAGAAAATGGTACCATGGTACTTTGAAGAGTTATTGCTTTAGATAAAATATTATTCAGTGCATTTGTACAATAACTTCGGGTTTCAAAATACATAATGCATCGATGCATGTTTCTTTTATTATTATTAGTCATATTTTAAAGTTACTTTTTAAACTGTAGCTAATAAAAAAAAAATTTAATTGAAATATTAAGTGCATAGTCCTAACATACAGAAACTTAACTTCCAATTTAATATATATTTAATCGAACATTTGCATTCTTTTAAAAAATTAATACAGGGTAACAAAAAATTCATCAAACATTTAAAATAATCTGGTTTTACATTCCTACTAAGTTCTCTTACAGTGCTTGTTTAGAAACGGACTTTTATTTATTAAATTTCTGTGTAAGGGGATACTGACATCCTTAACCCCTGTTGAATCACAAATAAATAAGGATTAAGAAAAAAAATGTATTCAAAGAACTTTTGCGTACATGACTCACTTGTCATTCATAGTAAAAATTTCCGGATAGTATCCCTTTTTTTTTTTTTTTTTTTTATATATAATAAATTTTTATTTTAATACTCGTTTTTAATTTATGCTGATAACATATACAGAGACCCTCTGCCGAGATACGTTTGCGTGTCTTGGAAACTGAAAAAGCTTAATTATACTAAAAACTCGTCTACAAATTATATTTCCCCCACCAAATGGATAAGAGAAAAAACTTATTGTTCTTTAGCAATTTCAGTGGATAAAATGTAATATTTCAACGAATTTTCCTAAACAATATTCAGAAAAAAAAAATGATGCACTTGTTTATTTTTGAATAGGCCTGTATATTTTCTCTAAATAGTATACGTACGGTATATTGTAACTAAATTACGCTCAGCAAGAAAAATACATAAATTTAATTAAAAAAGCTTTTCAAAGGATTTTCAGGCATAACCTCTCATTAATCCGAGAATTTTGTGTTGTCCTGTAAACGAATGATGAATAGTTGATTATTTATGAAACATGCTTTTGTGCTTATTCCTGTTTTTTATCATGTATATGTTCATATCATTTTACTTAATACAGTCTAAATATGTTGACCTTTAGAAATAAGAAATTTCATTCACAGACGTAATGCGGTGAAATAAAAGTGTATATCCCAGTAAACGACATATTTACCAAAGTTAAAAAATAAATAAATAAATAAATAATAAAGTAGCATTATCAAATGTTAGTAAATTAGAATTCTGAGTTTGAACGTTTTGATAATGTTTATTTTTGAGTTAAGCTGATAACAGGCGCACAGCTAGATAGACAGTCAATCAGAATTAGAGACAGACACACACAGACCAACCGTTAAAAATGTCATTTTCGGATATGAAGGGCCTTAAAACGTGTAAACATATATATCACTGTGTTTTGAAAATTCTACCTAAAGACAATACTTTTTGTACTGTATAGGATTAAGAAAACTATAATAATATTAAATCAACCAAGTGATGTATAAGAATGCGGTTTGCATTAAGCTGTTTCTCGCGAACTGACATTTTATTTTATAAAGTAAAGTAAGGAGTACAGGCCCAAGGATTTCAGAAACTGTTAAACTGGGTTTAAAAAAATTAAAAAATTGGACAAAATGGTACACAGTTGAAACCAGCTTCATATCCAGACGCAATTCACTTTAATTGTTGCTACGGGAATATGATATGCATGTGTGTACGCTAAATCGCTTAAAGCAAGACTTTTCAATGCAATAAAATCTCCTCTGCAATCAATGCGAGTAAATGTGTGAGTTGACATTCATTGTAATCTATACGTTTTTCAAACTGAAAAGGAGTATGGAACTGCAGTGATGCAAGAAACATAAAGTAAAACTCTAATTATATGGAGTAAAATATGGATCTCATTTTCTGAGTTTTGTATAGGGAATTTTAGAAGTTTTCTTCCTCTTGTTCAAAGCAAGTTCTTTACCATGATAAACTTTTAATGCCAACCTCACTCTTACATGTTATTTGATTAATTTTATATTAATATTTTTAAAATGTCATGGATTTTGCATCTATAATGTATATTTATAATATAAAGTAAAGAAAGAAAATTAATTAACTGAAACATTTTTTTTTTTTTTTTTTTTGAAAGAAAAGTATATGGAAAGTCATTTACTGTCAGTTAAAATTTCACAATATCAGCATTTCAATATTTTACAAGGTTTGTTTGAAAAATTGTCAGCAAAAACAAAAACCTCCAGAGACCAATTTTTACAAAACTGCAACTAATGCGTCTTAACGCCTATTTTTAAAAATGATTTTAAAGTTAAAACGTACTTTAAAATCTGTGTTTCTGCAACAGATTTATACGAGAGGTCGGTGCAATGATTTTTTTCCAAAACGTCAGTGGAAGGCTTCCCTTTTAAGACTAAGAATTTGTGGGTTCCGTTTGTGAACTTTTGTGTGTGCACGGTCGTAAAAATCATCGATTGACTTATAAACTGCTACACGTCCATGAGCCAAACATTTATATTATTTATATATTTTTTGGTGTTTCTGTTATTTATATATTTTTTGGTGCGCATATTATTTGCGGTTAGTTTACAGAGATACATTAATTGGTGGGATAAGAAATAGTTATCGGCTATATTGGCATATGAACGCAATGAACGGTTAAACGCATTTGAACACGGTTACACTCGACTAGAACCACGTTTTCTTTGTACAAAAAAAAGTGTGCATAGACTTAATAATTATCTACAGAACCACACAAATGTTTCCAATAGCGTTATATAATCATCCAAATGATGCAAAATTTGGGAGAATCATTTATGGGTTTCATGGAGTTAGGCATGTAGTTTTAATATATGTATGTCGTAAGTATATAAAGATAAACAAAATAACTCCATCCCATTACGCTCGATAGACTGAATTACTTTTAAGTACAATTTACCTTAGTGGCATTTCATTAATAATAATGAAATTATTATGTGTTATTAGAATATTTAGAAGCAATATTTCTGTTGAAAATAATTGACCCAGAATTAGTAATTATTTCACAAGGGAACACACAAAAAATTCCAATAAGTTAAACAATCATTTGGCAGCAAATTTAGTACAATTATTTGATTTACAAGAAATTAGCATGAGATAATGAGTTAGATAGACATTTATATACAAAATGTATTTATAGAGATATAGATGAAGAAAAATAGAAGAAACAAGGAGGTTGAGAGGTCGGTAACCCACTCAAAAATGTATATATTTATGTAGCAAATTAATCATATATATATATATATATATATATGTGTGTGTGTGTGTGTGTGTGTGTGTGTGTATTCGTGTGTATACATATATATATATTTGTATGTGTGTGTGTGTGTATTAATAGTAATTTTAAATTGTAAGGAATAAATAAAAATTATCTGCTTATTAACCAGGAATGCAAATGCGATGTATAAACCCCTGATCTGAAGATCTCGTAGTAGATCTTGTGGTAGCCACCGCCGAGTCTTATACTAGGCGAGTCGTATTAAACCTCGACGATAGGTTTAATTCCCCAACCCTACCCTCCCGCTCCTCCATGTCTTTTTCTATTCAGTTTTGTCCTTTTATTCATTCCGGTGTTAGCGTTTTTTCTTTTTCGTCCCATGCTTTTTTCTATGGAATTTTGACTCTTTTTTTTTCCCGCGTTTCTATGGGTTTTTAGCTTTTTTCCCATGCATTTTACATTCTACAGTGCGGTGCACTGTAGAATGTAAATAGAAAAAAGTATGGGACGAAAAAAAAAAACCTCACAATGTCAAATGTGAAAAAAAAAAAACGGCTAACACCGGAAAGGATAAAAGGACAAAATTGACTAGAAAAAGACATCAAACAGCGGAAACGGGCGGGCTCGAGCGTTTAATATATCGTCTGGTGTTAATACGACTCGCCTAATATAAGTAACCCGCAACTACTAGTTTTAAAAACAATTCTTTTTAGAAAGGAATCTCCTTATTATTCAGTCGGAGATAACAACTGCTAAAGATTACTAAATTTTACAATTAAAGAAAAAGGACTGCCTCTACCCATGATGCATCCACGATATGCAAGTAGCAACTGTTGCATAACAGCTCTACAGTTTCCGAAATCTTGCGGTATTGCAGCTCACTGAGAAAACATTCTGTAAATGACATCTAGAATCTAAATCGTGGCTCCAGTAAAAATAGTTCCCGTTCATCCATGTACATTATAGTCCCGTTTGAAAGCGAGTTCTAGAAACCCTTATTATAATTATAGAGGGTTTGCCTATATTATCGAGATCAAACTTATCTAAAAATCTCTGCAATCAAATGCGAACACAAGAAGTAAGGTTTAGCAACTATAACCTTCGTTTATGACCCAATTCTAGAAAATAAAGCCAGAATTTTCGGAATACAAATGATTCAGGATATTCAGAATATTCATAATATTGTTTCACCCTCCAGAAATGTATAGAGTAGAAATTCTCGATCATTTCGTTTATTCAGCTTTTTCACGTGCCTTATATGCATGGCTCCAACATCTACATTTCTAGTTAAGGAATTTAGAAAATTATCAGTTATTCGTTCTAGATGGAGGCGGTACATTTTTTTCCCCCCAGTGTTCATTCTAGAGGACTCTGTGTTCCCTGATTTTGAAGTCTTTCTAGTTTTGAGCATTTTCCGATTCCAGTTCGAATTTCAAAATATTTTTGCCCCATTTTTTAAAACTTGTCGTTTTTTTTTTCTTAAAAACATTGATTTCTGATAGATTATATATATATTTAATTTATATGGAAAAATTCATCCTATGAAGGCTTATGTGAATGGGTATAATAAGCAATAATTAGCGTGAGTATTAAATTCAAATTTAAACACAAATAAAGGATTTAAGTAATTATTTTTTTTTCAATGTAACTGATTTTAATAAAGTATATCCTGTGCGCTAAATTTTAAAATATTTTGCAATGCTCAACATTATACATATAAAGATGTTTTAGCACTTATGATTAAATGATTAAATTATGAATTTATAGAAAATTTCAGTATTCCTTCTCGATAAATAAATGAATAAATAAATAAATAAATAAAAAATAAATAGAAAAAAATAAATTAAATAAATAAATAATAGAAATAATAGTAATATATATATATATATATATATATATATATATATATATAAATGATAGATATCGTAATAAATTTTAATCTGAAAATTTAGCAATTAATAGATACAAAACAATACCAACTCACAAAAATATAGAACTAATTTTAACTTAGAGGAAAGACTGACACAAAATTGTTACGATTTAGATTAAGAACCAATAAGAGACAAAAGTAACTTAAATTACTTAAGCCAACATATATATTTATTATTATTATTATTATTATTTTATCAAATGTAATTTTAAAAGTGTTTTCCAATATTTAATATTACTGAAAAAAAAAAAAAAAAAAAAAGAAAAAAAGAAAAATATATATATCAGACATATTTTAATCTGATTCAGAAATACAATTAAAAATAGTTTTAATTGAATATATATATATATATATATATTGTATTTTAGAAGTATTACACTTGAAATAATTTTGTTAATTTCAGATAACTGTCTGTTTATCTGATTTAGATATCATGAAAAATATTATGCAAAATAAAAATCAATATGATTTGAAATTAATCTCAATAAAAATATAATTATTTCTTTGTTTCTTTTTTTTTTTTTTTTTTTTTTTTTTAATGGATACTTCGCCGGTGGTAAATAAATTAAAACAAAATTATGTAAATGAAATATTTCGCGTTTTTCACATTTTCCAACAAAGTGAAAAAACTGCTTATGACTTCTGTTTTTATGACTCTGTCTCCCAAAAATATTCATGGAAATTCATAAAATTGATATGCGTTATTCAAGATCACTATGGGACGTTCCGTTTTTAAAATGAGGTAAATACCACCAGTTTTTATACCTTGCGTGTTATAATAAAAAAAAGAGTGTTTAAAAAAATACGCTGTTATATCTCCATTAACATACATAGTATCATCTTAACAATTTATACAGATAATAAGAAAAAGCCTCATAATTTCATGCTACCGGCAGAACGCATTTCCAACATTATATTTTACAGAATGATCCGGAAATACTTCGTTTTTCTTTAATTTTTAATGGTGTTCCTTTCGCTGTTGCGGAAAAACGTTCACTGAAATATCTGATGCATAACATGTTCTATACACTCCTGAAGTTTCAAGAGGGTTCGTATAGTGTTTTTCGAGTTATTTGAAAAAACGTCTGAAATCGAAAGTATTCCATTATTTATAGAAATATTATAGCATTTCTTAAGAACTTTTCAAGTAAAAAAACACTCAATATTCATCCATAATATATTTGAAGATACTTTTCATTGCAAATAAATCAGAATTAAAATTTTTGAAATACAAACAATATAACATTCTTAAAACTTTAATAAGGTTCTATAATAATAATAATAATAATAATAATAATAATAATAATAATAATAAATGAAATTTAGATGTGCACTAATATATTTTTTTTTATTATATAAAACCTGTTAGGGTTATATACAATTATCTATGAGTTATATTTATTTAATTTAACCTTCTAAAATAAATAAGAAAAATGTTATCGTAATATTAAAATGCAGTCATAAATTCCATATAAATAAATAGAATACTGAAATAAAAATAGACTAAGAATTTTTTCAAGCATTTGTTCTCGAAAAGTTTTCATGCTTTTTTCCTTTAATCAAATCTTTGAAAAAGATATTATTGATGATTCCGCGATACTTTTGAGAATAAAAGTCTGGAAAAATTGAAAAGTGGGATCAAAAGAATAAAAAGTAAATTTATTTTAAAAGAGAAAATTTAAAAACCTTTGATGGAGGAAAAATAAACTATCGTAAATTCGAGAGATCGGGGAGGATTTTTAGAAAATGGTACCATGATATTTGAAACATTTTTTGCTTTTAATAAAATATTATTTACTTCATTTGTACTATAGTCTTTCCGGGTTTGAAAATACATAAAATATATCTATGAATATATGTATTATTATTATTATTTATTTATTAAAGTTAACTTTTAATCTGTACTTAATAAAAAGGATTTTCTAAAAATATTGCGTGCTTTGCCCTAACATATAAATGCTTAAGTTTCAATTTAATATAGATTTAATTGAACTTTTTCATTATTTTAATATATAAATACAGGGTGAAAAAAAATTCATCACACATTTCAAATAATCTGGTATTGCATTAACACTAAATCCTCTTACAGTGCTTGTTTAGAAACGGATTTCTATGTATTATATTTCTACACTGAGAAAAAATGTATACCTCCTTTATAAAGAATGGATAAGTGGTCAATTCCGAGCTATGCTCATAAACTGAATAGAAGAAATTATCGAGATTTTCTAGTCTACACATTTCTAGATGGTGAATCAGTATTATGAATATTATGAATCTTTTGTATTGCGAGAAATGTTTGCTTGATTTCCTAAAATTGAGTCATAAACGAAGATTATAGTTCCTGAAACCTGCCTCTTGTATTTGCATTTATTTGCAGAAATTTTTAAATAAACTTACCCTCGCAAATATATTGGCAAACTCTCTAGAACTGTAATTAGGATTTCTAGAACTCGCTTTCAAAGGGGACAACAATTTATAAGCATGACATGGAACTATTTTTTCTAGAGCCACAATTTAAATTTTAGATGTCAGTTACAGAATTTTTTTCTGTATATGTAAGGGGATACCGACATCCTCAACCCTCCTTTATCCCTAAAAAGTAAGGTTGATAACATATATATGGTATTCAGAGAACGTTTACGTACATTACTCTTAAAAACTTACAATTCATAGTCAAAATTTCCAAATAATATCATATATATATATATATATATATATATATACATTCATACATATATATATATATATATATATTTATAATAAATTTTAAATTTATTAATTATCTTTTATTTGCATTGATAACACATACAGATACCATCTGCTAAGATACCTCTGTGTATTCTGGAAAGTAAAAAAAAAGCGTAATTGAACCAAGAACTAGACTACAAACAATAATTCGCCCACCATATGGTAAGTGAAAAAACTTAAAGTTGTTTAGTATTTTCAACGGATAAAATTTCAAAATTTTCAAATAATATCCCCATACTTTTTTTTATTATAAATTTAAACTTTATAATTTATTTTTAAACTATGCTGATGGTACATACGGAGAACATCTGCTAATATGTGTTTCCGTATTCTGGAAACTAAAAAATCGTATAAAAACTCGACTCCAAGCAATATTTCGCCCACTAAATGTATAAGAGAAAAAAAAAACTTTATAGTTCCTTAGCAATATCAACGGATAAAATGTAATATGTCAAAGCACTTTCCGGAATAATATTCAATAAAAAAATGATTCATTTGTTTAATTTTGAATAGGCCTGTATATTTCCTTTAAACAGTATACATACCATATAGTGTAAATAAATTAATGTCATAAAGAAAATCACATAAAATTAATTTATAAAGCACTTCAAGGAATTTCCAGATATGTTAATCCAAACCTTTTTGTGATGTCCTGTAAACGATGGATGAATACGTGTCATACCATATAATATACGAAACATACTTTTGCGCTTATGAATGTTATTTATCCTGTTTATGTTCATATCATTTTGTTTAATACAGTCTAAAAATGTTAACTTTTACCAATACGAAATTTCGCTCACAGACGTAATGTAGTGAAATAAAAGTGGATGTCTCTGTAAAAGATATATATGTCCAGTTTTAATAAAATTATAAAGTAGCATTATTAAATGTTAATAATTTAGAATTTCGAGTTTGAACGATTTGATAATATTTGTTTGTGTGTTTAACTGATAACAGGCACACATCTAGATAGCCAGACAATCAGAATTGTTGACAAACACACAGACCGATCGACAACTAAAAATGTTATTTTCAGATTTGGAGGACGTAAAATTGTGTAAACATATCTAACACTCTGTTTTGAAAATTCTACCTAAACGCAGTATTTTATGTACTGTACATGATTAACAGAATTATAACATACAATCAACCACGTGATGCATAAGAATGCGTTTTGCATTAAACAGTTTGTCGCGGACTGAATTCTTTTTAACACGCTTTTATTAGCTTCACCTGTATGTATGTTTGTATGTATGTTTGTAACCGCTCTGGGAGCAAACAAAAAATCTATATTGTAAAAAAAGACTTTCCCTAAGTGAACACTGTGGCTGTGAGGTAAAGCTCCGTGCTACGAACCTAAAGGTCTAACGTTCGAGCACAGTCAAGGGAGATTTTTTTAAATGGTTTTTGTTTAATTCTAAATTATTTATTTCTCATTCCTTCATTATGTTATTTATTCAGTTAATATTACGTAATTTCTAGACTTTTTAACACGTTTTTATTCATTTGACATGATGTAACTATTAATGTATGTAACAGAATCTAGGAAATCAATTTTCGGTTACTTCTGGTCGTCCGATTGACCTGAAATTTTGCACACTTCATTATCGATGACAAGACTATATACAAGTGTTTCCAAGCGCCTATCCCTACATGGGCAGGTTCCAGGGGCAAAGTATTAAGTAAAAAACCCATTCTTTTAACTTTAAAATTATTTTAGTTAACAAAATTAATAAAAGCGTGTTCTTTAATTTTTTAAAAGTATAATTTTATTTCATATATTAAGGTAGGGAGTACAGACACAACGATTCCAGAAACTGTTAAATTGGGTTTAAAAAATTATATATTGGACAAAATAGTACACAGTTGAAATCAAGTTGATCTCTAGACTTAACTGACATTGATTGTTTCTATAGGGATATGATATGCGTCTTTGTAAGCTAGAACCTTTAAACCTTATATACGCAAGAGGCAGTTATGAGGTTAAAATAGGACATGTGAATAATATTATATTGTGGCACTCACACGACCGTCTGGCACCCACACGACACGAATATTATATTGTGGACGACACGGAACCGTCTGTCACTCACCCGACGTACCCTAAAATTTAATACTGTAAATATAGATTGGATATTAAAGGATAAGATAACGAGTACTGTTATATAAATCTACGTCAAAGACAATTCAAATTAGACTTCAGAACAGCATTATTTGATAAATATTTCAGTACGAGAACGGTTACTGCCTCTGTAAAAATCCGTTTGATCATTGTGTCTACATTTATATAGAATTAAAATATATTATTAATTTCAATGGTTGATTTAAAGTTATTCAGACAACTTTCACTTGCATCAGTCTATGAAACTTACGAATCATCATAAATAAATATATATATATATATATATATTAACAAACTTATATTAACTTCAAAATAAAACATTTGAGTTGTCTGAAATTACTTGTTTTTAAGTTATTCTGATATCAGTCAGACACAAAGATCAAATGTTATATTCTTTACTTCGGTATTCAGGAAATCCCAAAACATGTAAATATGCAAAAAAACCTCGATGAATATTTAGCTTAAAAAATACGTCATTTACCGTCCGTGTGTGAGGAATTAATTTCAATTCTTAGCTGTTTTTCTGAACATTGTAAAATATAGTAAAGCAATTTCATTAATTATATGGAATGAAAAAGAATGTTTTCACTTAAACATCAACAGCCCTATATATTTTTAAAAATTACATGCACACCACATGATTTACATAAATATAAAACTATATTAATAATGCACAGTACAACCTGAAATACATTTCTATAATTTTTCATGTATTGTCGCACTATATTCTAGTTCTTTTGTGTAGCCCTAGTGATTGATTTTCATACCATATTCTACATTAAACCTGCTTTTGCGCGTATAAAAAATATGCATTCATTTCATTTGGTTTAGTGCAGATGTTAAACTCTACTTACCTACAATTTCGCCCATAGACGTAATGTGTATGAATTCTCTTGGGTACCACTGTACACAAACTTATTGCTTAATTTCAACAAAAAGTGTAATGTAGCGTCCCTGTATGATATACATTTAGGATACCGAGATTGAACTTACTGCTGTTATTTGTTGATATGCTAATAACAGAAGCACATATACACACACATGGAGAGTGACCATTCGTTCAAAAACCTGTTTTACGGATTCAAGGGACCTTAAAATGTGTAAATATAACAAAAACTCAATTTCGAAAATTTGACCCAAAAACAATACTTTCTCTACCGTATATATGATACGAGAAAGCAAATATGTATGTTAATCTTTCTAAAAAGGTGTCTTGTTTATTTCTTAATAACGTAGTTTAAGAAAAGCTTACGTTTAAGATTAACTATTTCGAATATTATAATTTATATTGAAATGAATTGAATAAATTTATTTGCATGTTTCTTCCTAAATCAAATGTTGTATTTGTTAAATCACTATCAAATTACGGTAATAAAAAACTGTAAAGAATTAAGTACAAAAGCAGAAAAATTCAAATTTGCTAAATTATAAGGTTAAAAATGTAATGATTATGTATTTATGATGTACAAAAGGCTTATAAAATATTTACTTCTAGCAAATACTTTCCAGTATAAAATGTGTTGCATAAATTTATGATATTTTGATTTCTCTTTGATATGTGATATTTGTTTCATTTTTATAATCCGAATTTTGTCAAACACATTCAGTTTCCTTTCTGTAAATTATTATCTTATAAAACCATAAATTTAATTTTTTCTTTTTAAAAGCTTTAGTATAGTACAATTTCTCAGTGAAAAATTATGAAGTCATATTTTTAAGAAATGCAGGTATCTTTCTTGATTTTTTATTTATTTCTTTTCTTTTTCGTAGCTATGAAATACATACAATCGTGAAACGTACATAAGTTAAAATACTGGATTTTTTTTTTCTTTCTATAAAAAGAAGCAGCGTGATTTAAACTTTCAAAACGTATCGAAGGGTGAAAAGCCCTCTCATCTAAAACATAAAAACAATCAGCGCTTTTCTAAAGCTGTCTTTAAAAGTTCAAACGGAAAAACTTTCGAATACAAAAGATTTAACTTCCGTCACAGAAGAAAAAAAAGTGAAAAAAAAAAAAAAAAAGTTGCAGAAAATTTAAAAAACGCTGGATATTTGAAATAAATGTTTCTTTTAAAAGTTTAGAAACGTTTTATGCTTACTTTAAAAATAGATTATAATCCCTAATATGTCCAATTTACCACATATATTTTATTTTTTACTTACATCTTTATAATAATAAGTGTTATTATTATTTTTTTGTGTGTGTATGTGTGTTTGATTTATTTCTTATTAAATAAATATAATTTGTGAATAACCCGCTTTAATTGTCATTAATCAGGATGATGGTCTGACACTAATGGTTGGGCAAAATAATAGCATTAGATAGGTTATATAATAAGAAAACTTTTTAATTGGATTTATTATTATTATTATTATTATTATTATTTTAATTTTTAGATTTAAAAATATGTGTCGACGTCCGCTTTTTTCCAGGTTAATTTTAAGGAGAGGAGATTTTCGCCTTTTTTGTTACCTTTTACTTTCATAGAAAAATTTATTAACATTCTAACATATTAACATTATTAACATATTTTTATAGTAATGTGTAGTGATTAAATAGGGTAAAGGTTATTGGTAATAAATATAGTGGTAGCAAATAAGGCGGAAAATTCTCATTCCAGAAAGTGTCCTGGAAAATGGGCGGAGAGTATGACCCCCTTGTACATATACTGATTAAATTTTTCAAAGTTAAAAAAGATATTTAAACGAAAAGAACGAAAAATCAGGCGTTTCGCACTCATTATTAACACTTTCCAATGTATGTACTCATTGTACATTTTGACCTTCAGTGTTCAGTGATTACATTATCACACAATAGACAGATAAAAGGGCAGAAAGACAGACAGATAGACTAATTTAATTCATAATCTCTCTTAAACCTAGTGGTAAAATGCTAAAAATGCTAACACAAAAGAAAATGCAATTCTATGATTATTCAATTGTAGCCCTTAATGTAACTAAATATTATGTGTAGCCCTATAAACATGAACGCTAAGCATATTACAATCTAAACCATTTTTTTTTCAAATTAACAATAAATGTCAATTTTATTATTTCATTATAATTTTAGCAGTAGATAGTTATTTAAAATTGTCTTAGGAAAATATCTCTCATAAAACGCAATGCATTGACTTTTTTTTTTTTCGGGGTGTGGGGGCAGAGGGAGCAGTTCCCTTGTGCATAAAACTGTCTGGGGCTATTGACGCCATTTAAAACAAGGAACATACCATAGTAAACTTGAATAAGAAAATCCGAAAATATTTCGGATAATAGATTCGGACAAAAGGACAGATTCAAATAATATTCACACTTAAACAATTTTAGAAATTTTTTTTAAGGCTTAATAAAAATGAAAATGCAATTTTAGCTAGTTCTGATATAAGTCTCAATATATTTTACTATTTTTATACGGCATATTATATTTATGTATGTAGAAAAAGATACATGGTAATATTGATAAAAATCGTTTTCATTAAAATCTGAAATTCTTTTAAATTCGTTTGCGTATATTACCAATGCATAACTTGTTTGTATTTTCTATTTATTATTATTATTATTATTATTATTATTATTACGGAAATTCGATTAATTATTATTATTATTATTATTATTATTATTATTATTATTATTATTATTATTTATTTATTTATTTTTTTTTTTTTTGAAAAAAAAAAAAAAAAAAAAAAAGAAATGCGAAATTGAAATAAATATATTCCGTAATTAACAAAGTAATGTTAATTTTCGAATAATATGAATTTTATTACTACAATCAGCCCAATAACATCAAATACAGTAAAATATTTTAATTTATTAAGTAAAATTTGAAATTATGTAATTAGTAATATTAATTAGTAATTGTAGATAATTATTAATGATAATTCGTAAATTTCACATAACTTTAGTACTTAAATTATGTATTTAGTAATTCTAGGTATGTTTTTTTGAGGTCCATTAAAGACATTAACCTGGGGATATATATATGTATATTATACATTTATGTATTAAGTACGGTGAAATAAACAAACCAATTATGTCAAACCATTAAACTAGCTGTAACTCTAAAAGTAATATAAATAAAATTTTTAAATTTAATTAATAAACAATCTAATAACATTAACTAGTATCGCCCAGTGGTCGAAACTCGACCATTTTTTTTTTCTTGCAAAGCGAGGCAAAGCAAAGTTATTGCCTTGTCTCAAACGGAATGCAATTGCAACACAGCTGCGGCAATTGTTTGCCGATATTCACTCTAACTGAATCAGCAGAGTTTTACTTAATATAACTATTTCTCTCTGTAGATGTTAGCCTTTCCTGAAATGAGAGAAAATCGCAACGTGAAAACGCCCCTTGTTGTGTGATACAGCCCAGAAGCTAATAGGTACCATGTCAAACCAAGGCCCAACCAAGTATCAAATTATGTTAAATTAATTCGATTGGTTCATAAAGTACAGTGTTTGAACAACGACAAAAAAAAAAAAAAAAAAAAAAAAAAAAAAAAGGTATTTTTCAAAAATGGTCGAATTGAGTTCGGGAAATTTCAAAACGTGTAATTTTATCGAAAACCGAAAATCTAAAACTTTTCTGAATCTTATATATTTACTTATATATGCAGAGGAAAGAATAATAAATCCACTTTTTAAAAAATAAAAATAAGTAGTCAATCTTACTTAATTAAAATGCAAGTAAATCTCAAAACGTGTAAATTAATCGAAAACCGGAAATCAAAAGTTTTTATGTATCTTCTACTTGCTTCTTCTACCCACAAAAGCTAGCAATAAATACACTTTTTTAAAAAATAGGTAACCAATTTCAGTTAATTGAAACGTAAAGAAAGCTCGAAACTTGTAAATTCAGCAAAAAACGGAATTTGGAATTTTTTCCGTATCGTCTACTTATACATGCAGCAGTTAGTAACAAATCCATTTTCCTTTTATTTAGTATATTAGTTGAATATTTATTGTTTAAATATCACACTTTGAAATGAAATGTTTATGTTTACATTCGAAACTGGAAGTTTGCCATTTTTTTCTGGAGTTTTGTGATTTTAAATTAAAATTTTATCAATTTTACAGAAAAAATAACTCAATCAAACAGATGTTGACAGTAACTTATATATAACTATACCCAAATATCGGAATTAAAATCAGCAGATAATTTCCGTTATTTTTTAATATTTTTTTACAAAAAATCCAATGGGCGATTAACATAGAAAATCTTTTTCATGGCTCTATGGACAGACAGTGATGTCATCACTTCGCTTGCGCATAGTGATGCTACATTATACAAATTAATGTGTCTATGGTTTTATTTGAGTTTTATGAAATTGCCAGATTTAACAACTTTCTACTTTTAGGTATTTTTTAGTGTAAAGGAATACGTGTATAAAAGGGAAAAATGGGGGAAAATGCATAAAAAAAAATGTATTTTTAACTACCTTCTTGACATCGTAAGAAAATAATATTTGTATTCACACCTTCCGGCTAACCATACCTTTCGAATGATACCATTTTCAACCCTCTACTCCCATAATAAATATGTTAAAAAGGGGCTACAAATTTTATGCTTGCCTATTAATATATAGATAATAACATAAAAGCGAATAAATTTAAATCGAATAATTTTACAAATAAAATATTAGAGCATTTAGTATCAAGCATGTTATTTATTTTATTACTTATTAGAGGAAGGTGGGGTACGTCGGACCCCCCGTGGCAGAAACACAGCGACACGGCGACAATGTCGCAGAAACAGAAATGCTCTTGCAGAAAGATTTTACTTAAGTCAAATAAATTTTGACATTGTGTTAAAAAAAAAAAAAAAAAGAGAGAGAGAGAGAGAGAAAGAAAGAAACTCAAAGAATGGTTTATAAACTGTTCTGCAGAACAAATTTTCGTTTCTGCAGATACGATCGCCTCAATCCTGAATAAGGAGAGGAGATAAAGGTAACTCACTTGGGCTAGCTTTGATACGCCATGCATTAGAGATTCGTGATGCGGTGATATGATTCGGTGTATCGACACTTTTCACTGGTAACCTGTTCACATCGGAACTTCATTTTCGTGTCTCGAAACTTTGTTTTCGCACCGTGCATGCCGCTCGTGTCGTGTGTATTTATTGTATTGCAAAAAGATGTTTTTTCGAAAGAATGTGGCTTTGCGACTATTTTCCGAATTTCATATTTCGTGCATTTTCAGATTCATGCATAACAAAATAGCTGCATCCAGTGATTTTCTTTTTTTTTTAATAAGTGCGTGATTGCTGCTGTACCGATTTTCATACATTTTCTGATTCACGCAAGACAAATTAGTTTTATCTAGTGATTTGTTTTCTTTAATGTATGCGAAGCGTGCATACGTGCGTAATAGTAAATAAACGTAAATTCTTAAAAGCTGCATTAATTTTAATGTTTGGTTCAAACTATGCAATACATTTCACAAATATATACAGAAATAAGACTATGGGGAATTTTGTAACGTCTGTAGTTATACGCAAAATAAAAAATGAAGCTGAATGCTTACCTTGCTTCAAAAAATAGAAAATTAAGAAATTAATCTTAAAAATACTTTGATTTTTAGCATTTTATATGTAGTAAAAGATCTTGGCAATAAATATTAATGGGTATCTTAAGTTATAAAATTGGCAACTTATCTAATTTTTTTCTTTACTAATCATTAATTATTTTAATTGTGATTAAAATTCTTAGCTTTAAATTTTGTTGTTTAAGCATATGAAGTCGTTAAAAAAATTATTAATTTATTTTACAAAAATATTCTTATCATTAGTTTCTACAGCCTGTTCATTTCATTTTTTAAACATTTGAATTTTTAAAAAATGTTTATTTTTTTAGATGAAATATTGCAAATTAAATAGTTATTTTGAATAAAAATCAAATCAAAGGTTTTGTTGATTTTTTTTTTTTTTTTGTAAGTAAAGGAATTTTATCTAATAGTAGTTGTTTTGAATAAATACTAATTAAACAGCAAATGCTTTTATTTATTTATTTTTATTTACGTATTCGTATAGATATCAATATCAAATATTATTTTTAATTGATTTCTATTTATTTCATTCATCTGTAATCATTATTTTCTATTATAGATTTTATCCATGAAATTTGTTACATTTCAAATTTCAACATTTCCTTAAAAATTAAATATTTCACTTGCCTCAATCTTTATGAAAATATTTTGACTATGTTTTGTCTATAATTGTGTCACTTAGATCTTGTATTCTGTTTTACTTTATGTATTTAAATGATGGTATAATTATACATTCTGAATTCTTTGTCAAATAATATTTTTTAGATTTCAAATACACATCTTTATGCTTTTTGTATAGGATAATATAAAAAATGAATCATGTGTATTTAAATGTTATCTTGCATCTTTCTAATAATCTCAAAAACTATAAATGTTGTAAATTATTTATATTTCATTATAATATTCAGTATTCTATATTAATTTTTACTTTTAATTTTGAGTTCTGTATTAGATTTTATATTATCTGGTTTGCACCTTATGAAATAAGTGCATTTGTGCATTTAAATATATACATTTAATAAAAAAAAAAAGTAATGAAATTTTAAAAGTATTTGTAACATTTGTTTAATTTAGACATTTCAGGATTTAAATGCCTTAAAAAAATTTGCAGATTATTTTTTATGTGTTACTGCATTTTATGGTTTGAATTCATTGAATACTTTATAAACAATATTGTATGTTAATGTGAACAAAAAATCTCAAGCAATTAAGATCAATAGATTTATTTCCACCTTTCTTGAAAGAAAAAAAGAGTATTTTCTTGCAATAGTGCAGATATATGCATTTGTGACTAGTTAAAATATAAATACATTGGTTATACTGAATATTATTTACTATTTAAAAATAATGTATTTTGAATTCATAAATGTCAACTTTACAAACTATTCCTGCAGAAAGATTTTGGTGTTGATGAAGCTTGTCGCAGAAATTATAATAAATTTCTGCCACAGGGCTCGGACCTATTTTGATTTTTCCAATTTTAATTTTGTAATTATTCAGCAACATTAAATACAAATTACTTTTTTAAATACTGTATAATGTTCTACACAACATATATTTTTTCCAAAATTTTATTAAAATTATATTAATTATATTTTTTTAAATAAAAAAAAGTGCAATTAGGTCTATGGTACACCACTGGTAGTGTAAGTTGGACCATTTATTAAAAGATACAGAAACACTCAATTTTAAGTGAGAAAAATCCCTTTATTAATCGATTACACACATATGAATTTAAATAAACATTTTTTCGTATTTTATAATCATTAATCTGTCACAATCGTATAGTTACTATGTCAAATACTATGTCTACAAAGTGGAAAATATTAAATATTACCTTTAAAAAGTCTGCATTAAGTCATATTGTGATTATTGGTAAAAATAATCACACTTATTTATAATGAAGATTCTAATTGGATAGGTCAATTACTAATGTTAACTTTTGGAGCTGCATTTCTGACCCACCACAGAATATGACCAGTCTAAGGTACACTGCTTGTATTGGGTTCAAGGTAAACCATTCTGTTATTAAAACGAATTTGCTAATCTTGATGTTCAAGTTGGGCTTAACTTTATTACAAACATATGGGATTATAGCTAGAAAGCTGCTTCATGATGCATTACACTCATTTCAGAATATACAATGTATGTATAGGTATAGAATTACATAAAATTATTTGAGAAAAAAATTACTTTTGCAAGGTGAATTTACTTTTTCAAGAACACTTAAAAAAATGAGCTTCCAAGCAAACACGAATTCCTTCACTAAGACCCCTAACTGTAAAAGTTTTAACTGCATGTGGTATTGTTTCTATATCTAAGTAAATAGAGCTAGAAATGGCATAGGTCCGAGGTACACATATGTCTAAGGTATACTACTTTACCATATAATTTATAAACACTTTGTTTATAAATCACGGAAAAGAAGATAATTTCAAATAAATTTGTCCTTGAAATGTGTAGAGTCTTCCAGTACGGATTTTGGACGAATGCGACAAATAACCAAATATCGCCAAGCAGAAAAAATAACAATAACAACTTTGATTGATGCGTAGTTTACATTATATAAGCCTTTATACAATTCGTATATTCGATTGTTTTCCATTGTATATTATCGTATGGGAAACTTACATAGTCATGGAATATTTTTCACCTCGGATTTTTGACATTTTTACAAGTTTTGAGGTATAAGGAATCCAAAAATTAGAAATTTTATGTGTTGTCAGTCCGTGCGTTATTCACTGGGGTAGTTCGTTATTAAATTTATTTTGTAGAATATGTATACACATATTATCGAGTGAAAAAAAAGAATGTAAAGTAGCCGAACAAGTTAAAAATTATAATTTACGTCACTGCAAGCATTCTATTTTCAACATTTTAATTTAAAAACTACGTAAGTCAATCAATCATTCTACACAACATGGGAAAAAAGGCAAGATTTCTCTTAAACAAGTAATAAATGCCACAATTTTATCATAAACGTATCAGACGTGTTATAAAATATCATTTGTGATATTTGAATGCGCATCATTGAATATGAACATTAAGCCTTGAAAACGTCCTAAATTATTCGAAATTTACGATTTTCTCAACATGACAGATTTGAGCAAAATTTCGCATAAACAATCATTATGTGGAATATTTTTACCTTAAAAATGCCAGACCAATTTTAAAATATAATTCATTATATTGGATTAAGCATTGCTGAAAGTGAATATACTAAATTGAAAATTTTTTAAGTTATTTTAAAATTAAGAGTGTCTTAGCATCAGAATATAATTGAAATTTCATTATATTCATATGAATTTGAGGTTGATTTCATTGGGAATACTTTTGAATGCATAAGAATTGAAATACAAAACTTATTATCATACAAATAACCAACAGATTAGGATAATGTAAATGTGTCGGAGGTATTCTAGTAGGTCGGTCATTTCATCCTCAACATTGCTTAGTGATCGACAATTTTTTTTTTCTTTTTCTTTTTTTTTTTCTTTTTTTTTTTTCTTTTTTTTTTTTTTCACATGAGTTTAGTTTGCGTGATCTATAGTAAATGAAAATGAGATAATGTATTATGGGTGAATAAACAAAGTCGACAGACGATGCGACACCTACTTATAAATTATTTCACATAGCGATTTTATTTTTCTTATATATGAAATATTGTTTTCTGTAAAATTTATAGAAATGTGTTTATCATAAAAACATTTTTAAAATAATTGGAATGAATGTTGGTTGTTTAGCGACAAAATTTAAATGATTACATTTAATTTTGAAGTGCAAGTTTTTTCTATTTTCTTTTCATATTGTATACAGTATAAACAAGTATGTTTTTTCTTTAATTAAAAATATACATAAATATATCACCTTTACTAAGTGAATATCCTTTATAATAATATTTATTCAGATGAAAATATTCAGAAGGGAAACTAAACATGAATAATTCTCAAAATAAATCATTTACTGTTATATATATATATAGCACAATTGCATATTTAGACCTGTTTAAAAATTGCGACGGGGAAATATATATATGTATACGGTTTTCAATTTAAATTACTGGAAAAACTGTTCTTAAATTTTAATTCTTATAAAAGAAAAATCAACTACGTAATAAAAGCCTTTTTATGTTGATTAATTTATTTTCAGTCTTTTTATTAAAATAACATTAGTTAAAAGCATTATTGCACTTAAATCATTTATCCCAAAACAGAATTTTTAATTGAAATATATTTTGAAAAGATTCAGTTTATGCTTTTCTAAAAATGTTGCCTTTAATTTTATATACATATATATTCTTTAAAAATTACAAAAATGAATTTTACAAATCATGTTCTGCATTTAAAGTTAACACACACACACACACACACACATATATATATATATATATATTTAGTTTATTACGACAAGTCTTAAAAAGGAAATTCAGTTAGTCCCACGATAATACAGCGTACATCATTAAAAAGGAGATATAAAAAAAAAAGAAAAAATTCTCCGGGAGAAAATTTATAAACACTTTATTTCTTGTAAAACAATTAATAAGAATCCTTTAGGCCTTAAATATTTTGAAGATACGGAGGAAATAATAACTTTTAATTAATTATTTTTTGGAAACTCATTTTTTATTAAATTACTAGCTATCAGACAAAAACATTAAGGTGCATTTAAATTAAAAGCTTTATTTTGTTAATGCTTATGGCTAAAATAATATAATTTTGATTAATGAATTATCATTAACTGGCCTAAAATACTCCTTTACTGTTGTTGTTGCTATTACCTAAAAAAAAAAAAAAAAAAAAAAAAAAACGAGAATTATATTAAAATCCTGCATCAAACAAGTTTCCTCTTCTCTTTTTTATTTTCTCTACGCTTTCGAGAATAATTAATATTTCTTTTAAAACACTAGAAGCATTAATAGCTATAGAAAAGAAGTGCTGTAATAAATTTGAATTTAATGTTTATTTATTTATGTATTGTAATTTCATAGTGCACGTATACTCCTACTGGAATTGAATAAAGATTTTCTTTTTTTTTTTTTTTTTTTTTTTTTTTTTTTAAATAATATCAAGTAATCATTTAAGAAAATAAATTTAGGAAAATTTATTCTGAATTAGTGCTTCAGGAATCTAAGGGGCGTAATTTATTTATTTATTTATTTATTTATTTATTTATTTTATCTTAATCTTGCTTTTAACAAAATCTATTTCGGATCATCTTTTTGGCTATACGAGTAATAAAGCAAAATTGAAATATAGGAAAAACAAACAAAACTTAGTGGTATAAGTACCGAAATAGCATAAAAAAATTGATTTATTTTAATCTTAGCCTTAAAAATATCTAATCCTAATCAACTCTCAGGCTACAATATATAAAAAAAGGGGGGTGGGGTAGGGGGATAAAGGAAAGATATATATAAATATATAAATAAATAAATAAAATATATAAACGTAAACCTTAAATAAATTAAAATTAATTAATTTTCCATGTGAACGGAAGTCTACCATAACAGAAAAATATCATATTTCCTATAGAATGAATGAAATCAAACATAAACTAGTATGTTGTGGCCACCACAAGACTTTCTTCTATATTTTCCTATACAAAGTCACTCAGTAAAAATATTTAAAAAAATAAAATAAAAAAATACGATTTTTTTCGTTAAAGTAAAACAAAAATCAAAAAACAAAAAAACTATAACTTTGTTTTAATTTATCACAGATTTATAGTTCAACCCTTCGTTTTAAAGGTATTGACGAGACCTTTCGAAAGGTACCCATCTTGAAACTTTACCCTCCTCACTGGGGGGTACTTCTTCCCCAGGGGGGAAACCGATGCCCCCACATGCACAAAATCTTTTCCTAGTTAACTACTGCTATTATCCATAATTCATATTAATTTTACAATCAGAAGTTAAAAATAACTTTCATTACGTATATTTATACGAAATTTTGTCCTATACTGCCATCTTAAAAATTTAGAAAAAAATGCGATCACAGCGCCACTTGTTGATCGATTGATCCCCAAATGTAATCAGGACCAGTTTATGTCAGGGACTAATTAAATAGCAAGTTTGGTTAAATTTCTTTAAAAAAAATCGGTAATTTTGTTTTAAATTATCACAGATTTATAGTTCAACCATACCTTTTAAAGGTATTGACGAGACCTTTCGAAAGATACCCATCTTGAAATTTTACACCCCCTAGGTGTACTTCCGCCAAGGGGAGGGGAACCGATGACCCCACATGCACACAATTTTTTTCCAAGTTAACTACTACTATTATCAATCATTCATATTAGTTTTAGAATCGCGAGTTTAAAATAACACTCAATATGTACATTTATACGAAATTTTGTCCTATACTGCCATGTTAAAAGTTTACAAAAAATGTGATTACAGCGCCACCTGCAGAGCGATTGATCCCCATATCTAATCAGCTCCATTCTGTGTCAGGATCCTACTATATAACAAGTTTGGTTAAATTTCATTCATTTGTTCGTGAGCTACAGTGCCCACAAAAATCGTGATACACACAAACAGACAGACATTTTCTAAAAACTATCAATTCATGTTCAGGACCTCCCAAAACGTGTAGATCCGTCAAAAAAAAAAAACGCAGGTCGAAAATTTTCGCGAATCCAGTACTTTCTCTGTATTACATATAGGAGAAAGTAAAAATTACTTTTCGAAACAATGGTTTTCAACCAGAAATAAAATTTTAATCTGACATTTAGTTAAAATAATTTATTAATACATAAAATATATTGTTGTATTTAGCAGGAGTGAGATTTATGATTGCTTATGACGAGGCATGATTCTAATACTTTCACACAAAATTTAACGAAGTACGAGAACAATTACAGCTAACAAACACGTATTACACAAACTATTACATTGTCAAGGCTGATCTTTTTGGCATTAATACAAGTAAAGGAAATTAAACAGATCATTTTATTGGACTATACAGTTCACAGGTACCTGTATATCTGTGTGACGTCACTTACCAGAAGACCAATAGATTAAATCAGGAACACTGTAATGACATACACCACAACTCTCCCCCCTTAGTTTCTTACACCATACCTGATAGTTTTCTAACACTATTTCATTTTCTTAAAACCTGTTGGGAAAAAGACATGTTACAGGTTTTTAAATGTGAAGGTTCAGATTATAGTTTGTTATCAGGAGTATACAGATTTTTATCATAAGGAGTAGTCCCATCAATTTCTCTAGAATTTGTAGACATCGTAGACCTCCTATCCTTTGGTACTGGATCTGGTGCAATAGTGGGCTTTTCACTCAGTGCCGTTTTTCTTGAAAAAGACTGTTCTGGATATGGTGTCGTGGAAGGCTTCTAGCCAGACATGGCTTTTCCATCATATTGTACAGGTACTCTGTTGTCACCGGGAATTTGTATTGAGGATATTTTCCCCACTCATCAGTAAACGCAAAAGTCATCAGTAGACCAACCTCAGAAATTTTAAATTTATAGAAGATTTAGAGCTATCACCATTTTAAGCAAAAACGATTATTAAAGAAATTATGAGAACAATAAAAATGGAACGTATACTAATTTTTTATACATTTTTAATAGAGGACATTTTTACTATTAGTTAATTACTTTAAAATGATATTGAAATAATTGTGTGTTTTTGTGAATTAGATTAATTTCTACAAAAAATACATTTTTATTTTTCAGTGTTCTCGTAAATTTTTAACGGTTACAATAAATTAATATAGACATATGTATTAATTTTATTCATTTCTTAAATTATTTTTATGTACAAAGTGTGTTAAATTTTGGATATTAACGTTAATTTGTTTGTTTTCAGAAAGCCGAAGATTGAGCAAATTGATATCTACCTGCTACACACAACTGAATCCAAAGAAATAAAAATGTATAACAGCAATAAATATTTATAAAACATCGGTTTATATATTTCAAGTTTTCGGTCTCTTCCTTTTCGCTTTCGTGAAAATCACATTCTGTGATTTCTAACTCTGTTTTTCATACACATGGTATTTATTTACTAACATTAAAAAGTGGTACACTAAAAATATTAAGTACAACCCATGTACCAGAAACGGAACTTACAACTTTTGTTTTGTTTATTTGGTAATGAAGGACAGGTATTTTTACATCATTTATTTTTTTTTTAATAACATTAAGTGGTTAATTTAACTGGCGTAAAAGGAAATTATTATATATATATATATATATATATATATATATATAGAGAGAGAGAGAGAGAGAGAGAGAAGAATTGACAGGAAAATATATAAAAATATAAGTTTTACTGATTAGAAAAACCAATAGGAGAATTACAAACCAATGCGCAAGATTGCAGCGAAAGGAAATGCAAAACTTTGTATATATATATATACAAACTTTATATATATATGTGTGTGTGTGTGTACCAAACTTTTCCAAAATAAATTTAAATATATTTTGTTATCATGCAGACATATTTCAAATCAGAAGAACATATAAAGAACGAATAATTTTCTCATTATCTACTAATACACATAATAATTCCAACACTTGTTCATAGCAGACATTATTTAAATGGAAATAAAAAAAAATAAAGAAAATTCTTTGGTTTTGAATAATGAAAATAAAAACAGTCTTTTATATTATTAGTATAATAAAAGATACATTTTTAGGAAGATACATTTATTTCCTTAAAATACTATTGTAGAATTAATATTTATGTTAAATATACGTAGTTCAAACAATACACAAGAAATAGTGAAGACATTGCATATTTAAATCCTATTTTTTAAGTATATTTCTGATTAAATCTAACATAAGTTTACATCAAAAAGTCATATTTATACTTAAATTCTCATTAGTCTTTTCAGATAATACATATTTTTTAATGTATACTTCGTGCAATCTCCATTTAAAATAATTCTCTGTGCAACGATTACAGTTTTCTTATCAATGCCTTCGCAATTATATTTTAAATCCATTAAAATATCATTATAAATTTATATCTACTCTTTTACCTACAATTATTAAGATATACGTACGCAATTATAGATTACAAAACTTATCGCAAAGTACTAATGAGCTTATCCTAACTTCTTAGCGAAAAGTTCAATTCTGACACATTTAATCAGTCTGTTATTATCTAATCTATATTGTCTAAGACAGACAGATTTAGACGATATTTGGTGTTTCCTCCTATCATGATAAAGGAGTTTTAAGAAGAATATTAGGTAGGCCTACTTCATAGGAAGATCAAAAATAAGATCAAAAGTATCTACTTAATATTCTTGATAAAGCTTTGAAATTTAAATTCTGTTATTTTACAAACTGTAAAAATACGGTATTTTGGTAAATGTTTCGAATATTAAATTTCTTTTTTTTTGCAAAGCATGTAATGTATTTGATTAATTTTTGATAAATCATCCTTTACATCCTGCGTCATTTAAGACACATAAACACATATCAACAGACACACACATAAATAAAAACTTATTTATGTATGTTAGTATTTGAATTTATTATTATAAATTTTAACTGTTACGTTATAGAATGAGCTTTACACTTAAAATTAACTCTAAAATTTATTTCTATAATGCGTGGCGACATGTTTATTTTACAAGGCTTTTGACTCATTAGGTTGAAAACTATAATTCATTGTTCGGGTTATACAAATCCTTACTCGCAATAGCAGTGCTTTCCTGATCACACACTGTTAAAAAAAAAAAAAAAAAAAAAAAAAAAAATCTAAAATGGGTAAATATTTTTAAGGTATTTAGGTAAAGCAATGTTCTAAATTGGAAATTTCTGTTTAAAACCCAAAATTTCAACCTAAATTGGATACGAAACCAATAGCGGATAGAATTGTTTTGCTGTTTATTTTTTGCAGCATACATACGTATACATACGGAATGTTTACATTTTGCTTAGATCATCTACGCATGTTAAGATTTTTTTTTTTTTTTTTTTTTAATAATAGGTGAGTGAAACAATATTTTATGCAACGTCTTTTTTTGTTATAGACAAAAATATAAAATAAGATAATGTTAAATATAAAATAAGATTAATGTCCTATGACAAATTTTCGTTGCAGACCTGTGTTATTAACTGCTGCACTATAATTAATCCACTATTAAACATATGTTAACTTTGGCAAATTATTAATATAAATAAAAATATTTATATATAACTCAATCGGTTCTCTTAATGCAATTAATTTGATTTTACACAAGTCTAAAGTATAATAAGTATTAAAAGCATTTCAGTGAGTTAGAAGCCAAAATGGTTAAGTCCTGAAAACGAAATTTCAGACAAATTGTCTTTTATTATTTGATTCATTAATTAGATCAAAAATGTGTATAAATTTCAAAAAATGAAACAAGAAATAAATTCTTTGATCAAGGTAAATATATTTTCATCACATTAAAATTTGCAAAAGTCAGAAAATATAATATATGGATTGAACCGTATACGATTACGAATGATTTATATCGAAAATTTCATCAAAAGATATAAACTTTTGCTGTAGCAACTTCTAATACAGAAATTGGCACACGCACATAATACACATAATGTAATATGAATGTGTATATTTAAATGGAATGAATACAATCGCACAATGTAATTTTATTTTTCTAAATTCAATCAATTAATGTGAGGCTAGGAGAGATTGTGCACACATAGTGGAGAGAAATATTAGTGTGCGAATGCTGCTGCTACAGTTGTACAATAAGTTGTACAATAACAACAGTAGAGTTGCTCTATTTATACTTTACTGAAACGAACTTCAGACAAAAGTTGCTTAATATGTCTAGTTTTCAAACTATGTAATATTTTTTTTTTTCTATCTTTGGCGCATAAGCAGTGAAACGTCCGTTTGCAGTATATTGTTTCAAAAGTGTTTTGTCAATGTATATAAAAGGAGGGGGATAATTTTCGTTTAATACTCTATATAATAATAATAATAATAATAATAATATTTTTTTTTAAGTTTTAAAATAAACTCTTATATATCAGTTATTTAACATGCTATCGTCACACAAATTTATCCACACATTGTACTGGATCTACATTAACATATCCCAAAATTACAGGTCATTTTATTTCACTTAATGAGAGAGATAGGTCACAAACATTATTGATTTTGCTCAATTTGTTAACGGTCCCCTAATTTTTGTCGTAACCTAATTTTTCCTTAAAAACACGAAGAAAACCCAATTATTTACATACCCAGTGTTTGGAAAAATTTTGTTGAAAAATAACGTTTTGAATTGAAATAAATAAATAAACTGATTGTTTGCAAATCTTGCTAAACTTTTGAGCAGGAGTGTACTGTATTACACTTTCTATATAAAAATTAATTCTTTTTTTAGGAATAATATGAATTACGAATTAATATATATTATCTAAACTAAATAATGAACAAATTTATTTTAAAGAAAAATCTTTAATTTTAAATTATTTAATTTTATGCTATTTCTTAAATTCTTCAAATGGTAATTTTAATGTAATAGCTTTTACAACACAAAGAATGAAAAAAAATATATATTATTGTAGACGAACACATCAAACACCTTTTAAATATAAAGTAAAGGATTAAATCATATGTAAATAAAACAACGTGAAAGTTATTGCAAAGTATATATCCACCTTTTAAACCATGTTAAATGTGTATTAGGAAACTGAAAATTTAATATTTTTCTTTTTTTAAAAACCTTATTCAGTGTTTATTCATATTTTTTTCTAACTGTTTTATTTCTTTCTCTGGCTTTTGATTATAATATTTTTATTAAAAGACTTGTGAAGTTTAATTTTAATCATTTGTTGTTGTAGATTCTTCCAGATTTCAGTGCAAATAATTTTAACCTGGCATTCGTCTCATACAAAAGTGATCACCGAAAATTTGGATTTCATATTTAGTACCGTTGAACGTCTAGTATGTTAAGCTATTGACTATTTTTTTTAACTATTACATTTTTTTTATTGACTATTTTTTTAGAAGGTAGTTATGTTTTGTTTCTGTATTAGAGTAAATCAACAAAATGACCTTTAATAATTTTTTTAAATGATATGCTACTTTAAAGTTGCTATTGAATTAAAGTGAAATTTATGTATTCTCTTAAACGATATATTCAATTAATATATCCCGTACATAATTTGATAAATTAACATAGTCGCGTAACATATATTATAAATTAATATACTCCGATACGTTCTGCTGCATTTATGTGCTATTTTTAAATATAATTGAATTTTTTGTATTCATGTAAATGATACGCTAAATTACTATATTCTCGTAAAATATTTGTTTAAATAACATAAACTTGTAAATTGTGTGCTATATTGATTTTATCGCAAATATGCTGAAGTCAAGTCCATTTTTCTCGCAAATGATTAGATTCTCGTAAATAATTTGTTAAAATAACATAATCTCGTAAATTTTATATGATAATTAAGATTATATCGTTAATATGCTAAAATGCACTTCCAGATAAACAATTATGCTTCTTCAATTGGGTTTTAGCCTTTTCAAATAGCGTTTGTAATAGGGTATATTTGATTTCCAAATTTAATTTTAGAACTTCTGCTTTTATAATTTTAAACCTCGATATTTCCTCTGATTAAATAAATTAAATAAAAATATTAAAATATTCATCAGTTTAGAGAAAAGATATTGGTAAAATTAAGAATAAAATTATATTTCTACATATTTAGCTTTTTTAATACATTAAAAATATGCTGTATGACTACCCGTTATATTTTTGGAAAAATATTCCTTACAATCTGGGAGATGTCGATAAATTGATCTGCTTTTAAAATTGCTTGTTGACAGAAAAAGACCATTCCCTCTTTGTATGAAAAATGATCCCCATAACTTCTACATAAGGTGAAAATCAATAAAATAAAAATCTTGATATTCGGATAATTTATCATTAAAAGCGGAAGGTATGCCTAAAAGGCAAGTTTCCTGGAGAAAATACAATATTTGCTGTCATCTGGTAAATGTATATAAAATGATTTATTTTAAAATATCCAACTTGACGTTAAAAATAAATAAATAAATAATAATAATAAAATAAACACAAGATTTTTATATGACATGAATAGTGCTATACATTTCAAAAGTAACAAATATTTTCTCCCGTGTATTCTAAAAATAATTATGAATTAAAACTTAATAATTAGACTGATAATTAAATATTTATACGAAATATTATTAATAAAAACATAATAATTAGACTGTTACACTTTTATCTATCTTTAACTAAATAGCTAATTTTTTAATAATCTTTTAAAATTTATATTAACTAAATAGTTAAATAGGTATTTAAATATAATTCTTATAAGAATAATATTTTTTGCCAGACGTATCTTTATTTTTTTTTTAGTACTGATTATTTCTACAGACAAATTACATGATGATGAATGTTCAAATATGTACACATTTATAAAAAACACAACAAACTGCAAAAACACTCGATAATACTTTCTAGCCGATATAATTACGCACAAGTGTTCATCAGACACTGAACCCCTGCCAACTTAGCACCTTTTGTAGAAATTCATTTTTTGTAGAAATTCTTTCAAAGAGTAAGTTGATTAAATGTTAATTTTCTGCATTTCTATTTTGTTTCAACGTTAAAATAGCCTAATTTTCCCTTAAAAACGCATTAAAAATCTCCAATATGACAGGTAATGGATTTGGCGCCAAATTTGGCGACTTTTGGAGAGAAAATCCATAGTTCATTAATAAACTTCATTGAGACACTTATATAATATATGTCATCAAAATTCAAACAAATTCGGAATACGCTTTTTACAATTTGAAATTGAAAATTTCAAGTGGTCTCCACTTGAAAACAAAATGGTGGAGCAACTTGGTTAAGAAACTCATCCAATATATCCATAACACAAGTTAAGACGCTGTCCAAATTTGACTCGATTTGGAGTATTATTTCGGAAGTTATCGTGATTTTAAATTTTCAAGTAGTAGCCTGATTTCAAGTGGCCCCACTTCAGATATCCGCCACTTTATTAAAAATGGCAGATAAATTCCATTAATAAAGTTCATTTAGACCATTATGTAGTCTAGATTTACATACAAATTGAAGCAAATCTTGCTTTAAATACGCTTTTTACAATGTGGGTTAGAAATATTCAAGTGGCTGCCACTTGAAAACAAAAAGTCGGAGCAACTTGGTTAACGAACTCATCTAAGAAACTCATCCAAGATATTCATAACACAAGTTAAGACACTGTCCAAATTTGGTTCGATTTGGAGTATTATTTCGAAGTTATCGGGATTTTAAATTTTCAAGTGGTAGCCTGATTTCAAGTGGCCCTGCTTCACTTAAGATATCCGCCACTTTATTAAAAATCGCGGATACGTTCATTAATAAACTTCATTGAGACACTTATATAGTCTATGTATACATCAAGGTTCAAACAAATTCGGAATGCGCTTTTTACAATTTGAAATTGAAAATTTCAGGTGGTCTCCACTTGAAAAAAAAATGGTGGAGCAACTTGGTAAAGAAACTCATACACAAGTTAAGACGCTGTCCAAATTTGGTTCGATTTGGAGTATTATTTCGGAAGTTATCGTGATTTTAAATTTTCAAGTGGCCGCCTGATTTCAAGTGTCCCCACTTAATTAAGATATCCGCCACTTTATAAAAAGGGCAGATAAATTCCATTAATAAAGTTCATTTAGACCCTTATGTAGTCTAGATTTACATAAAAATTCAAGCAAATCTTGCTTTAAATAGGCTTTTTACAATGTGGGTTAGAAATATTCAAGTAGCTGCCACTTGAAAACAAAAAGTCGGAGCAACTTGGTTAACGAACTCATCCAAGATATTCATAAGATTAGTTCATTGTCCAAATTTGATTCGATTTGGAGTAATATTTCGGGAGTTATCGTGATGACAAAATTTTCATTATAGATAGATAGATAGATAGATAGATAGATAAACGAAGTGATTGCAATAGGTCGATTTCTAAAGAAATCAACCTAAAAATACAGTCGAAAAATGTGTTTTTGGAAATATCCCAAAGAAGGGTTTCAATACCTGTTTTCAATACCTGTTTTCAATACCTTTGTACCATTTTAAGTAGAGTTCTACTCAAACATCCGGAATTTCTGAAAGTTCTCCCTGAAAACGATTTTTCCACTTCCTTCTGTGAGAATCAAGAATTCCAAAATCGTACATAAAGTTTTATTTATACTTAAGTCTAGTCTCCTCATGTACAGTTTTTTCACCGTTAAGTAATTTGGGGACCAGTTATATTTACAAACTTTTTTTTTTCTTCTTCTTTCTGCTCCGTAGGGGCAAAGGGGGCATTTCAATAAATCCCGTTACTTCAGGGGTCGGATGCACATAAATAATCCAAGTAGCAAACATTGTGACCACAGCTCTCACAATTTTCCCAGGATAAATTTAGCGCTAACGGGGGTGTCTCGAATTTGCCCTTCGTAACTCATACTCCCCCCCCCCCCCTAAAGAGAAAAAATGCAAAAAATCTAAAACGTGTTTTGAAAATATTCTAAAGAAGACGTATGGCTGTCTTCAACATCTTTGTTCTATTTTTGGTAGAGTTTTACTTAAAAATCCGGAATTTGCAAAATTTCCCACCAAAAATTGATTTTCCTCCTCCCTCCCTTTAAAAATCGAAAATTCTTATATCACAGATAACCTTTTTTCTTTTTTTCTTTTTTCTTTCTCTCTCTCTCTCTTTTTTTTACTCATGTCTGGAGTTCCCGTGAGCAATTTCTTTACTGTGAAGTAATTTGGAGACGAGTTAAGCTTTCAAACGTGTTTTTGTCTTTTGCCACCCAGGGGGGGGGGAACTGGGGGGATTTCGGAAAACTTTATAGCTGTAATTTTATGCTGGGTAAAGTCCTAAATTCCTGCCAAGCGATATTGAAATTCGTCCAGCCGTTCTCAAGTGATGCCCGAACAAATATAGCATTACAGACATGCAGACACCATGACACAGATACACAGGCAATAATTTCTGAAACCATTTTCGGCTTTAATGGTGTGTGAAACGTGAAGATATCGCAAAATTTTTTGATTCTAACAAATTTACAGACAAAAGTCGGATTTTATTAATATAGATTCAAGCAATGTGAAAATAATGATTTTTTTTTTCAATTAATGTATTAACTAGCTGGAACCCGTCGAATTCGACGATCAGTTTATTGACCGTAATGTTTCAAAAAACGTCGCATCACTATTTAAATGCATTTCAAGTTAAAACATCTAATATAATTTACGACATTTCACTTAAAAAAAAGAAAGTCAGAAAAATGCTTATAAATAGAAATACTATATATGACATCACTTTCTACAAAATACAGTCGATGTGACGTTAAACTGACTCCAAATAAACAGTTGCTATCTTTTATTTTCTATTTCGTTTAATACTAAGACTACATCTTAACTGACCCGTCCGGCGTTTCCCGGGCCCATGGTAATAACCTTAAATGAACCTTAAATTGGTATGGTTTTACATCTTTAACTCGATTTTGTTTGAATTTCTATTTTTAAATAAAAACATCGTGAAAAAATAATCAGCTGTAACAACAAAAAAAAAAAAAAAAAAAAAAAAAAAACCTCCAACAGAACGAAACTCTGCCTTGTGACCCCCGGAGCCTGCGGCAACGCCATACGCGAGCCGCTAATAACATAAAAAAATTCCAAAAAATTAACCTGGAACCAACCGAACCCGCCCGGCAATGCCCGGGCCCATTATAACCTTAAATGAAACTTAAATTTGTATGGCTTTATATCTTTCTTTTTTTGTTTTAATTTCTATTTGTAAATAAAAGCATCACAAAAAAAAAAAAAAAAAAAAAAAAAGAAAAAAGAAAAGAAAAAAAAAAAAACCTCAAATAGAATGGAACTCGGGCTCGTGACCCGATGCCTGCGGCAGCGTATATACAGGCCGCTAATAACATGAAAAAATTCTCAAAAATGAACCTTGAACCCAGCGAACCTCTGACTCATTTTACCTCTGCCTGTGGCTGCTGCACTGTATAGCAGGCATGCATGCTGCACACGCCTTGCAAAATCCACTTTCCTCCACCAGGGGGTGTAGTATGTCGTATACGAACATCACCAATCGCCTTAAATTTCCAAGACTTTTCAAATAATGTGTCACTGGTGGTGTCAACTGCAAAATCCTTTAGTTGCCCTTTCCACCACCAGGGGGCACAGCGTGTTCTATACGAACAATACCAACGGTAAGGAAATACCAAGACCTATAAAATAAGGTGTAACATGATAGGGTCGACTGCAAAATCACCTAGTTCCATTTTTAACCACCACGGGTGCAGTATATTGCATACGAACATCCCCAATCAACATGAAATTTCAAGACCTCCATCACCAATCGCCTTGGATTTCCAAGACCTTTCAAATAAGATGTCACATGGTGGTGTCAATTGCAAAATCCTTAAGTTGCACTTTCCACCGCCAGTGGGCGCAGTTTGTTCTGTACGAACATCACCAACGGTGAGGAAATACCAAGACCTTTAAAATAAGATATAAGATGGTAGGGTCTATTACAAAATCACCTAGTTCCATTTTTCACCACCAGGGGGCGCACTATATTGTATACAAACATCCCCATTTCATGAAATTTCAAGACCTCTATCACCAATCGCCTTGGATTTCCAAGACCTTTTAAATAAGTTGTCACATGGTGGTGTCAACTGCCAAATCCTTTAGTCGCACTTTCGACCGCCAGGGGGTATATAAGATATAAGATGATAGGGTCTACCGCAAAATCACTTAGTTCCATTTTTCACCACCAGGGGTCGCACTATACTGTATACAAACATCCCCAATCGACATGAAATTTCAAGACCTTTAAAATGAGGTGCTACATGTGTGGGTCTAGTACGGATTTCCCTCTCAAACTAATTTCCCCCTTTCCCCTCCCCTCCAAATTTACTTTCCCCCTTTTTTTCCCCTTTAAAACCGAAAATTCCAAATTCGCATATATTGATTTTTTAGTATTCAACTTTAGTCCCCATATGTACAATTTCTTCACCGTGAAGTAATTTGGAGCTTAGTTGAGCTCGTAAACGTGTTTTTAACCCGTGGGGGGGGGGGGAACCGTTCGACTTTTTTTTATTTTCTCTTTCCATAGCACATCTACAGACCAAGACCTAATTTTAAACACCTCAAACAAATTTTTACACCAAGTAGTTCTCTCAATATAGTGGAGACAGACAAAAACATGTTTCAAAATAATATATAGATTCTTTCTTGTTGCCACACTGTAAAAAAGGCACAATAATTAAAAAATAAAATGATAACATGTGAACTTTGCTTTTATAAGGCAATAAAAATTCTAAAAATTCAGATTAACTCGCTATATTTTTGCATTTCCGAAAATGAAATAAAGAAGAGAAAAAACGGCGAAATAAATAAATATTTTTTCATGTTGACACACTGTAAAAAAAGGAACAATAATTAAAAAATAAAATGATAACGCGTGAACTTTGTTTTTATAAGGCAATAAAAATTCAGATTAACTCGCTGTATAGAGTTCTGACAACCACGTGACTTTCGTCTAAGGACAGCGCTAATTTTTCAATGCCTTAGAAAGCGTAGTAGTCGAATTTTTTTATGCTTTTGCAAATACATTTACAACACTGTGTTACAATAAATTTGTAACACTATTCCGCATTAATAAAATGGGTCAGTGAGGTCAACTGTTCCTCAGCAAACATGCTCGTGACGTCGTCTGTTAGACTCTATTGTTGCATTTCCGAAAATGTCGTCATTCTAAAAAAGAAATGTGCATTTTTCGTATATTAATTGGGACCGTTCGACTTTTTTTTATTTTTCTCTTTTCATAGCACATCTACAGACCAAGACCTTTTTTTTAGACACCTCAACCGAATTTTTACACCTAGCCGTTCTCTCAATATAGTGGAGACAGACAAAAATATGTTTTAAATTAATATATAGATGCCAGTATTACTAATTCGGAATATAAACTCTATTAAAATTCTTCTTCAGTATGATCTTTGAAAATATAAAAATATATGTAACACTTTTAGAAATATTTTATTTTATTTTAATTTACTTTCAGGGTTATGGAAGGGTAATCTTATTGATCACAAGGCTAATCCAATACTCCATAATTTTTTTGATACATATTTTCATACAGAAAAATTTCAAGAATGTGAAAAGAATTTTCAGAAAGCTATTTGTATCGCACACGAAGAAGCAAACATTCTACATAATTAGAATTCAGTACAAGAACACAGGAAGTTTTTGAAGTCATTTTCAAAAGTGAATTATATAATACTTCTAGTTCAAATTATAATACGCAATGTGACTGGGTTAAGACAGAATATTTGACTAAACTAAGAGACATATTAGAGTATGTACAGGAAAGGTCTTTTATAACAATATGTGAGAGGAAAGAAAGTAATTATATTGTGATATTAAAAACTTTGTTTAAACGAATACGCATTATTTATAGCAGCAAGTATTTATAGCAGCACCCTATTAAATTTATTTTATTTTATTGATTGATTAATTGATTGATTGATTAAACTATCGAATATTATTTTTTAAAATATTAATGTAAAAATAACTGAAAAATAAATAAATAAATCTTTTACAGTTAGTACTCTGTGAACTATAAGAAAATGTTTTGTTTAATTTTTTTATACCTTTTTTGGAGTTTACATGTATTAAAAAAATAATAGTGATAATTTTTACTATTATTACCCGATAATCGTAAGTAGTAGGAGTAAAAGAGATTCGTTATCAGGTCACCTGATTTACATGTTCTTAAGTCCCCTGAGTCCAAAAAAGTAGTCAGAAATTATAAATGTGTGCGTGTTTAAATTTGTATGCATGTATGTGTGTGAGATATATTCTGACTATAATATCTCCTAAACTGAACTTCAAAAGTGAGACATGTCTGGTGTACAGATGATTTTTCCAAATTTTGATGAACATTAGAAAAATAGAAATGGGACCATAAATCCTTATCACAAAAGCGGCCTGACGGTTTTCTTCAAAGTTTCTATATAAATTGCTTATTATATGTCCTTTTGTATGTGTTAGTCGTTTAAATCAGGAAAATTGATAGGCGCCCAGTATAAATAGGTCAATTTGAAGTCTCGCAATTGCGTTCGTTTAAAAACAGTAGTACCGAGTTTTTTCAAACTCACCATAACAACTTCTTCTGCATATTCTTATATATATATATGTATTTGTCAACAGTTGTTTGCCAAGTTTGGGTGAAAGTTGGTGGTTAAAAAAAAAGCTCTAACGATTTTTTTTTTTTTAACTGTTAAGTAAACCCCTCTTTAGATATCCTTTCGCATTTATTACGTCGTTATTACAGGAAAATCAAATCATCCTGATTACGTAAGTCAGTTTTGAAACGCAGAAATGAGTGTTTAAAAAAAAAGGCTATACCGACTTTTTAGTTCCCCATCATACTATAGGTATGGGGAACTTAGGTAATCGTGAAAATTTTCGACCTTGGTTTTTTGACGTTTTTACACGTTTTCAGGTGTGAGGAATCCGAAAATGACAAAATTTGTATGGTGTCTGTCTGTAGGGTGTCTGTTAGTGTGTTAGTCTGTTAGTCTGTTAGTCTGTTTGTGGGTTAGTGTCTATATCTCAAGAACAAATTGTCGCAGAGATGTCAGATCAGTTTTATAATATTACTTTCGACATTGGCAAGAACCCTATTCATTTGCAACATTCGAATTTAAAAACTTCGTAAGGTATTAGAAATTTACGATTTTCTTAACATGGGAGAATGGGACAAAAATTCACTTAAACATGCATTAAATGGAAACTTTTTACTGTAAAAATGTCAGACCAGTTTTAAAATATCAGTCCTGATGCTGGAATGAACATCAGTAACTACAAATATGCTACTTTGAAAATTTCGGAAGTTATTGGAAATTTACGAATTTCTTAACATGGCAGTATAGGGCAAAATTTCACATAAACGTCAATTTTGAGAGATATTTTTATCGTAAAGATGTCAGACTACTTTTGAAATATTATTTAGGACACTAGCATGAATATAATTGACTATGAATTTTCCAATATAAAAATTTCGTAAGTTATTGGAAATTTATTAATTTCTTAACATGGCAAAATAGAGCAAAATTTCACATAAACGTCAATCTTGAGGGATATTTTCATCGTAAAGATGTCAAACCACTTTCGAAATATTATTTGGGATACTGGCATGAATATCATAGACTATGATTTTTCCAATTTAAAAAATTCGCACGTTATTTGGAATTTACAATTTATTTAACATGTCAGAATAAGGCAATATTGAGCATAAACTTCCATTTTGAGGATCCTAAATACATTACACAACTTCAAAATTACGTTTATGATATTTGTTTGAACATGATTGAATACAAATAGTCTAATAAGAAAATTTCGTAAATTATTCGTAATTTACGATTTTACCAACAAAGCGAAATTGTAAATTTTTTATATAAATACTAGAAATTTATGAGAACATAAATATGATGGGGAACTGAGCAGAGTCCACCTATGCCAACTTGTTTTTTTTTTTTTTTTTTTTTTTTTTTTTTTTTTTTTTTGAACTCGGTATGTAAACTCTGTTTCAAATATATTTCGTTTGTATCAGCTTACGCTTGCAGGAAAATTGTTTGAGGCCTAATTTGTAAAGTCAGTTTCATGTTTTTTGTCCACATTATCTGCAAAAAGTGCATATAATACGTGTAATAGTGGGTAAAAGAAGTCGCATTGTTGTTACATACCAGATTGTTTAATAAATACCTCCTTTATTTGTTTAAGCGTGTATTTATTTTTAACTAGCTGTTGTATAGAATGCAATAAAATGTGTGAGAAAATTCAGTTAAAAATCAGCAAAAGAAAATAAATTCGAATTGAAAACAGTATATTACAAATATTTTAATTAAAATTTAGGAATTATAATCTTTAATTTTGATTATTCATTATTTGCATTTACTAGCATAGTTAGCCGTAAGTAACAGTAGATGGAACTATTTTAGTATAGTTTGAATATAGATACAACATAATTGCTTTAGCCTAAATTGATGTATAAAATTTAACTTCGAATCAAATGCAAATGATGAATTTTATTTTAATAATGAGTTTAATTACAGTGTCAATGGTACGTAAAATAACTCTGAAAATGACACAAGTATAACATAAAATAAAATGTTAATTAATTAAAACAATTAAACAAATAAAATTTAATTAATTAAGACAATTAATTAAAACAATTATTTGTACTTCTCTTAAATTTGTTAGTTTGATCGAGGTGGGTAGAAATCGTTCACAACATGTTATACCAACTTCAATAAAAAAATTAAAAAAAAAAAAAACTAACATTTTACTAAATCAAATAACTTAAAAAAATATATATATATATCTTTAATAGTCTAATAAAATTTTGGGCTTCTTTATATCGGAAACGTGAAGATGTATATTAAGAGTGTTTAACAAAGTGACATTTTTAAAGACGCGTTTTCAATATAGCGTAATAAAAGGATGTTATCTAAAGCGTTTTATGAGATACGATGTTAATTTCCATAAAAGCCAATGATAATGCTACCTTTTTGCAATACCACTACCGAAAACTATCCTCAGAAATTTATAAATTCTACAGAAACAAATAATCTAATACATATACGGTAGAAAGAGGACATAATAGATAAAAAGAAGATATTTTTCTTCCTGGTATAAAAGACGTGATATGTATACCGGAAAATTCAGGCAATCAGCGTAAAAGTTAAGCTGTAAGGAAATTTCAATAAAACAGGAATATTCTAAGAAAGTTCTGAAATTATCTTAGAAGAACGTTGTCTAGATTTTTATCTTAAGTACAAAACATATTTATTTTCAATGTTTCTATTTTCGCAATATTGTAAGGATCTATGAAGATCTGAAACTAATTTTAGCATATTCATATTCATATTCTTTTATTTATTTTTATTTATATATTTATTTATATTTTATTTATTTATTTATTTAGTTTTGGAGGACTATATGAATATTCTTTTCAAAAAATAATATTCTTATTAACTTTTAATACAATTCATTAAATTTTGATTTAGATGATATTAGAATTTTGATTAAGGTAAAGCTTGAAGAGATCACGCGCTAAGAGAGATTGAGCCCATAGGGGATCGCAGGATAGAGTAGAGTGGTTGAGTTGCGATTTCAGGTGGTTGTACACCATCAATACTGAAGTGTGTAATAAACTTCAAGTTGTCTTCACGGTAGGGAAACAACAAAAAAAAAAAAAAAAAAAAAAAAAAAAAAAAAAAAAAAAAAATCATTTTTCTTTCTGGTATAAAGGACGCGATATGCATAGCGGAAAAATCAAGCAATCAGTGTAATAGTTCAGCTGTAACGGAATTTCAATAAAACAATGAATATTCTAAGAAGAAAGTTCCGACATTATCTTAGTAAAACCAGTGTAAATTTTTATCTTACTACGAGCCATGTTTCTTTTCAGCATTTCAATTCTCGCAATTCTTTAAGTGTCTATTTAGATGTCAAATTAATTCAAGGACATATGCAGAGATCATATTTATATTATTATTATTATTATAATTAATCATATTTATATTATTATTATTATTTGCATATAATACGTGTAATAGTGGGTAAAAGAAGTCGCATTGTTGTTACATACCAGATTGATTAATAAAGACCTCCTTTATTTATATAAGCGTGTATTTGTTTTTATTAACTAGCTGCTGTATAGAATGCAATAAAATGTGTGAGAAAATTCAGTTAAAATTCAGCAAACGAAAATAAATTCGAATTGAAAACAGTATATTACAAATATTTTAATTAAAATTTAGGAATTGTAATCTTTAATTTTGACAATTCATTATTTGCATTTACTAGCATAGTTAGCTGTAAGTAACTGTAGATGAAACTATTTTAGTATAGTGTGAATATAGATACAACATCATTGCTTTAGCCTAAATTGATGTATAAAGTTAAACTTCCTATCAAATGCAAATGATGAATTTTATTTTAATAATGAGTTTAATTACAGTGTCAATGCTGCGTAAAATAACTCTGAAAATGAATCAAGTATAGTATAAAACAAAATGTTAATTAATTAAAACAATTAAACAATTAAGCAATAAAATGTTAATTAATCAAAACAGTTAATTAAGACAATTAATTGTACTTCTCTTAAATTTGTTAGTTTGATCGAGGTGGGTAGAAATCGTTCACAACAAGTTATACCAACTTCAATAAAAAAAATAAAAAAAAACTCTAATAGTTTAATAAAATTTTGGGCTTCTTTATATCTGAAACGTGAAGATGTATATTAAAAATGTTTAACAAAGTGACATTTTTAAAGACGCGTTTTCAATATATCGTAATAAAAGGATGTTATCTAAAGCGTTTTATGAGATACGATGATAACTTCCATAAAAGTCAATGATAATGCTACTTTTTGCAATACATCTACCTAAAACTATCCTCAGAAATTTATAAATTCTACAGAAACAAATAATCTAATACTTATACGGTAGAAAGAGGCCATAATAGAGAAAAAGAAGACATTTTTCTTCCTAGAATAAAAGACGTGATATGTATACCGGAAAATTCAGGCGATCAGTGTAAAAGTTAAGCTGTAAGGAAATTTCAAAAAAATAGTGAATATTCTAAGAAAGTTCTGACATTATCTTAGAAGAACGTTGTATAGATTTTTATGTTAGTATGAAACATATTTATTTTCAATGTTTTTATTTTCGCAATATTGTAAGGATCTATGAAGATCTGAAACTAATTTAAGCATATTCATATTCGTTTTCATATTTATTTATTTATTTATTTATTTTTTGGAGGACTATATGAATATGCTTTTGACAAAATAAGATTCTTATTAACTTTTAATACAATTCATTAAACTTTGATTTAGATGTTATTAGAATTTTGATTAAGGTAAAGCTAGAAGAGATCACGAGCTAAGAGAGATTGAGCACATAGGGGATCGCAGGAAAGAGTAGAGTGGGTGAGTGAGTTGCGATTTCAGGTGGTTGTACAACATCAATACTGAAGTGTGTAATAAAATTCAAGTTGTTTACACGGAAGGGAAACCAAAAAAAAAAAAAAAAAAAAAACACCATTTTTCTTTCTGGTATAAAGGACGCGATATGCATACTGGAAAAATCAAGCAATCAGTGTAATAGTTAAGCTGTAATGGAATTTCAATAAAATAATGAATATTCTAAGAAGAAAATTCCGGCATTATCTTAGAAAAAACAGTGTAGATTTTTATCTTAGTACGAGCCATGTTTCTTTTCAGCATTTCAATCCTCGCAGTACTTTAAGTGTTTATTTAGATGTCAAATTAATTCAAGGACATATGCAGAGATCATATTTATATTATTATTATGATTATAATTAACATTATTTATTTATTCATTTTTGTTGGAGAGGTAATATGAATATACGTTTTAAAAACAATGATTTTGAATAACATTTATTAAATTTTGATTTGGATGATATTTGACTGGATTTTTGATTATAGTTGATTGTGTGTGTTGAATATTTTTTTTCCCTTGTAAATGTGAAACCACTTATTGCAGATGTCAATGTTTAAAAAAAAAAAAAAAAAAAAAAAAAAAAAAACTTGTACGTCTAGACTTATTTATTTTGATATCAGTAGATTAATAAATTGCAGTTATATCTCTATGTATTAAAAAAAAAAAGTTACTGTCTCTGGCGTCAAATTTTACTACTCAAATGAAGACATTTCAACAGCTTAGAATTTTCTACAGTTTTAATTAAAAAAGTTATTAAAAAAAAATGACGGGTTTATGAAGGTACACTATATGTCACCTTGAAAAATATTTCCTTTGACATTGTTCTTCTGTCATGAATATATATATATATATATATATATGATATGTTATGCAGTGTTCAACATATCATACAGTTATCATATCACTACCGAAACATGTGAATATAAAATTGTTGCCATTTATTGACACACACACGCACACACACACACACACACACACACACACACACACACACACACACACACACACACACACACACACACACACATATATATATATATTTACTGGTCAGTCTGGTAGTATTTATTTTGAACTATTTATTTTCATCTTGCAAATACATGCATGCAATTATCAATGTTATAAAAATTAGTCTTTTCCTTTTTTAAAACCACTTTTTCTTTAATTTATAGAAATTCTTACTTAAGCAACAAAATATTTAATTAAAGATATTGTTAACATTTTTATTTTAATGTTCATTGCTTTTCTTTAGTTCTTTATTTTTTTTTTTAAATTCTCTCTTTATTTTTTTATATACTTAATCCAAAATATTCAATATATATTTTGTTTAATGTTGTATTAAAAAAAGGTTGGTAACATTTAAAAATTTGTGCCAATATATGTATATATATACATATATATCAAAGTAAATTGCTTTGGTATGTTAAATATTTATAAATAAATATGATATTTTAACACTATTCTTTTAAAACAATAATATGTTTTCAAAAACAATAGATTTTATTTTAAATTACCGATTTTTGTACAAAAGATTTGTATTGAAACAAATTTAATGACATTATAAATATTTTTTAATTATCATAACATTTTTACCAAAGAATATTTACACTTTATTATAAATTAAAAACGTTTGCTTTCTGAAATTTTTAGTTGAAGTATTTAGTCTCTCTTATATGATGTAATAATAATAATAATAATTTTTTTTTTCACTAAGAAAGATATTTGAGATTAGAAAAAGGCTATATTAAATATTACCGGATTATACAATGAAATTATTTATTATTCTTCATTTACAAAATTAAACAAATTGGTAGTTAACACGAGGATTTAGAATAAGTATATTTATAAGCAGGTTTCAATAAGATATTACCCGGAGATTTTAGACTATTATAATTTAATAAGGTGAATACGAAATGAACTATCTGAATTGCACATATTTAATTAAATTAAATATAAATTAATTAAAATAAAAGTATTTTAATCTGAAGGAATATTATTTCTACACAAACGCCATTGGCATAATTTTATTACATACTAAATAATTAAAAATAATAATAATAACAATATAATGTTTGATTAAAATCTTGTTGTTGTAGTGATGAACTTTTTCGTCAGTACTACAACAGTGCCACTTCTTTAGTAATACAATTTCTTTAAGTAAAACTTTTTTGGGATCCGGAATTTTCGCCTCCAGAATCTCGCCCCCGGGAAATTTCGCCCCCCGAAAATTTCGCACCGGGACATTTTGCCCCTGGAAATTTCGCACCCGATTGATGTAAAATATAAATGTAATTAAAAATATAAGTATAAACATACATGCAGAATTTCACAAATTATTACCATGTTTTTATTAACTTCGATTCTTCTTTGTTTGTTTATGTGTCCAGTACAAATCTTGCAATCGATTTTTAACTAACATCCCGACTAGATAGGCAGTTAAAACATTCAGAAAAGCTCAGAACACAGTGATAATGCACTTTTTAAATACTTTTAGCTAACTGTTTCGGGTTCCTGCTGCCTTCAGCAGCGTTTATGATTCAACAAAAAACCTATTTAACTAACTTCCCGACCAGCTAGACATTTGAAACTTTCAAAATAGTTCAGAGCACGGTGACAATGCATTTTTAAAATACTTTTAGCAAACTGTTTTGGTTCCCTGCTGTCTTCGGCAGCGTTTATGATTCAACAAAATTTTATTTGACTAACTTCCCGACTTGCTAGACATTTGAATCTTTCAGAATAGTTCAAAAATCGGTGACAATGTATTTTTTAAATACTTTTAGTCAACTTGCTGCCTTCAGTAGCGTTGCAAGTACAAACCTTGCAATCGTCTTCTAATTTTCCAACTAGCTAGACATTTGATCTTTCAAAATAGTTCAGAACATGGTGGCAATACATTTTTTAAATACTTTTAGCCAACTGTTTCAGGTCCCTGCTGCCTTTGGTAGTGTTTATATAATTCAACAGGAAATTTATTTTACTAACTTCTCGACTAGCTAGTCATTTGAAACTTTTATAATTGCTCAAAAGTCGATAAAAATGCATTTCTTTTTAATACTTTTAGCCAATTGTTTCGGTTCCCCGCTGCCTTCGGTAGCATTTATATGAATCAACAGTCGTATAACTTTCCGACTCGCTAGAAATTTGAAACTTTTATAAAAGCTCATAACACGATGATTATGAGATTTTTAATACTTTTAGCCAATTTTTTCGAACCCCCTCTAACTTCGGTAGCGTTTATATAATTCAACAACCATGTTACTTCCCGACTAGCTAGACATTTGAAAGTTTCAGAATAGCTCTGAACACGGTGACAATGCATTTTTTCATCACTTTTAGACAAATATCTCGGGTCCCCGCTGCCTTTGGTAGCGTTTATATAATTCAACAAAAAATTTAAAAACATGTTACATAAAAAGTTCGTTCTTTTTATCTTGTAATAATTTGTTGTATAAAAATATGAAGTTTATACAATATTGATATATGTTTTGATTTTGGTCATAACAAAGGTTCACAAACAGCATGGCGATAAATATATGCGTGAATGAATATTGCACATATTCATTCACGCTATAAAGATTTACTATTTCTCTTCTAACATCGTTCATAAATTCTGGTCCTTTTAAACGTTGAATAAGAAAAATTACTCTGCTCCTCCATCCCATCCGTGGAGGTCAAAGATGTGATGTCATGTCTTCGGACCAACTGTAGGGGCGAGCCCCAGATCGTCCCCAATTGCACAGCACTAGTGTGACGTAAAAACCCAACCAACCAACCAACTCTGTTCCTCAAAGGGTTTAAGAACTGAGAATCGAAACTGAGGTTGTTTGCAAATATAGTACATTTTCAAAATTAACTTTTAACTCTAATAGAGCATAGAAAGTTTTATTATGGGTTTACATTTGTTATTTTACACTATTTATTAGTAATGGAGCATATAATTAATTAAATTGCATTAAGCCAAAATAAATAATGCTCACTTACTAAGTATGTTTTCGTTTGTTTCGTAATTCGTAAACAATTCGTCTTTTACCAATGTCATTGCAGGCTTAATCTACGGACTGAATATTTATAAATAAAGTCCATTTGTCGACTAGAACATATTTCTGTCTTAATTAATCAAATTCGAAACGCTAAAATGTCGACAACTTTTGCAACAATAAAATTACGGGCTCTGTCTACGGACTGAATATTCATTAAATAAAATACAATTGTCGACATGAATATGCTTATGTCTTTACACATTACTTTATATACGCAAAAATGTCTTCAACTTTCATAATATTATCGTTACTAGATCTATCATTAGCTTCTTTTGAAATCTCTATGATGGTAGGTCATATTTAATGGCCAAAACCTTTTTATTCTTGGTCATTATGAATATAATTCTCCTAAATATCTCCAAAACGGAAAATTATATAAAGTCCAAAAAAGGAGGTACACAACTAGATGTTATAAGAAATCCTTATACCAATTTGCAACGTTCTGGGTCGAACTGTTTTTGAGATATGCGAGATAGTACTTTACAGGCTCTATCTACGGGCTAAATATTCATAAGAAAAAAAAATGCATTAATTGAAAAGAACATGTTTATGTCTTTAAGCATAACTTTCTACACGCAAAAAGTCTTCAAGTTTCGTAACAATATCATTACTGGCTCTATCATTAGCTTTTTTTGAAATCTCTATGATGGTAAGTCATATATAATGGCCAAAATCTTTGTATTTTTGGTCATTATGAACATAGTTTTCCTAAATAACTCCAAAACGGAAAGACAATCCAAAATAGAGGTGCACGACTAGATGTTAGAAAATACCTATAGATCAAATTTCAACGTTCTACATCTAACAGTTTTTGAATTATGCGAGATAAATGCCCCCCCCCCCCCCCCACACACACAAGTACTTGCATACTGAAGTCACGAAAATTCGTGTAAAATCGTTGATGTCTCTGAAACGGGAACTCTTATTAAAACCAAAGTTGCATCTGTACAACTAGACATTATAACAGTTACGCATATAAATTTTCAACCTTCTACAATCATTCATTTTTTGAGCTTTGCAGAATACAAATCAATTTCGCACTTCGTGATTACTAACTTCCTTATACTTTGTATAACGAAGTAAAAATTAGTAGACTCATTTTATTAAACACCAATTTCCGAGATCTAAAACTTACCTACTTAAGTAGGATGGCTGTTAAGTTTCCTCTAATAACCACGCAATACATGAGAAAGGATATCTAAATTGGATTTATGTAACAATTTTCAAGAAAATCGTTAGAACCGTTCTTGAGATACAATCTTTACCAAAACTTGGCATACTTAATTATTGACCGGAAAACAATAATTACATACAAAAAGATGTTTAAAAAGGAGTTAATATAGCGAATTTGAAAGAAAAAATCCGTGCATTCGTTTTTAAATGAACGCACTTGTGAAGCCTGGATTTGAGATATATTTAGAGGACGCCTATCAATTTTCCTGAACTAATCGACTATATTATTTGAATCATCTAATAGAGTGTTTATATAGCAACTTTGAAGAAAATTGATAGAGCCGTTTTTGACATACGGACTTACGGTCCCACTTCCGTTTTCTGCTGTCCCATTTCCGTTTTTTTCAATTTTCCCTAAACTTTGAGAAAATTATCTGTATACCAGACCTCTTTCAGCTCTGAAGTTTCGTAGTTCTATATTTTTAGCTTCGGTGATGTGATACCCAGAAGGTTCCGCATAGAGTCCTGCGCGGGTCGGATTTTACCCGACCCGAACCCGAGAGATGAATTTTAAATCAACCCGAAACCCGACCCGAACCTGACAAAAAAATTTCATCAACCCGAAACCCGACCGGAACCCGACAAAAAAAATTTCATCAACCCGAAAACCAACCCGAACCCGCAATAGTGAATTTTTTGCGACCCGAACCCGACCCGAAACCCGAAAAATAAATCAACATTACTTATTCATCTAAAAATCATGCAAAACAAGGTAAAATGATATAACATGATATAAAATAAAGTAAATTTTCATTGTCACACAGTTGGTAAATTATAAAAAAAACTAGTATGTCGTGGCCACCACAAGACATACTTCTATATTTTTCTGTCAAATTCACTAAGGGCGAATAATTTATTAAAACTGTTTTTAAAAAGTTTATCTTAATGAATGCAAATAATTTTCATCTTAGGGAAATCTAACACTAAATATCCAAAGAGAGACAGTTTTATCGTCTATAAATAACTTCTTAAACAATTCGTTTTTATAATGGTTTTCTCACATATCATGGTTCGTACAGTTATATGGCATAGAAGTTGAGATATAGCCATCCTGTTATCGATGAAATTTGCAGCATAACAACGCCACCTATTGGCCGACAAGCATTCAAACTGAGTCAGCATAATGTCTCATAATCTCGCCTTCACACATATTAAGTTTTGTTTGATGATACACAATAGAAAATGAGATATAGCTTTCCTTGAAATTGTGGAAATCGCTGTGTAGCAGCGCCACCTGTTCAGCGGTTGACACGAAAAGTTGACAGGCGCTAATATATATTAAATGGCACCTACATACAAATTTATATGAACTTCTGTGCAGTAGTTCTTGAGATATAGCTTTTCCTTAAATTGCGGAAATCGCCGTGCAGCAGCGCCACCTGTTGGCTGATAGGCATTCAAATTGAATCAGCATAATATCGCATATTGGTCTTCTCACAAATCAAGTTTTGTTGGATTATACGCAACAGAACCTGAGATATAGCCTCCCCTGAAATTGCAGAAATCGCTGTATAGCAGTTCCACCCGTCGAGCGGTTGACACCAAATGTTGATAGAATCTAATACTTTCTTTTACTGAATATAGAAGAAAGTAAAAAAAAAAAAAAAAATTGTAAACTGCGAAATCTTTTCAATTTCCAGAATGTAAATGCGAGGTTATACTGTATTTGTATTTCTTGAATTTATATATTAACAACAGTCGAGAAAGATTTATACTACTTTTCTAATTTTCATATAGTTTCTACAAAAGATACATATTAGTTTCGTTGAAGAAAAGAAAACAGATCCAGATACAGATACGGATCTATTTTTCTGGCATATATCCGCGGATACGAATAGGGAGATCCGGTACATGTCTGCCCACCAGCGGCCGAGCGGTTCTGCGTTCGAATCTGTTAAATGGGAGGTGTCGGGTTCGATCCCAGGTCGCGCTCATCGACCTAGCTGTTCGGAGTTTTCCGTGGTTTCCTCCGAAACATGCGTAAATACGGGCTAGGACCCGTAGAAAGACTCAAACGGAGGGCATAATCCCTATATGCCTAGGACACATCTAGAGTCAATCGGCCTTAAATCCTCTAACCAAACAAAAAACCGATACATGTCTAGTATGTGCAGAACGTTTACATAGTTAGTTTACATAAATTAGTTACATAGTTGTAAACATGCCTATAAATTTATGTTTATAATTGTAAAAAAATATTTTGGAAGGTGTTCTCAAGTCGACCCGACTTGTTGAAAACCAAACCCGACCCGAACCCGAACCCCACCCGCAAGAAAAAAAATTCAGTCAACCCGACCCACACGAAAAATGATCAGTTAACCCGACCCGAACCCGACCCGCAAGAGAAAAAAATCTGTCAACCCGACCCGATGCAGGACTCTAGTTCCGCACATACATACACATACACGCATACAAAAACTCTGACCAACTGTCACAAACTACTTTTCTGGACTCAGAGGCCGTAAAATGTATAAATCAGGTGAAAACTCGATATCGAGTTTTCGGACCGCACCTTAGAATGTAGAAACGAGGGAAAAAGGCTGAAAATTCATAGAAACATGGGAAAAAAAGAGTCAAAATTCCATAGAAAAAAGCCCGGGATGAAAGCAAAAAAAAAAAACTCACAATGTCAAGTGTGAAAAAAAAGGCTAACACCGGAAAGGTTAAAAGGACAAAATTGACTAGAAAAAGACACCGAAGAGTGGAAATGGGCGTGCTGGGGCGTTCAATATATCGTCGGGGGTTAATACGACTCGCCTAGTATAAGTTTATTCCCCTTCAGTAGTTCTGTAATATTACTTCCTTATTTATAAATAATGATCAAATTGATTAATAAATAAAACAAAACAAAGTAAAATAATATTTGATAATTTAATAAAATTCTTATGTGTGCACTAAAAATTTAATAAATAAATAAATAAAATTACTGTACACTTAAACTTTATTTTAATTAACAGAGATAAAAAGATAATCAAACAATTTTTGCATTCGAAAACCTTATTTTAACTCATATGTTTTATATTGAAATTAAAGGGGGAAAAAGTGTGAATTAAATAGAAATATATCGAGAATTACTACATGTATATTTATATTTTTATTTGTCATTACGTATATATTTTACACAACTCGTGGGCGAGACGCTGGAGGCGAAACTTCCGAAATCCACTGTTCGGGGGCGAAATTTCCGGGATGCGAGATTTCCCGGGGGTGAAATTTCCGGGGACGAAATTTCCGGGATGCGAGATTTCCCGGGGGTGAAATGCTGGGGGAGAAATTTCCATAAACCAACTTTTTTCACCTGAAAACTTAATAATTACCCCCTCAGTCTCTCTTTAGTTTCTAGAGAGACTAATTTAGTCTCTCTTATATAATAATAATAATAATAATAATAATAATAGAATTTTCCACCGTGATATATATTTAAGATTAAAAAAAAGGCAAAAATTCAATATTACCAGATTATGCAATGAAATTTAGTTATTATGCCTAATTTACAAAATTAAACAAACTGACATTTAACAAATGCATTTTAAATATGTATATTTATGAACATGTTTCAATGCGGCATTACAAGGAGATTTTATTAGATTATTCAGACTATTATAATATAATAAAATAAATACTAAATGTAGATTTACTAACTGAATGCAACTAAAATAAACATAAAGAAATTAAGAAAAAAAATATTTTACTCTAAAAGAGTATTATTTGTATATAGACGCCATTTGCAGAACGTTATTGCATACTAATTAAAAAATATATATATGTATAATAAGAATATAGTTTTTTGATAATATTCTGCTGTAGTAATGATAAACATTTTCATCAGTACTACATTAATATCATTTCTTTAGTAATACAAATTCCTTACACTGAGAAAAAAGAAATATATGTGACTGAAATCTACACTGCAAATAGAAGTGTGTTAAATTCAGACAGAAATGTGTCAGGAATAGCAATTTAGACACATAAACGTCTGAAACACGTAAAGATACATATTTTCAGATACTACACACGTCTGAATTTAAAACACATATATGTAAAAATGGACTTTATGTAAAAATACACAGATTTATATAAAAATAGACTAAGTGTCTGACTAGTATTAATGTGTCTGAAATTAAGACACATTGCAGTTTTGACACTTGAAAATTAAGGCATTTTTCTATTCAAACATCTAAGAAATTCAGACATTTGACAGTTCAGACACTTAGAATTTCAGACACTTGAATTAACTTAGCAAATTTCACACGGAATCTTTTTTAAATAATATACATACGGGATTTAAGTTTCTTTCCACATCCGATTCCTTTAATAATATTTTATATAAGTGTTTAAGCTATTTAAACTATTCAGCTTTTTGAAATCGAATTTTCAAAGAAAAATTAATCGACTATGTAAACGAGCAATTCTGAGCAATTTGTACGAGACTGCTACTTAATTTTTCAATTTATTAAAAAAAAAAAAAAAAAACATCTTCCTTAGTTCTTACACATCAGTGTAAAACAATCAATTTTCTGGTTTCCAAGTAAATTGTTTGTTTTCCGTTAAATATAAGTTTTAAGAAAGAGAAAAAGAAAAAAGAAACCGTTTTCAAAATTTCATAAGATGTACTTTTTTCACATTTATCACTCATATTTCAAAAAGACGAAACACTAAAAATATGCACATAAAATTTGAAACGGAAATGTATATTAAACATTAGGTATTTTGTCGAAAACTTTGATTAAAAAAATAAATAAATAAATAAAAATATATACAAAAAAGATAAATTTACGATATGGTTGACGAATACTACATATCTATACTACTAACCAAAACCCCTGTTCTAATTCCCCTGTTCTAAAACCCCTGTTCGAATTCTAGACCGTTTTTCTATATTTTTGGGTTCAATCACATTTAAAAATCCCTGTAAACAAATGTAAACACAAAAGGCGAGTTTTAGTAATTATAATTTTGTTTTATAACCCAATTCTAGTAAATAAGCGAGAATTTCTCGCAATACAAAGGATTCATAGCATTCATAATATTGTTTCACCATGTAGAAATTTACAATCGTTTCGTCTATCCAGATTATTTGTTTATCTTATATGCACAACTCGGAAATCTATATTTCTAGTTTAAGGATTTAGAAAATGGCTACTTATTATTTCTATATGAAAGCGGTATATATTTTTTTCTCAGTATATTTTTTTTTCATCTGAAAACCTAATAATAAACCTTATTTAGTAATTTAATAGATATATAATCATATTGTTAAGTTTTATGTTGCTTCTAAGTCTTATGTTTCTATTCCATATTATAAGAAAGTCTCTGAACTTATTGAAAAAAAACTAGCATTCTTAACATATCAGTTGCCTTCAAACTGCGACTTCAAATCCGTAAATGTTTAATTATAAACCAGTTATAGACCCTGTAATACCAGTTATAATTTACGTGATTTCTATATAGTTTAATTTATTGTTTCATATTAATCCAATTATCATTCTAGGATTTTCCTTATAAATGGTTTACGAGTTTTTTTAAATGAAGTTTGCTCAGTGCCTGTTGCATATTTCTCACTTCTGTGATAATGTCATTGTTTATTTGTTTGAAGTTTATCATTTATTTTAATACAGATACGGGGTCACAAAGGACACGATTAGTTTATTTATATTCTGCATTTTATATTACATGTACTGTAATATTTTAATACTTTTACTGTGTGTTAACTTTCACAGTTTATATTGTAATTTATTAGTGTATAGTTTTCAGACTTTATTTTTATTATATATTTCATAATTTACTATATATTTTATAGTATAATCTTCCAAAGCTGCCTTTATTATCAAATATAATGATATACCAAACCGAAATGAGATTTTCATTAAAAGTAGAAAACAATTTGATGTTCACAAAAGTGTTTCAAATTAAAACATTGTGCTAGCTACATTTTAAAAGCATTTGCAATAAATCTGTAAAATCCCTACAAGCTAAATAAATAATGTACAGATTTTAATTAAATCCTGTCTCACTATTCTGTAACACATTGAAAGCAACAAATCAGCTTGCAATTTGATCAATAATTAACTAACGTCTTTTCTAATAAATTCGCAGATTATTTCGCATTCAACAAATAATTCTTCTGATTAAAATTTATAAGTCATATGTGAAAAATGTTATAAAAGAAATGAACTGATTTTGTAAACTGTTGAACTGATCTAAGACTTTGTATTAGTATATAGTATTACTTACTTTCACATCTAAAATCAAGATTGTAATTAATGTATCTTTGAATATATTTAGTGAAACAATAATTATTTTATCATATTAAAAAAATAAAAAGATATGATTAAATTTCAAATTTCGGTTTTAAAATAGTTGAATTTATAAAAGCAATGTTTCATGACAGCCCTGAAAAATATGCACATATGTCAGTACCAATATGTTTAACATATTTGAAATCTGTTAAACTCTTTCCATCATGAGATATTTAGAAAATAATTAAACATTTGGCATACATTAGTTTTACATTAAATATGCAGTTGAAATTTCCATTTATTTCACTATATTACTTGTCAATCTTTATTAACATTCTCGAACTTTTTTAACGCCTCTTCATAAATATTCATTGAATGATTAAATGACTTCTTGTAAAGATGAATACGAATTTTAATCTTCGACAATTATTTTATTGTTATGGGTGTGTCTCACTATCATTCTCTGTTAATTCTCGATAGAGTCGCAATGTGACAGTTTTTTATAATAAAACACAATCGATTATTTAAATACTATGTTAAACATGCCAATTTCTTTTAATTGCAAAAAATAGTAAGATAAATTATTTTTATAATCCAGACCATTTAACACGATAAAAAGTTTCTTATAATATTAATATTAGATGATTTAGACTAATTTCTTTAAAAGTTGACATACTGAATTTGTTGATTATGTATGTAGAAAATTTACCCAAAATTTCTGATAAGATTACCATTAAGAATGCTGAATACGAAAGGGTATAGTAAAAGAAATTATAAAGTTATTTATTTAATTTTTTTTCTTCTCCATACAGTCGGTAACAAAAGTGTCCGAACACTAGCAAAAATTCCTATATAAAAAAAGTACAGTTAATACAGTTTTGTTAAATAAATCCTTGTTGAATCCTGTTCTTAGTCAGTGTAGGAACAGGATTCGACAAGGATTTATTTAGCTAGAGTTCGGACACTTTTGTTACCAACTGTACTTCTCCATATTTATATGTATCTCGTTGCACTACTGATATTTCGAAGTTCCTCACTGCAGTAAAGAATAGATGTATATTTGTTTAATTAAAACTTATAAGGTTTTTTATAACTAAACAAATTAACATCAATATATACAGTAGGTAACAAAAGTGTCCGAACACTAGCAAAAATTCTTATATAAAAAAAAGTACGCTTAATAAAATTTTTCTACATAAATCCTTGTCGAATCCTGTTCTTAGACTGACTAAGAACAGGATTCGACAAGGATTTATTTAACAAAACAGTATTAAGTTTACTTTTTTTAGATAGGAATTTTTGCTAGTGTTCGGACACTTTTGTTACCGACTGTAATTTACAATATTATATGCATAGACAGGCAACGATACGCAGAATAAACTTAATCCAGGTAACTTTATGAAATTTTCGTAATAATTAAGACAATCTCCTATGCAAATCCAAACCACATTGGTATACTTGATTAATATTTTTAACAACTTGCGCGATATGTCAGCGAAAATTTAACTAATATGTTTTCTTATATATAGAGAGAAAAATACCGTGCTTTTCTGTGCATTTTAATGAAAACCATATAGATCGACAGTCAGTAGTTTTCGAACAATATATTTTTTATTTTTTCTGCGACTTTTTGATAGCCCTGTATATGTATTTGTAAAGTATCGAATTAAGGTATAGCTAGGAGAGATTGCTCGGTAGGAAAGCTTCCGCACAAAGGGGATCGATCGGCAGGAAAGAGTACAATGAGCGCTCTGAAACTCCAGATGGTTCCACAATATCGATAGCAGAGTGCCCACTTAAATGTGCATGTTCATTGCTTGAACAGTCTAAGATTAAACGTGGTTATTTTGTCTCGTTATCAAAAATGTTTACTTAATTTTTCAAAACCTTTCTAAGAATATTTATAGAATGGTAGTATTACAAAATATATTTAAGTTAAACGATTTCCCATGGACTCATGACAGGTGGTTGCATGAAACTTGCATCATTTATAACAACGAAGAGTGCAATAATTATAGACAACGGCAGATTAGGTCAACAACAAGCAACCATTCAAACTCAAAAGAAACTTTATAAGTTTTAGGTTAAAGATATTATGTAGTAACTAAATGTTACTTTTTATTATCTAGCCTTATTTTTTTATCTGCTTTTTCAATTTATTTTCTTCAAAAAAAAAAAAAAAAAAAAATCCTTTTTATTTACTTATTTATTTTTCATTTTCATTTTTATTTTTATTTTCATTTTCTGTTTTTTTTTTTTTTTTTTTTTGTTATTATTATTAAATTGAAATACTTAGTAATACAATAATATCTGTTTACAAAAACCTCATACCAAAGTCATTTAAGTGAAATTATCACTGTTAACAATCTAATTGTAGTTAAAATTAAGCGTAATCGCTCCTACCCTATAAGGAGAGATTGCGCAAAATAGCTCTCTGGGTTTTATTATAGCTGTTGCTTTAATTCACAGTATAACAACAAAATAGTAATGGCAATGCGTAGAAGAAGGATCACATCAAAGCTATGCGCCAACACATTAGCAAAAAATTAGAATTTAGATTTTTTGTAACGTTTTGTTCGATTGTGTGTAAACTCTTTACCTTACATATGTCAGATGTCACTTGATTTGTATTGTCGCACTAAATTAGTTTAAGTGAGGGGACCTTTATAATGTAAAAGAAGGACGGAGTACATGATTTATGAACTGATTCAGGGAAATTTCATTGTAATGTGTGATGTTAGACCTTACGATTATATACTTCAAATTCCGTAATTATGCTTTAAAAGATCTAATAACCTCTAATTTGCATTTTCTATTTCATAGGATCTGTGCGTTGCTAATTTAAATCATTTATTGTCGACGAAACGTACGGTAACTTTGTACCTAAAAAAATCAGGACCAACTCTATGAACTTCCAAGATTGGATAAAAGTTTATCTATATATTTATAAATGGGTAAGAGATTTCTTGGACTCTGTCTGTCTCTGTGTGGACGCACCGAGAACAACAATTGATTTTTATCTAATTTCCCGGCTAGCTAGATATTTGAAATTTTCAGAATAGCTCAGAACACGGTGAAAGTGCATTTTTTAAAAAAAAAAACTTTTAGCCAAATGTTTCGGGTCCCCACTGCCTCCGGTAGCGTTTATATGATTCAACAAAACATTTATTTAACTTTCCTGATTACCTAGACATTTGAAACTTTTAGAATAGCTCAAAACACGATAACAATCCATTTTTTGTATACTTTTAGCCAAAGTTTTTGGGTCCTCGCTGCCTTCGGTAGCGTTTATATGATTCAACAGAAATTTATTTAACTTTCCCGACTAGCTGGAGATTTCAAACTTTTAGAATATCTTAAAACACGATGACAATGCATTTTTTAAATACTTTTAGCCAATTGTTTCGGGTCCCCGCTGCCTTCAGTAGCGTTTATATGATTCAAAAATCATATAACTTCCGGACTAGCTAGAAATTTGAAACTTTTAGAATATCTCAAAACACAAAAACAATGCATTTTTTAAATACTTTTAGCCAATTGATTCGGGTCCCCGCTGCCTTCAGTAGCGTTTATATGATTCAACAATCATATAACTTCCCGACAAGCTAGACTTTTGAAACTTTTAGAATAGCTCAAAACACGACAAAAATGCATTCTTTCAATACTTTTAGCCAGTTTCGACTCCCCGCCGCATTCTGTAGTGTTTATATAATTCAACAGGACATTTATTTAAATTTCCCGACTAGCTAGAAATATAAAACTTTTAGAATAGCTCAAAACACGATAACGGTTCATTTTTTAAATACTTTTAGTCAACTGTTTTGGGTTTGTATGACTCAACAGAAAATTTATTTAACTTTCCCGACTAGCTAGACATTTGAAACTTTTAGAATATCTCAAAACACTATGACAATGCATTTTTTAAATACTTTTAGCCAATTGTTTTGGGTCCCTGCTGCCTTCGGTAGCGTTTATATGATTCAACAATCATGAGATTTCCCGACTAGCTAGACATTTGAAACTTGTAGAATAAATCAGAACACGATGAGAATGCATTTTTTACATACTTTTAGCCAATTGTTTCGTGTATTCCTGCCTTCGGTAGCGTTTATATAATTGATCAATCATATGAACGCTGATCGGTACAAACGTATTCCTCTAAAGATACGACTGACACCACTTTCATCTTCTTTATTTAAACGCATTTTGGTCTGTGTGTAATACTAAACTCGATTGCGCTATCACCCCACAACCAAATAATTGACTGAGAGTTGAGGTGCGGTACGACACACAACAGTGATCTCTCGCCACAACAAACAAGGACGTCTAATTAAGAAACGTGAAAATGTTTTCACCAAAAAACATTCTGTATAGGGAAATTTTCGGATAAACTTTTGTTTCGATAAATTTGGTTAAATAGACCTTTATTAGTTCTTTGTACTATAAAAAATTGGTACGAAATCGTCATTTATTTCTGTTCTTAGATCTTTTTAGTGATAAGATCTGCACTACCTTCATTGATTTCATGAACTTAAAAATAGTTTCGTTAACAAACTTTGATCTATTGGCACGCAAACAACATCATGCCGAGTTTTGTACATTTCGAGTTTGATTTTAAAACTTTTCCCGCAATCGGAATTCGGGTTCGTTAACAAACCGGGGCTTTTCTAGTATAAGATAAAACATAAATAATGTTTACAAAATTCGAAAATAAATATATTGCAAAATAAAGGAAGAATAAATAAATACGAGCTGCATATTTATTGATAATCATACAAATAAACATAAATAAAATGTATTAGGGCAAGTGAAATAAAATCTTCCTTAAAAACAGTATTACACATAAGAAAAATTCATCGTTCTATCATATCTCAGTTGTGTAACTTAAGTCAGTGACAATGTGAGTCTTATCACTCCAGTTTATACGCAATACTCGCACAGACCAGCATAAAATATAACAAAAAGTTAAAGTATTAAACTATAAACTATTTTTTATTCTTCCCGAAAAAAATAAAAAATAAAAATAAATAAATAAATAAATCAGTTAAAGCAGTTTATAAATTTACTTTGAGATAAATATCCATTTCGATACACCATCGCATTGGCAACGACATCTATCTATCTATCTATCTATATATATATATATATATATATATACTAGCAGGCTTTGCCCGCTTTGCTGGTCATTATATCGATATGAATTCTCAATATTTCATATCATTAATAATAAAAAAATCTCAAAAAAAAAAAAAAAAAAAAAAAAAGAAGAAAGAAAGAAATCAGTCAAAATGTAAGTTAAAGTTCCCGCTACCTTCAGCAGCAGTTTTCCTGCTCCCCACACTTTTCGAATCTTGAGCCCCAATGCCTTCGGCAGTACCTTACCTAATTTTTACACCCTCTCCCTAACGGGTAATGTTGAAAGTTTCGCAAAATTTCCTCTCATCAAAGTGCATATTGTATACACTTAATCAACACCCACTCATCAAAATTCATCATTCTAAGGTAATCTGGAGTATATTTAAGCTTGTTTTTTGCCAATGCCAGCCCCAGAAGAGGGGGAGGGTAATTTCGCGAAATCCCTTTATAGTGCATCTTGCATACACATACCTAACCAGACATAAAAAAAAATCGAAATCTTGAGATTATTTGAAACAGAATTACATTTTGAAACGTGTTTTTTACCCTGCACATAAAGGAGGGACGGGGCACAGTGTTCGGAATTTCAAAAAAGCTGGCCAAAAGTCGAAAAATTTAGGCGCGTTTTTAGACGTAAGTACCGCGGAAATACCTTCAGAGGGAGCCACTGAATGAAACTGTGAGGTGGAAAATTTATTCTATCTACATATTTCTAAGTGTAGGCTGGCGGAAAACGTGACAATTTTTTCTTTTAATGCATTTTAACAGTTAAACAAATAGTGTTTCTCGGAAAATTTCGCAACAACAACATTCAACAAAATATGGCCGACAATTGTGGAGGTTAGTAGATAATATTTATGCTGTATTTTTTTTCATCAAGTGATCTCCTGAGCGGCTTTTTGAAGTTAACCTCAATTATAACATAACCAAAAGTTTCAAAGTATGGAAACTTTTTTATCTCGCAAGATCCCGCATTGATTCAAAGTGGAGAGTGTTAAGGGATGTCCATTTTATTCAGCCGTTAAAGAATTGTGTGCCCCCGCCTGCCCCTGTATGTGTAAAAGCGTTTTGACTTTTTAATTTAATTTTTACTTTTTAATTTAATTTTTTAATTTTTTGGACTTTGGTCTGCCATATTGGATCCGCCATCTTGTTTTTGAGTGCAAGATCACTTTTTTTATAAAAACTGATATCAAATTTGAATTTAGCGCCCTCAAAAACCCTTAAATGTGAAAATTATCCTTCATCTATCAATTTTTTGATTTTTGATCCGCCATATTGGATTCGCCATCTTGTTTTTGAGTGTAATATCACTTTTTTTATGAAAACTAACGTCAAATTTGAATTCAGCGCCCTCAAAAACCCCTTAATGTAAGAATTATCCATCTTATATTATTTTAATTTTTTGTCTGCCATATTGGATCCGCCATCTTGTTTTTGAGTTTGCCTTTGAAGTTTTCAAGAAACCATTGTCAGATTCGGATTCAGCGACCTCGAAAACATATATATACATCACAATTTCACTTGTTTTCTTTAATTTCGACTTTTGGCCAGCTTTTTTGAAATTCCGAACACTGTGCGGGGGAGGGAATTTTGGAAAATCTTTTTATATTGTAAGTTAGATATACATATAACCGACCCACACATCAGACTTATCCTTCCTAAGATAATTTAGTGCAGAGTTACACATGGATACATGCTTTTTGTCCCCACCTCCCAAGACCGGTAGGGTGGAAATTCATCACAAATCCTCTTTCTAGTGTGTGCGTTGAGTACGCGTAACCAACCGACATATCAAAAATTGCTTTCCTGAGGTACTTTGGAACAAAGTTACTCTTAAAAACGTGTTTTTGCCCCCACTCCGCCCTTAAAGGGGGAAGGCAGGGGGAAATTTCGTAAAATTACTTGATAGTGCGTGTTGAGAACGCATAACCAACCCACACATAAAAATTAATCTTACTGTGATAATTTTAAACGAAGTTATGCTTGGAAACGCATTTGTTGCGATGGGGAAATTCTCAAAATCCCGTTGCAATGGGTGTTAGATACACGTAAATAAGCCACACACTAAAAATTGTGGTCTCAGCTCCTATGGATTCCTTCGGCGAAATTTTACCCGCTTGACTGGCCACTATATTTAAAGAAAATTCTTTTCTATATCGCTTTATAGAAAAAAAAATAAAAATAAAATTCATTGAAATTGCTCAAAAGCTCTTTTCGGGTGTGTGTCGCTATTGCATGCCACATACAATGTCATACCAGTGGGCTTCTACTTTTGTGCTTATCAGATAACGATTTCGAAACAGACAGTATCGAAAAAATTGAAGTAGCCCTTTTATATTTGAATATTAATTACATATGGACAACACTATGCGTACTGAACATAATATTTTCTTTTACGTTATTTCCTATATTTATTGAATCTTTTCCGTCGACCATAAAATATACTGACCAAACGTCCCCATTTTCTGGGGACAAACGAGGACGTCTTTTATTTTTGAAGGCATTTTTCTAAGTTTTAAAAAATTGTAGAAAGTAAATTATTAATCGATAATAGTTTATTTTTAGTCCTTATTTATTAGGAATAAAAAAATACATCCATAATTGGATAATTGTAGCATTTTTTAACGCTTCTCTATTATAATGGTACTTTGATCTGGTCAGCCTACCATAAAATGACAGCAATTTCACGTCAAATATAATATTACAATATGCTGTGAGACAACTAACTTTTTGTGGCTATATGTATTTCATAATTAGTTAACAGTGGTTCGTTTGTAGAAAAATATATAAATATTTGACCTTATCCTGGTACAGGCTTATTATAGCTCCCCTTGGTGACTTTTGAATTTTTGTCACAATTTTAAACAAAAATACAAAATTTATGAGATTATTGTTTATGTTTCTTTTTTTTTTTTTTCTTTTTTTTCTTCTCAATATTTTATAATTTATTTGCTTATATGCTTTATGGGCTACTTGGCTTAAAGTGGCTCTCCCGAAAGTAGACTCCTTAGCGAAAAATGTCGTATCTACTTCAGCATCAAAATTTAAAAAATTACCCTGCATTATGAATAAGTAAATCTAAATATAATGCTGAATTAGCTTTCATGCCAAACGTATTATAGGTGCCAATAAATAAATAAAAACACTATTAAAAAGAAATCTAAAATTGATATATGTAAAAAAAAATTATGAAACAAAATTTGAAGAAATATGTTGGATTATTATTATTATTATTTAATTTTGATAATGACGTCATTTTGTCATAGCCTAAGCAAATTTATTATTTAATATTTCTTTTACTATTCGCGTGAAAATATATTTTATTATATGTCGAAAAATAAATCAACTCATAAATTTTTTTGGCAACAATTAAAAATTAAAATAATTATTTTTTAAACTTTATTATAGAAGAAATATCTATATTATTATATAGAAGATATAATATAGATAAAGTTTTGCTTCCTCCCCCTCCCCTTGAGGATTGAATTTCTAAAATTCCAAAAATTGGTTTTTAGGTATTTGTGTTAGCTATATTTTAAAGCAAAAATTTTACAGATATTTGTGTTTTTCTTTGAGATATAAAGGTTTTTGTGAAATCACATTTTGTCCCCTGTCCCCCTTAGGGGCCGAATTTCTAAAATTTCAGAAATTGGTTTTTAGGTATTTATGTTAGCTATATTTTGAAATAAAAATCTCACGTCTATCTGTTCTTTTATTTGAGATATGAAGGTTTCATAGGAATCACATTTTGCGCATGTGAAATCACATTTTGCCACACAACCCCTCTTGTGGATCGAATTTCCAAAATTCCAGAAATTGATTTTTAGGCATTTGTGTTAGCTATGTTTTAATGCAAAAATTTTACAGATATCTGGTTTTTTCTTTGATATATGAAGTTTTTTGTGAAATCACGTCTTCACCCCCACCCCTCCCCCCTTGGGGGGCGAATTTCGCGAAATCGCTTCTTAGAGGTGCTAACACTACATGTTTTATAACCTGACCCAGTTTCGAGTCAGTGGCTCCAGTAGATTTTGCTGTGCGTTGATGAGTCAGTGAGTGAGTAAGTGAGTGGAAGTACTCTTTTATATATATAGATTAGTACCTAAATGGTGATCTATCATCGTTTGGCATTTTGTTTTCTACCCTTTTCCATTTAATAACACTTTCCACCAATTTTGCAATGTATTTACGAGTTCAATTTGTTTGTCTGTCCGTTTGTTTGCTCGCACTCTAACTCCCGTAAACATTCATAGAATTTTTACGAATTATATATTTTATATATTTTATTATATAGCTTATATATTTTATTGTATTTCACTATTGAATGTCCCCTGTTAAAACAGAATTCAAAAGCATTCACTTCTATGAGAGGTATTTCTAAAAACCATATTTAATAACTTTATTTTGCACAAATTATAATGAAATTGATATTTATTATTCACAAGCTTAAAAAAATCCATAGAATGAAAATTAATTATAAATAAGATTTACAAAACCACCCAAAAATATTTAGCTACATTAATCAATGGGAAACTTTTGCAGTTTAGTTTTCGTTTTTATTAAGCGTTTTTAACACACTCTAACAATGATCCTTAAATATTTTTTTTTTAATTTATGCTCATATTTTATAAATTAGTAATTACAATATTTTCAACAATTCCGTTATATAATTAACAGAAAAGTGAATACAAAAAGAAAAATCGGGATTAGTTTGACATTTGAAAGTATGTGCGTTGTCATCTATCTGTAATGCATCCTTAACACTATTTTTATTAAATTTTCTTTTCTAAAATTGTTGAATTTTTTTATTTTTTCAAAACTTAATTTCAAGAAAATATGAATAATTATAAGTTCAAAAATTATAATTTTTTTTCTAAAGTTACATAAAATGTGGTTAATGATATAATAACAAACATGTCATACAAATTTTGTGTTTACATGTTTATTTGTTTAAAAACTATGCGCAGAAGAAGAAAACGAGAATTAATTTTGAACACCAGTGTAGATAATGCATAAGGTAAAAATTTCCATTTCTAATTTATATGCAAGTAAAAATATTAGCGTATAAGATATTGAAAAATTCTATGTAATCGTGCTCTGAAATCAGTGTGAATATTTATGTTATTAAATTTTAGAAATTTGTTTTCTTTTTTCTCTCTCTTTTCTTTCTTTCTTTCTTTTCTTTTTTTTTACACAGATAGTAACTTTTTTTTTTGTTTTACTTTCCTTTGTCACAGTTCTGAGGTAGGATTATCGTCGAGTTGAAGTAGCTAAGGTCACCAAAGGAAGTCATTATTGAAAGTACAGTTAATAACAAAAGTATCCGAACACTAGAAAAATTCCAATATATATATAAAAAAAAAAAAAAAGGAGAGTTAATACTGTTTTGTTAAATAAATCCTCGTCGCATCATGTACTTAGACAGACTAAGAACGTGATTCGACAAGGATTTATTTAACAAAACTGTATTAATCCTACTTTTTTTATATAGGAATTTTTGCTAGTGTTCTGATACTTTTGTGTTACTGACTGTAGCGTAAATTAATAGCGTCGAGTTGTGATAGAATGTTAGTTTAGATTGGGAAAGTTTCTAGATGGATCCAGCATAGTTCGGCGATGTTGTTGGTGCGATAGCAAGTTGAAGGTGTCGAGCACAGGTGAATTTGGGTTAGCACAGATTGTCTAGTTATTCGATAGTTAGTTGGATAGATTGAAAAGATTTACGTAGATTGGGAAAGGTGTTTAAGATTTGAATGTGAATAGACTTTAAAGAACTATTAGGGTAAAATGAATTGAATCGTATTTTCTATTTTTGAGGACTTTAAATAGAGCAATTTATGGCTTCGTTGAAGTTGTGATGTGTTGTGTTGATAGATGAGCTATTGGGACATTTTAGGAATGTGTCGTTGGCGCCTAAAGTTTGATGCTGGTGCTATAAAATTTTTCTCACCACTCTCAAAAGTCCTTGTAAAATTCATCTATTAGTATTTGCAAGCTACAGGGGTGAGCTACATATTTTCTATAATGGTTTAAAAGCACCTAGTTAAGTTATTAGTGAGTTCTTTCTTTATCCTACGCCCCTCTTTACCCCAAAGTTAAAAAAAAAAAAATTGGCTGTCTCCTTAATATAAGTCTCTTAATTGTCTCCTACACTAAATATAAGTATACTGAATCTAGTTGTAGTCGGAACGGTGACTTCACAGAGTGACTATTGCTTTTTTATTTAAATGTTTAGAAATTGAGTTTTTGCTATATTTACATATTTTCAGGTCTCCTGAATCCGAAAATAAGATTTTTAATGTTCTTTCTGAATGTGCGTGAAACTGTTATTAGTATGATTCTAGAAAAAACTGGTGTGTGTCACTATTGCATGCCACATACAATGTCATACCAGTGGGCTTCCACTTTTGTGCTTATCAGATAACGATTTCGAAACAGAGAGTATCGAAAAAATTGAAGTAGCCCTTTTATATTTGAATATTAATTACATATGAACAACACTATGCGTACTGAACATAATATTTACTTTTACGTTATTTCCTATATTTATTCACTCTTTTCCGTCGACCATAAAATATACTGACCAAACGTTCCCATTTTCTGGGGACAAACGAGGACGTCTTTTATTTTTGAAGGCACATTTCTAAGTTTTAAAAAATTGTAGAAAGTAAATTATTAATCGATAATACTTTATGTTTAGTCCTTCTTTATTAGGAATAAAAAAATACATCCATAATTGGATAATTGTAGCATTTTTTAACGCTTCTCTCTTATAAAGGTACTTTGATCTGGTCAGCCTACCATAAAATGACAGCAATTTCACGACAAATATAATATTACAATATGCTGTGAGACAACTAACTTTTTGTGGCTATATGTATTTCACAATTAGTTAACAGTGGTTCGTATGTAGAAAAATAAATAAATATTTGACCTTATCGTGGTACAGGCTTATTATAGCTCCCCTTGGTGACTTTTGAAATTTTGTCATCATTTAAACAAAAATACAAAATTTATGAGATTATTGTTTATGTTTCTTTCTTTTTTTTTTTTTTTCTCAATATTTTATAATTTATTTGCTTATATGCTTTATGGGCTACTTGGCTTAAAGTGGCTCTCCCGAAAGTAGACTCCTTAGCGAAAAATGTCGTATCTACTTCAGCATCAAAATTTAAAAAAGTACCCTGCATTATGAATAAGTAAATCTAAATATAATGCTGAATTAGCTTTCATGCCAAACGTATTATAGGTGCCAATAAATAAATAAAAACACTATTAAGAAGAAATCTAAAATTGATTTATGTTAAAAAAGATTATGAAACAAAATTTGAAGAAATATGTTGGAATATTATTATTATTATTTAATTTTGATAATGACGTCATTTTGTCATAGCCTAAGCAAATTTATTATTTAATATTTCTTTTACTATTCGCGTGAAAATATATTTTATTATATGTCGAAAAATAAATCAACTCGTAAATTTTTTTGGCAACAATTAAAAATTAAAATAATTATTTTTTAAACTTTATTATAGAAGAAATATCTATATTATTCTATAGAAGATATAATATAGATAAAATTTTGCTTCCTCCCCCTCCCCTTGAGGACTGAATTTCTAAAATTCCAAAAATTGGTTTTTAGGTATTTGTGTTAGCTATATTTTAAAGCAAAAATTTTACAGATACTTGTGTTTTTCTTTGAGATATAAAGGTTTTTGTGAAATCACATTTTGTCCCCTGTCCCCCCTTAGGGGCCGAATTTCTAAAATTTCAGAAATTGGTTTTTAGGTATTTATGTTAGCTATATTTTGAAATAAAAATCTCACGTCTATCTGTTCTTTTATTTGAGATATGAAGCTTTCATAGGAATCACATTTTGCGCATGTGAAATCACATTTTGCCACGCACCCCCTCTTGTGGACCGAATTTCCAAAATTCCAGAAACTGAGTTTTAGGCATTTGTGTTAGCTATGTTTTAATGCAAAAATTTTACAGATATCTGGTTTTTTCTTTAAGATATGAAGTTTTTTGTGAAATCACGTCTTCCCCCCCTCCCCCCACCCCTTGGGGGCGAATTTCGCAAAATCGCTTCTTAGGGGATGCTTACACTACTTGTTCTATAAACTGACCCAGTTTCGAGTCAGTGGCTCCAGTAGATTTTGCTGTGCGTTGATGAGTCAGTGAGTGAGTAAGTGAGTGGAAGTACTCTTTTATATATATAGATTAGTACCTAAATGGTGATCTATCATCGTTTGGCATTTTGTTTTCTACCCTTTTCCATTTAATAACTGTTGATTCATGGGAAGCGGTAAAGGCGACAGCCTATCAGAAGTAGACAGTCATGTGACCTGAGAGAGAAACAAAAACTCATTCTTTTTCTTTTTTTATTATTAATTCAGGTTTTCTCTCTGAACTATTCGAAAAAAACTGAAGTAAGTTTATTCTTGAATTGACATTCTAATATTCAGGCTGAATTCGTACAGCCAAGTAATCCATTAATTGTTATATTATTAAAACAATAAGTATTCTTCTGTTTATTCTTTATAATTCATTCAAGGCATAAAAAAAAAATGCCTTTATACCTATTCGGAATGTTTAAACCTGTGCTCAAAACAAAGAAAAATTCTGTTTTTGTGTTCATCAAGATTCTCTATTAAATTCGATAATTAAAATCAAGTATATCAGTGATTTGACTTCACATCTCTTTTCATGAGTGGCTTCCATTTACTTCAAGCATACGGGAAATACAGGAGAGAGGTGAGTTAGATTTAACTTAATATTATGCATGCTAAAACTTAGTTTCGTTTTAATAAAATGTTTTGATGCAGGTCAATTCTTTATGCATGAGTCTAGTTATAATGTCTTAGAGCCATGAGGCTCTCGATGATTTATATATAAATATAAGAAAAAAGACTATATATATTTAATATGTATTTGATATTCTTATTCTTATTCTTATTCGTAATCATTTATTCTTAAAATGATTTATTTTTGTTCTTGAATGTTTGTTCTGTAATTCGAAGGCCTATAGTTATGTGTATTTAAACTTATATATTCTAAAATGCCGAAATTATCTAAGCAAGTTTTATTATTTGAAAATTTATGTAAGGAAATCGATAGTTTTAGAGATAGAGTAAAGGGGTGTAGTAAAGATGAACAATCTAAGGTTAAATTATTAAAAACCAAAGTTCAATCGTATGATCATGAAATCGCGGAAATATTTAAAAATTTATCCGCTAAAGAGAATGAGGATTATATGGATATGTATTTGAGATATAAGGGAGTGGTTTTTGATTTACTGGTGGAGTTAGAGGACAAAACAGAAGTAAACGCGTGCGATTCAGATACTCACGCGGAAAATAAAGATGAGAAAAATGGAAAATCGTCTCTTATTAAATTACCGAAATTTGATCTTCCGCGATTTTTTGGTGAAACCGAAAATTGGATTTCTTTTAAAGAAATTTTGAATTCGACAATTCTACAGAATAATCAATTATCCAAAATTGAAAAACTGCAATATTTACATTCTTCAGTGCGCGGAAACGCAGCTAAATTAATTCGAGGATTCGCTCTAAAAGAGGAAAATTTAGATCAATGTTGGGAAATATTAAATGAAAGATATGAAAATAAAAGACAATTAGCATTGAGTCAAATTAACAAAATATTTTCTATGAAAATTGTAAAAGCAAACAATGCTAAAACTTTACTTGAGTTATTAGATACTTGTAACGAAGCCGTCAGAAACTTAAAAACTTTGGGTTTAGATTCTAATGCGTTAAGCGACTTAATTATAATAAAATTCATGATGGGGAAATTGGATGAATCGTTAAAACAGAGATGGGAATTAATGTTGGATAGTGATAAATTGCCTGATCTTGATCTTTTTAGGAAATTCGTTGAGCGCGAAGCGCGCGGTGTTGAAGAGATAAAATGTAAACAAGACGTAAAATTCACCAATTCGAAGAAATCAAACGTATTGAGTACAATTGTGAGAAAGGAAAATACGTGCATTCTTTGTAATGAGCGTCACGCGCTATTTAAATGTCCGACATTTAATTCAAAACCGGTTCAAGAAAGATGGAAATTTGTTGAATTAAATAAGTTATGTCAAAATTGCTTACGCCAAAATCATAGGTTGGAGAATTGTAGGATAAACATTAATTGTAAAAATTGTGCAGAAAAACATCATACGCTATTGCATGTTTATGGTAGAAATTCAAATTCTGAAAGGGCGAATCATGTATCGCCAGATATATCAGTTTCAAATAGTGCTCAGTTTTATTCTAGTAATGTTTTGTTATCTACAGCACTAATTAAGGTAAATCAAATAAAGGAAAAATTATGCATTGTAAAGCTTTGATAGATAATGCTAGTCAAAATTCATTAATTACTAAGGAATGTGCTAAGCGACTAAATTTGCCCTTACGGAGCACGTCGCATAGTATAATAGGGATTAATTGCGTTTTAGCAGAAACTTCTCTCAACGAAACAGAATTTAAATTCACTCCGCATTTTTCGTCGGAGTCATTTTCAGTCAGCGCTTTTATAGTTGATAGAGTTACCTCACCTCTCCCTAATTTCCAACTACCGCAACATGATTGGCCACACATAAAGGGATTACAACTAGCTGATCCCAATTATTATGCTAGTGGTCCCATCGATATTCTTCTTGGGGCAGAAATAGTCGCCTCAATCTGCAATGGCAGTCCAATTCAAGGGCCAGCAGGAACTCCTACAGCATTCCCCACAAAGCTGGGTTACCTCCTTTCAGGACGAATAAACAGTTTTCAATGTACAAATATCAGTTTAACTTGTCATATGACTATTGATGATGATATCAACAACACTTTAAAACAATTTTTTGATACAGAATCAATTCCAAATGTAGAATCAAAAAAGATAGAAAATGATCCTGTGGAAAATATTTATTTAACCACAACTAAAAGAAATAGTCAGGGAAGATATGTCGTTCATCTACCCTTTAAGCCAGATAGGGCACTAGGTGACAGTAAGTCAGGTGCTATTTCAAGATTTCTTTCCATTGAAAATAAAATTAAAAAGAACCCACAATTAAAGAGGGAGTATTCGAATTTCATGAACGAATATATTTCTTTGGGGCATATGACAAAATTAAATCCAGCTGAAATTAATGAAACGCCACATTATTATTTACCGCATCATGCGGTGGTAAATGAAAACTCTGAAACAACAAAATTACGTGTAGTATTTGACGCCTCGTTTAAAACAACAAATAACAAATCTTTAAATGACATTCTATATATTGGTCCTAAACTACAGTCAAAAATTTTTGACAATTTAGTAAAATTTCGAGCCAACCCTGTAGCGTTCGGTGCAGACATTGCTAAAATGTATCGTCAAATTTTAATTGATAGAAAAGATAGAATATACCAGAGAATTGTTTGGAGAGACTCTCCCAATGACCAATTATCCTTTTACGAATTGAATACTGTCACCTACGGAACAGCTTGTGCACCCTATTTAGCGTTACGCACCCTTAAGCAATTATGTGAGGATGTGGGACAGAATTTTCCATTGGCAACAGAAATTGCCAAGGAAAATTTTTACATCGATGACTTATTGTCAGGGGCACAATCCCTTCAATTCGCAAAAGATAGAATAATGGAGCTGCAGGCTCTAATGCAAGCTGGAGGGTTTAAACTTAGGAAATGGGCTTGTAGCCATCCATAAGCGCTCTCTGATATTCCAGAGGAAGAGAAGGCTAATTCGGTCATTCATTTTTTTGAGGATAAAGAAAAAATAAATCAAAAAGTACTAGGAATGTTCTGGGATTTAAGTGAAGATACTCTTCAAGTTAGAACCTTAGCTGATCAACAAATTAATACAAAAAGACAGTTGATGTCCGTAATTGCGCAAATTTATGATCCCCTCGGAATTATTTCGCCATCTACTATCATTTTAAAAATCATTCTACAAAAATTGTGGAAGTTGCAATCAACGTGGGATGAGCCTATACCTCCAGATATTTTGCAAGAATGGAAAACTTTTTATAATGAAATTAATGAGTTTAAATCTATGTCCATTCCACGCTATGTAGGTTCAAATACTAAAGACTGTACAGTTGAACTGCATGGCTTTTGTGATGCCTCTCCGATGGCGTATGCGGCAGTCGCATATTTAAAGATCATAACGAACACGATTCAGGTATATTTAATTGCTGCTAAAACTAGAGTCGCACCCACAAAAGAACTCACTTTACCGAAATTGGAATTGTGTGGGGCTGTACTCATAGCTGAGTTAATTTGCAACATTCAAGAATCCCTTAAATTTACTCATTCGACATACTGGTACACTGACTCTTCTATTGTATTAAACTGGATAAATAACCCTTCAAACAAAGGAAATAGTTTCGTGGCCCATAGAGCTACCAAAATCAGAGATCTTACGCAATTACAATCCTGGAGACATATCCCAGGAAAAGAAAACCCGGCCGATTGTGCCACACGCGGATTGTCCCCGGCTAAGTTGAAAGCTAGAACTGAGTGGTGGGAAGGGCCAAAATGGCTCCATAGTTTTGAGCTACCACCAATGTGCACATTACATTCAGTTTCCGTTCAGAAACAAACTCATCAACATTCGACAGATTCAAGTTCTAAGCCTACACTTTCTAATAACACTTTCATATCACATATCACGAAATACTCTAACTATCTAAAACTTTTAAGAATTCTAGCTTATGTTCGGAGATTTATCAATAAAATTAAAACCAAATCAATGGAAAGTGGTCCTTTAAAGGCCATAGAGCTAAATCAAGCGGAAATGTGTCTTGTAAAAATAATTCAAAATGCCGAACTTAGTGATGAAATTGCCTTACTAAGGAAAGGCAAACTTTTAAAACCTTCACACCATCTATTCTGTCTCGATCCTTTTCTGGATGAAGCAGGCATTCTCCGTGTTGGAGGACGCCTGCGGAACCACCCATCCTTACGATTTCAAGAAAAACACCCCATATTACTTCCCAAAGCAAATCACGTTACTTCCTTGATAATAACATATTATCATAACTTAAGCTCCCATGCTGGTCCCAATTTAGTACTTTCTCTCCTTAGAAACAAATTTTGGATTCCCCACGGACGCTCCACCGTAAAATCAGTATTAAGACAGTGTATACTCTGTTTTCGACTGTCAGCTAAGCCAATAATTCCAAAGATGGGGGATCTACCCTCAGAAAGAATCACACCCATTCGGCCCTTTTCGAAGGTTGGTGTCGATTTCGCGGGACCAGTAATGACAAAATGTCAACATAAACGAAAAGCGACAACCTTTAAATCATATATCGCCCTTTTCATCTGTATGGCGACAAAGGCAGTGCATCTTGAATGTGTTTCAAATCTTTCTACAGAAGCATTTCTCGCAGCCTTGAAACGCTTCATAGGTAGGCGTGGCTACCCCTCTGACATATTTTCGGACAATGGCAGAAATTTTGTCGGAGCCCATTCTTACCTAAAACAGCTATTTTCTTTATTCAAAGAAGAAAAATTACAAAATTTTGCTTCCCAACACCAAATAACCTGGCACTTTATTCCCCCGTATGCTCCAAATTTTGGGGGACTCTGGGAAGCGTCGATAAAATTAGCCAAACATCATTTGGTAAAAATCACACAAGGAGCAATATTAACTTTCGAGGAAATTTCCACCCTTCTATGTCAAATAGAGGCTGTTATAAATTCGCGGCCTCTAACACCATTGTCCAATGCTCCTAATGATTGCGCAGTTTTAACACCAGGACATTTCTTGATTGGATCTGCATTATTAGAATTGCCAGAACTATCGTTAATAAATAATTCTCTTAGTCTTTCTTCTAGGTATAAGCTCTTATTGCAGATGAAGGAAACGTTTTGGAAGAGGTGGAAAGCACAATACCTACCAACCTTGCTGCATCGATCCAAAAGAACCAACAACCACCGTCACAACTTTTCTCCAGGGGAACTCGTCATCCTGAAAAATAAATTATCACCTCCACTCCATTGGGATCTAGCAAGAATCATCAAGTTGATTCCCGGACCTGACGGAATCGCCAGGGTCCTCCAACTTAAGACCTCTTCTGCTGGAACTCTTATTCGACCGGTGTCGCAGGTGATCCCTTTTCCAAGTATTTCGACTCCTGCTCCGGTGCCTTCCCGCCCCGCCCAGCCTGTTGATTCATGGGAAGCGGTAAAGGCGACAGCCGATCAGAAGTAGACAGTCATGTGACCTGAAAGAGAAACAAAAACTCATTCTTTTTCTTTTTTTATTATTAATTCTGGTTTTCTCTCTGAACTATTCGAAAAAAACTGAAGTAACTTTATTCTTGAATTGACATTCTAATATTCAGGTTGAATTCATACAGCCAAGTAATCCATTAATTGTTATATTATTAAAACAATAAGTATTCTTCTGTTTATTCTTTATAATTCATTCAAGGCATAAAAAAAAATGCCTTTATACCTATTCGGAATGTTTAAACCTGTGCTCAAAACAAAGAAAAATTCTGTTTTTGTGTTCATCAAGATTCTCTATTAAATTCGATAATTAAAATCAAGTATAGGTGAGTTAGATTTAAGAGAGAGGTGAGTTAGATTTAACTTAATATTATGCATGCTAAAAATAGTTTCGTTTTAATAAAATGTCTAGTTATAATTAATCAACAATAACACTTTCCAACAATATTGCAATGTATTTACGAGTTCAATTTGTTTGTCTGTCCGTTTGTTTGCTCGCACTCTAACTCCCGTAAACATTCATAGAATTTTTACGAATTATATATTTTATATATTTTATTATATAGCTTATATATTTTATTGTATTTCACTATTGAATGTCCCCTGTTAAAAAAGAATTCAAAAGCATTCACTTCTATGAGAGGTATTTCTAAAAACCATATTTAATAACTTTATTTTGCACAAATTATAATGAAATTGATATTTATTATTCACAAGCTTAAAAAAATCCATAGAATGAAAATTAATTATAAATAAGATTTACAAAACCACCCAAAAATATTTAGCTACATTAAACAATGGGAAACTTTTGCAGTTTAGTTTTCGTTTTTATTAAGCGTTTTTAACACACTCTAACAATGATCCTTAAATATTTTTTTTTTTAATTTATGCTCATATTTTATAAATTAGTAATTACAATTTTTTCAACAATTCCGTTATATAATTAACAGAAAAGTGAATACAAAAAGAAAAATCGGGATTAGTTTGACATTTGAAAGCATGTGCGTTGTCATCTATCTGTAATGCATCCTTAACACTATTTTTATTAAATTTTCTTTTCTAAAATTGTTGAATTTTTTTATTTTTTCAAAACTTAATTTCAAGAAAATATGAATAATTATAAGTTCAAAAATTATAATTTTTTTTCTAAAGTTACATAAAATGTGGTTAATGATATAATAACAAACATGTCATACAAATTTTGTGTTTACATGTTTATTTGTTTAAAAACTATGCGCAGAAGAAGAAAACGAGAATTAATTTTGAACACCAGTGTAGATAATGCATAAGGTAAAAATTTCCATTTCTAATTTATATGCAAGTAAAAATATTAGCGTATAAGATATTGAAAAATTCTATGTAATCGTGCTCTGAAATCAGTGTGAATATTTATGTTATTAAATTTTAGAAATTTGTTTTCTTTTTTCCCTCTCTTTTCTTTCTTTCTTTCTTTTCTTTTTTTTTACACAGATAGTAACTTTTTTTTTTTGTTTTACTTTCTTTTGTCACAGTTCTGAGGTAGGATTATCGTCGAGTTGAAGTAGCTAAGGTCACCAAAGGAAGTCATTATTGAAAGTACAGTTAATAACAAAAGTATCCGAACACTAGAAAAATTCCAATATATAAAAAAAAAAAAAGAGAGTTAATAATGTTTTGTTAAATAAATCCTCGTCGCATCATGTACTTAGACAGACTAAGAACGTGATTCGACAAGGATTTATTTAACAAAACTGTATTAATCCTACTTTTTTTATATAGGAATTTTTGCTAGTGTTCTGATACTTTTGTGTTACTGACTGTAGCGTAAATTAATAGCGTCGAGTTGTGATAGAATGTTAGTTTAGATTGGGAAAGTTTCTAGATGGATCCAGCATAGTTCGGCGATGTTGTTGGTGAGATAGCAAGTTGAAGGTGTCGAGCACAGGTGAATTTGGGTTAGCACAGATTGTCTAGTTATTCGATAGTTAGTTGGATAGATTGAAAAGATTTTCGTAGATTGGGAAAGGTGTTTAAGATTTGAATCTGAATAGACTTTAAAGAACTATTAGGGTAAAATGAATTGAATCGTATTTTCTATTTTTGAGGACTTTAAATAGAGCAATTTATGGCTTCGTTGAAGTTGTGATGTGTTGTGTTGATAGAGGAGCTATTGGGACATTTAAGTATCGTGCGTTAATATTCGATTTTACGAATGTGTCGTTGGCGCCTAAAGTTTGATGCTGGTGCTATAAAATGTTTCTCACCGCTCTCAAAAGTCCTTGTAAAATTCATCTATTAGTATTTGCAAGCTACAGGGTTGAGCTACATATTTTCTATAATGGTTTAAAAGCACCTAGTTAAGTTATTAGTGAGTTCTTTCTTTATCCCACGCCCCTCTTTACCCCAAAGTTAAAAAAAAAAAATTGGCTGTCTCCTTAATATAAGTCTCTTAATTGTCTCCTACACTAAATATAAGTATAATGAATCTAGTTGTAGTCGGAACGGTGACTTCACAGAGTGACTATTGCTTTTTTATTTAAATGTTTAGAAATTGAGTTTTTGCTATATTTACATATTTTCAGGTCTCCTGAATCCAAAAATAAGATTTTTAATGTTCTTTCTGAATGTGCGTGAAACTGTTATTAGTATGATTCTAGAAAAAACTTAAGAAAGCCCTAATTCGGTATTGTAATTCTATATCATATGATAATGCTACACTAAACTTTGCGTTGAGATTGGAAAAGTGGTTCGTTTACAGGGATATGCAGGGAATGCATGGTATCAATAGATTAAATTTCTGTTAGATACAGTTTAAGATCAATATACTGTGTTAAACAAAATGAAATAAACATATATTTTTACATGCATAAAATCCTGATTATTAAAGGATATGAAATGAAAATTAAAACCCATTCGTTTACAAGGCTATCCCGCCCTCACACACATACAAAAAAAAAAAAAAAAAAAAAGACTCAAATTATACATGGAAATTGCTGAATGTGCATTTCATGTTATGTTATTTATTTCTAATGCTGTGTTAAATATTTTTATTTATATAGAAGAAAGTAAAAAAACATTTGCACAAAAATATGCCGAAAATGAAACAACAACAATTATAATATTGATGATAAAATAATTATTATTATCCATATTATTATTATTATTGCTATTAATTATTATTATAATTACTATTATATAAAATATTTTAAAAAGAACAATCTACTTAACAAGATTGTATAACTTTTGTTATTTTTGTACATTTAAAATTACGTTATAATGCATTAAATCCAGCAGCAAGATTTATAGAAAAGCAGTAAATAAATCAAGTGAAGATTTTAATAGGGAAAATTCTCATCAAGGAAGTCGAATTACAATTCTGTCGGAACAAAGACGTAATCTTCGGGGCTTTAATGGATGAAGAAATGCTATCGAAAAAGGTTTTTCTTGTAAAAGAAGTTATACTTACTATCAGTATTATACGATACCTGGAAGAAAAAAAGGAATTGAATATATCTTAGGAAAATCACATTTACGTTCCATTACAATTTTATTAAATACATTTACATTTACATTTAAATTCAATCAATATTATATGCAAATTTCAGATTAATATCATTAAACAAGATTCTTATGGTTTTCATTTGACTGTATCTCTATTACATCGTTCTTTTTCTATGTGTGTGCACGGGTAAATTGAAACTAATTAATTCAAGTATGTTTAATTAAAATAAGAATAACAATAACAATAATAAAATAGAAAAACTAATATTGGCAGAATTATTACGACAAAAATAATACATGAAAACAAATATTATTTAATAACATTATTAAAGTATTGTTTTCAATTAGCAATTATCATAAATGAAAAGTCTAGTTTTCTGTGCAACAGTTATAAATCTCTGGTTGACAAGCAAAATAATAATAATAATAACAACTAAATTTTAAAAATATACTCTATTAAAAAAAAAAAAAAAAAAAATCGACGCACCAAAAAGGAGTAATGCAAACTAGACAAAAATTGACATGCATACAGGTTCCGATGGAAAATGCAAAATTTTGAAGTTTGGCTGCCATCGAATGAGCATGCGACGATGCAGCGCTTCTTAACTTCGCAATTGGCAGAATATTAAAAATGAGAAATTTTGATTCCAGGTAAAAATACTTCGAAAATTTTATTCCTCTACTCAGAAAGACAGAAACTATGCCTCGCATACAGGTGCACAAACAACATGCGCAGATGTCAGTATTTGAGTGTGGTGTGTAATTGGGCTCAAAGAATCCGGTTGGTCAAATCTGCGAATTTTTTGACATTTTGATAGGATCGGTACCACTATTAGATGATATTGACAGGAATGGGTGAACCATGGCCGAACACAGCGTCAGGGAGGGAGCGGCCGGACAAAAAGTGAGAACCAGGCAATTCCAAAGCGGTACTCACAGCTCCAATTCATCATTATCATCGATCATACGAGCAACTGGTACTTCAGTGACTTCAAAGACCATTAATAGGCGACTCACTGAAATGGGGTTGAACTCAGTCCCGGATCTCTCTTCCACTGAGGACGTTTGGAGCATCATAAAAATGGTCCTACAACGAGCTCGGGATTTTGCCAATCTAATGCACCAATTCAACAGAATTCGGCACGATGCTTCACAGGAGCACATCTGCCAACTCTATCCATTAATACCAAGCCGAATAACTGCGTACATAAGGACCAGAAGTGGACCGACGCGATATTGACTTGTTTACTTTGTGAGGACCATTCTCTTTATTAAATCATTCGAATTTTCTGAAACTGTAATCAATTGCTTTTCTGCACATGTACATCTAAAGTTTCTGCATCTAAAGTTTTTTTTTTTTTTTTTTTTTTTTTTTATCCCATTCGGATAACTCCTTCTTGGTGAGTCTTTTTTTTTTTTTTTTTTTTTTTTCCATATAGAGTGTATAAATTAAATCTATGCCAAACCACGTTTTTATATATTTATTTATTATTTTTTTTATTCATGAGAAATTCATAATTAATTAAATAAATAAATAAATAAATAAAATCGCAAGATGTAATTAAAAATATTTTCTCTGTTACATCAAAAATTTTTTAATTTAAAATTTCCATTGAATAATAATTGAAAAATTAAATTAAATAATAATAACAATAATGTTAGTAGTCCTATAAAACTATAATATGGAGTCCTCATCAATAATTTATTCGTTAGAATGAATTATAAAACACTGTGTTTGGGAAAAAAAAAAAAAAAGACTTCTATTTTGCCTTCTAGCATTAGCCGCATGAAGTTGTTTGCATTCATATAGGTATCTTTTTGCGTTTAATATATATATATATATATATATATATATATATATATATATACATATTGTTAAATCAGAGTGATGGTGTCGATTTTAAACGATTCATTTTGGAAAGGAATTAATTAAAACATTTTTTAAAAATTTACAAGGCACTAAATATTCAGTTAAGTTTATTTCCGAGTAGAAACTGAAAGTTAGATTTAATAAATTTCTTACTAATTCAATTTCAACAGGTATTTTCCATATTCTGTGGATAAATATTAAGTTTATTTTCGGTAATTAAATGAAAAATGAGTTTTACAAATGTTTAAGCATGCATTAGAAAGAACTTGTTATCATAAAAATTATGGAAAGTAAAATATTAAATACGGAACAAATTAAAGATCAACAAAATTATTTTCTTCTCAAACTTTTTTTTAATATTATATAAAATAATTATGAAACATAATTTTTACTTCATATTGAAATGTTACTATACGATATTATGCTATCTCTTCAGCACAAAAAAATCCAATATTAAAAACAAAATAGCTTTATAGAAGTACCTGATAAATTAAATATATATATATATATATACATATTTATAGTCAATATTTTAACAAAGAGTTATTCTACAACAAAGTATGAATTTTAAGTATTTGTTTTATGATATTGATTTAAATTTCAAATGTTATATCAACTATGGAAAATAGCTTCTCTACAATTTAAAATTCACGAGATTTCCATACATTTCCTTTAAATGTTAAAACATTAAATTATATTTCATTCCATATTGAAATACTCGAATAGTAATTTGAAATTTACTTTTAACGCTGTTGCCATCTTCAGTGTAATTTAGTTCACAGCAACTTTTATTAGATCCACTGCCCTGTATAATATAGGAGACAATAAAGTAAGAAATATCGAGATTTGTTTGGCGTCATTGTATCGAGATCTTGATGCGAAATATTTATATGAGTCTAATTTTAGATAATTATTTGTGAAGTAAGAATTTTACAGTTTCAAAGACATACCTTTTTATTGCTTCAAAGATTGAAATTTCCAAAATTAATTATATGGTATCCAACACAACTCATAGTCGCACTGTAAAGCAGTTAAAAAAACCCGTAGAATTACATGTGTTACATAAAATTTATCTGACATTAATATATTTCAATATTCTTTGAGCCTACTTACGTCATAATTTAGAATTTATTTCCCTATTTTATATACTTCAATTTTATGGTTTCTGTTAAATATTTCTAAATCAGAAATTTAATAATATTTAAGGAAATGTGTTAGCAGTTCATTTCAATTATTTATGTAATTTTTAAATATATCAATATAAAATTCAGTTATCAATCGCCATTTTTAAATTTTATATTTAAAAAATTTTTGCTTTTCTTTTTTTTTACCTTTTTGATAATTAATGTTAACCATATAATAAGCTAATCAGAAAAGAAATGTGCTGATATTACTAAACACATTTTTTACAGCTCTCAGATAACTAAGCACGTAACTTTTAAATTTATATATTTACAATAAAGACTCATTTTGCTCAACTATCTTATTGTCGTTTTATTTCCCCCTTACATTTCTAATAAACTTATATATATATATATATATATATATATATATATATATATATATATATATATATATATATAGATATATAGATATATATAGATATATATATATATATGTATTACATTATTGCTTTCCAATTCTTCCTTTAGAAAAAAAATATGTTCAACTATTTAATTCTAAATTTTACATCTATGCAAAATTTTCATCTTGGAAATTTTCATCTTACCTATAAAAATTTTTACACAGTCGCTTGTCTGCATTTTCAACTCACTGACTTTTTTACTATCCATGAGCGTATAAAGTTTAAATTTTCGTGACAATTGTGGTATAATTTTCTGAATTATCATTACTAATATAACAACAAAATTTCGAAACCTAAATTAAACCTGCCTCAAATCTTAAAAATAAATTATTTATGAAGAAAGTAATAATAATAATAAAGAAATAAATAAATAAACGCATTGTAAAAGGCAATTTCCAGCAACTTTTTTCATAACAAAAATTTCTCAATTTATCAGAAATCATTTTAAATGATGGTATAATAATAATTCAAAAATATATGTCTATTCTCCTGTGAAATTCTGAACTTAACCCTACAAGGCACACAGTTCCATATGCGGAACCCCGACTTTAATCGTTCCCATGGCTATAAAAGCATTAATAGCGACATCTCTTGACATCTTGATAGAAGCTACTGACATTTAGCAATGTAGTAATACGAATCTTTACCTAAAGATGTCGTTCGTGTTTTTGTTATAGTGCACTCAGTGTGAAATTTGAATGAAAATGATACGTTAGTCGTTTGTCTGAATTCAAAAATAAAAAAAGAATAGTTATTGAACAGTTTTGACTCGAAAAAAAAAATACTGTGTTGTTCTATGTATGTGTGTCCAATATACAATACTATTGCCAAAACAATTCAATTGTACTAGTTTAATAATAAAAAGTATAGTTAAGGCTCAGTCTACCGTATGTGAAACTGAAATAAAAAGTTGATTTTTCTGTAAAATATGGTTTTATTTTTATTTTTATAAGTTTTCCCTATCTTCTGATCACTAATTACAACTTATATATTTTTGTCGCGCACAAAAAAAAAAAAAAAAAAAAAAAAAAAAGAGCCTTGCGAGGTTAAAACTCAACAAACGGAGTGAGTCTTCCTATCTATGTGACATTTGTTCTTTTATTGACTATAATCTTATTGTTTATGGTGAAAATGGGCCCTGTCGTAGCTTAGGATTCAAGGTTAAAACATAGGTTGTTTTCTATCACAGCTGTTTTCTCATTCTTTTTGATGTAATGAATTCCCCATAAAATTTAAACGTTCCTTTATAGAATACAAATATTTCCTTAAAAATGTACTAACTTAAAAAAGAAATTGTAACAGTTTACCCTACAGTGTTCACATGTGAAGAGCTACAGGACGCCACACCGATAATATCCAATAAACTTAAACAGTTATTGGACGCCGTATTATGTAAGACTGGTATAAAGTCCATTCAGTAAAATTAAACTAATCATCTGTTAAATAAAAGAATTATTTGCTCTCTAATATTAGCTTATTAGATATCCAGTGTTAATTAAAAAAAAAAAAAACTTCCTGTACGTACTGAGAACTACTTTTAGATTATTTATCTAAATTTCTAAACTTACATCGTAAAAATATCAAATTGTATGAGTATTTTTTTTTTTAGAAAAAAATCCGTGTAGCAAAGACGATTCAAAACAAAAAATAAAAGTTTTTGGCTACAATCCACATGAAATCCTCAAATTTTAATTTTCGATCATTAATTTAGTAAATTGAAATTAAAGCTCTGCTACTTAATTATTAAAAAGAAAATAAATAAAATAAATAAATAAAATAAAATATTTAATCCGCTGAGATTAATCATATTAAATTGTCCACATGAACGTTCTAAAATTCTTTCTGAATTTTATAACAGCAATTTATGCTTAATTAACTAAATTTGAAAAACTTTCATTGTTGAATTCGAGTGACAATTTTAATAATAAATAAATCATTTCCGAAATAAATTACCTAGAAAATTAAAAGTATTGAGCATTTAAATTCACTTATTGGTTTGAGCGAGTAGTTAACTGTCACTTATGTTTAATTAAATTTCTTTTTCTTCTAAAACTCATACAAATACTTTACAATAATAATTGCTGGTAAACATAGTATCTTATTAAATGTATGTAAATGATAAGAATGTTTAAAAAAGAGCTCAAATATATGTTTAATGAATCTTGTTTGCGTAAAATTTAGGAACAACAAAACAATAAATGTGGAATAAATTATATTTGAATTAAGAAAGTCTGCATTATTTCTATTTAAACTGATATAGTTATTTTCAAAATTAAATCAATATATTTATATAAGTTTATTATTATTATTATTATTAAAGACTGCATTTTCAAATTTTACTGTGCAAAGGTACTGAAAAAAAAATAAAATACTAAAACTGGTATAAAATTCTAATATTCATTATAAACTTCTAAGTTCGTATAAAATTCTAATACGAAGGCAGTAAACAATAAATTATCATTAACATCATTATTATTATTACTATTATGTTAAAATAAAAGAAACGTATAAAGAGTATTTTTAACATATAATGTAATATAAAACATATATGTTTTACATATGTTGTTACAAAAACTACTCTAGCCGAATTTCTAGTACAGTCAAAGTAATTCATAAAGACAAAAGCAGGTTATAGTCGACGAATGCAATTTATTCAGCGTAACTTATCGAATCAGAACTACAAAACTGTGGTTTCCAAAAATAGTTTCGAAAACGTACAATAGTACTGTCAATTCAATCAACACTCTGGAAGCATTCGGGAGAAATAGCGCTATGCTCGAAACCGATCTCCCACTTTGTTTGAAAAGAAAAGTTTTTGATCAGTGCATTTTGCCTGTTTTAACTTATACTTCAGAGTCTTAGACATTAACATGTAAAGCTATATAAAATAGCAAACAACCCAGAGAAGTATGGAGAGATGCATGTTAGGATTCACCCGAAGAGACAGAAAGCGAAACACTTGGACTAGGAAGCAGACTAAACTTACTGATGTTATTTCTAGCGTGATGAAATTAAAATGGAGCTGGGCTGCGCACCTTGAAAGAAGATGTGATGATAGGTGGACCACCAAAGTCCTAGTTTGGATACCAAGAGATAAGAAAAGACCGAATAAGAGACCACTGTGTCGTTGGAGAGATGAAATTGTGAAGTTTGAAAGTGCAGAATGGAGACGAATTGCAGAAAACAGGGCAGTTTGGAATCATCTAGGAGAGGTATTCATCCTGCAGTGGATTGATAAATGCTGAAATTGATGATGATTATGATGACATAAACTTCCAATTACATCTTTACTGAAATTCAGTTCAAACAATATCTGAGCTGAATGTGATTAGATACTTGATATTTGATATTTGATTTTTTTCTTTTTTTAAGAAAACGCGGTTTGAATGTTTGCTCCACGTATATGTTCATTATACATACAAAATGACCCTAACAGCACAGTTAGACTTAACTTATCCACAGTACATCTTAAGGACGTTTCTGGGATGCCTTTTCATCCAGAAGACATCTTGAAGATATCCTGAGGAGGCGGTGTGCTGTCTGGGCGAACGTTATAATATCATAAAACTTCATAACTGTGGGAAAGCAATCTAAATAATTTATAAAAATTTAGGGGGAAAAAAACTTTATTCATAAAACTTTTGAAACTAAAAAAACTTTATCCAGAAAAAATAGTGACATTACGTTATTTGGTAAAAAATATTCTCCCCATTAAATATGAATGGGGCGATATGTAGGATGTGTAGGATGGAAATAAAAATATTCACCCCACAATATATTTTTGAAAGAAAAAATATATGCGTTCACATTTTCAAAGAATTACTTTATTGGACATTATCGATTATATCATATTATGGTTGATAATGCAGTCAATAGTGATGAGAATTTGATGAGTTGATACTAAAATCGAAAATCGACTTTTCCTTCAACAGGAAGCAATACATGTTATTTTATTGTGCACTTATGATAAGATTTTATGGTTACCTTTATTTTCAAATGTTTAGACAGGTATAGTCGTATAATTTATTTTATTTTATTTCATTTTATTTTGTAATATGACAAACTTAAATATGATAATAAAAATAAACTTAAGGAATTTTTAATACTATTTATGTATATATATATATTAATTTACTATGCAACTTCATATTAATGTAATTTCGTAATTTATTTTTCGTGTTACAGCCTAAATAATAAAGATTATCTGATTTAAACTACTTGTAATTAAGCATAAAAAAGCGTACAGTTTTGTGATAGTACACACGGTAAATTTTTAAACTGTAATATGTGATAATATTACTTACAAACTTTGAATAAACACCATAAATCCATTTTATGGTGTTTATTCAAAGTTTGCAAGTAATATTTTTTGCTTTTGTAAATAATATTTTTTGCTTTTGTAAGTAATATTTTGGTGCTTTTTTATTAAATATGTGATAATGTTCGTAAAAATTGAAACATTTATTGAACTATATAACAAAAACTTATTATTTGCCTACAGTTTTTTCAGTATGTTATTCAGACACATATTATTGAGTTTTTGAAATCTGTTGGCACACGTTTGAATGTGTTAGTTAAATTATTTTTTAAATTACAAATCATTATTTATTTAATAAAGAAAAAATAATAATAGGTTCAATTTTTTTTTTTTTTTTTTTTTTAGTTCCATGAGACTACAAAATGTAGCCACGGTTATAATATAACTGTAGCGAATCTCTGTTTTATATGGGTATTTTTTTTCCTTTTTTTTTGTGTGTGTGTGTGTGTGTGTGCCAGAAAGGCTTTTCTAATTGTTTAGGTGCATCGATTCTACCCTCTTATTTTAATGAGGTTCTCAAAATAATTTTTAAGGATTTTCCAATGATATTTTTCCAGGAATAATCTTCTATTCACAGACAAAAGAACATGATTATGTTTTTCCAGGTAAAAACATATGAATGTTTGTTGTCAACATAAATTGTATTTTCCGTAAAACTGGATGAGTAGTTGAAGTATGCACACAAGAAATATTCATTTCAAAAATTATTATTATACAAAATGAGAAAAACTAATTTTTTGCAATGTAAATAATACGCGTTCTTGAATATGAATTGATAGCAAAGTAGTCAGTAAAATGATTACAGGTGGTTACCCCTATGTGACATCCAGTTTACCATATCTGTTAATATTATAACTCACATATTAATATATAGAGTGGTCCAAAATCTGTGGAACATTTCAAACTTTAATAAAAATTAAGGTAATTGACAAACGAGGAGGACTAAATTCTGAATTATATTTGCGCAAACAAAATTTTTTCTGTAAAATGTATTGTATTGATAACCACACTCTAGTGTGCCACTTACTTGAATTTATATTAAAGTTTAAAATGAATCAGGCAATACTGGCCCACACTGCATATATTATGAACATATATAAGGGAAAAATATTTTTTACCTTTCTTTTCAAAACTGCTTATAGAAATATCATTTATCATTTGCACTTGTATTGAATGACTTTTATAATGAAATATTTTGGTATAAAAATAATTGGTTTAAATATATATATAGATAGATGAGTCGTTACATTATGCTTTACACTCAGTTACAGTAACGAGATCGTACGGGTCAAAAGTACAGCAACTGTGTCGCAGATGCTGTATTTGAAACGGTCATTTATTATATTTGCACATGTAAAGTGTTTAGAATTATAATGATAAAGCAGCTTATTTATAAGATTTCGATAAAATTGCTATGTCAAGGCATTATGAAACTTCGATATCAGTAACGTCACTTTTCGTGGGTTGCTCTCACGTGCTGTTGTTGTTAATAACTATATAAACAGACGTATGAAGAAACACAAATTGCTGGCTAACAAATTTTTAGCCACAAGGCATTGATTACACAGGATACCAGAAACTCTTACGCTTTTTTCTTCATGACCGAGGGGTTAAAATGATCGAAATTTCTAACAAGTATCGATCAATACGTTGTGTTTCAATTGATAGCGCAGCTTATGGCGCTGCGTTTGGGTTTACGCACACGGCGGCAAATTCATGTCCCTGCGTTGACGGCACGTTATAGCCGACAATATTTATAATGGACCAATGAACATCGGTATTGGACATAAAAGAAGGTAAAAAAGACACCTGGTCCCTGTAGAATCACGTTTTCTATTGACAGGCAAGTACGAATGCATCTATTTACAATGTGAAATGGGGTTCCGGATGCACAGTTGGCCAGATAAAAGGCTGTGCGGTAACGGCGGTATTATGGCATACACGATACCTTAATGGGACACAATAGGTTCATAAAAAAATCCCGAAAGTATGTGCGCAAATTGAATGTCGTTGCAGTCCATGTACAGTATCATCACAAAAGTATTCCGGGTAGGTGATGGCGCTTACCAACGGAATACCACACCATGTTATAAAGGCTGGATTGTCAGGGAGTGTTTCGACAGACATTTCATTTTTTTTTTTCAAATCTTTTCTTGCCCTCTGAACTCAACAGAAATAAATTAAATCGAATATTTGTGGTTCCATTTGAAGAACCCCCTAATTGTCGCTACATCCTTTGAAGCAGTTGGCGTGTATACTGCGCCAGATAACTCAAACTACTTATCATCCATCACCTTCTCGAGTCTCTGCTTCGCTGTAAGAGTTGTAGAAAGCGATATATGACTTTACTTTATGTTAAACGTGTGATTATAATGTAATGAATGCCTCTTCGGTGTATGCTCTTTCACTCGTTTACTTATTTTCGTGTACTTGTAAAAATATTCATCTTTAGATTTTGTTTTATGTTTTATATTTTATTTTTATTTTTAAATCACTAGTATATTAAATTTTAAAAACAATGTACGACATTTCATGCTATATATATATTATTATTATTTTTTTTTTTTGTGTGTTATAAATGTTAATTTATATATAAATAAATTGTTGCATTATTTCCTATTCTCTTTGTAAAGTACTTTACATATTTCATGAAGATGCATTAATAATAAATCATGAATATCAGTTTTTATTGTGTGTAAAATAATATTCATTGTGCGATGAATTAAATAGAATAGAAAAACTGTGATAAATAAATGTGTTGATTTGGATTGTTATGAAAAGTAAAATTTTGATTTTTCTTCATATGACATTGGTGTAGATACTCTTTGTTTTATCTATTTAGGTAAATACAACTCGTTGAAACATGTGCGTATTGTGGATATTTTTGTAAGATTGGAGTTATCTGTCCAAATTGCCGAGATTTATTATAAAAACAAGAAAATAAAATATTCTTCTTGTTGAAAACAACCTAAAGTATAATATATAGGTTACAATTATGATATTTTAATGTATGTGATGAAAATGATCTATTTAATTTGCCGATTTTTACTAAGAAAGGTAATTCATATTTATATAAATATATTTTTTTCCATTTATGTATATTAATGATAATAATAATTCATTATTATGAGCAAAAATCATGAAAGAAGATCAGAATTAATGAACATAGAAACAAACTAGAAGAGGAAAAAGAAGCATGGGCAACAACGTCTTGAGACGGCTGAAGAAAGTTCAACTAGTTTTACGGGAACACAACTTTACTCAAAACTTCAGCAAGACCATATTGAAAAAAAAAAAAGTAACAATAAAGATAAGAATTACTGCAGAAAGAAAAAAAAATCAAGAAAAAACTAAAACCACGAAAGTTTTACTAAAAAAATAAAGTCATACAATTACGATAAAGTATAACAATTGATATTTAAAATGAGATTAATGACTATATAGTAGTTGAGAACTTTTAAGGATATAATCACGTATGTTGGTAACATTTGATATTATTTAAAGACATACATCAAAATCAACTTCAATTAAATACAACATTTTAGCTTCTATCGGGAAAACCTTCACTAATAACTTTTCATGTTTAAAATATTCAGCTACAGTGATGTTAATTAAAAATTATGTTGCGTATCAATTACATTATCCTCCATTTTAAAGCTCAAATAGTTCATTAAATCCATAAATATTACTACACAGTATTGTTAATAATTAATATTAAATTTGTTATCATGTAATTCAATTCAAATAAATTGCTGTATAAAATACCTAATATGGATACGATTTTATTCGATTATGTAATGGTCTAAAACTTTTCAAATACCAGAAATAAATTTTGAGTGATAAAAATAAGTAAAGTTTATGTAATTTCTAAATAATTTTGTGCATAATAATAGAAAAAAATATATATATAAATTATAGAAAACGATACATGAAGTAATTATTAGAAATTAATCTCCCCTATTGTGGTTGCCAGATGAGTACAAAAATTTTATATTTTAGCACTACTAATTTTTTAATATATCAATCTATTTAAGCACAACTTTTCTTTGTTTTTATATAAAGCAACTGTTTTAATATAAAAATAGTGGTGTACAAAATAAAATTGTAGTATCTATATAGTCACAATATCGGTCTGACAATTATAATTACGTAATAAACAAATCTGATGCACTTATGTGGATAGAACATGTAAGCCATTAGCAATCGGAATGAAATTGCGTTTAAACCGATTAGAGACCAATCAAATGATTCATATATCATTCTGCCTTTTTCCCTTTTCTCACCATATGTAGTGTGTTCTTGGTTATTAATGATTCATAAAGCAGGACAAATTGTTCCTTAATGAGCTATGCTCTTAAATAATGCACGTATCTAATGTATTTTTAAATGGAAATATAATTGCCAAGAAGGAAGAATTTTATGTTTATTTATTTATTTATTCATTTATTCACTTATTTATTTAATTTTAATTTTATTTTATGTAAATCATTTTATTTTATTGTGTTTTATCTTTAATTTTTTTTTTTTTTTTTTTTGCAGGATAGGCTAATCTCGTAAAATACTTTGAATTATATAATTTATGTTAATATACCTACACATAATTTTACATTTCACATAATTCACAGACATTTTTTTTTTTTTTTTTTTTTTGACATTTGCAATTCAGAATAAAATTACAAGTAATTATTATGAATTTATTTTTAAATGCTTTATTTAAAATTTGAAATATTACTCTAATATCCTGTATACAACCTTCGACAATATATAATTCGCTAATGACACCCTCCCCACCCCACACACACACCAATATTAGTCGCAATTGCCGCACCCTTAAAAAAAACTAATAATATAAAACTAATGCGACTTTCATGCTAACTTTAAAGAAAAACATTGTATAATCAACAACAGCGTATAGCCAACAAAGTGAAATTCTCTCTAAAAGGAAACTCGAGTAATCCGCATGAATCTGTGAGTAAAAAAATCTGTCTTTTGTGGAACCGCAAAATATTAATAACATATGAAAATGCAAAAAACAATCTAGTAAATATTTATATTTCGTTTTTATTTAATTTTTAATACATGTTTAATAATAAATAATATAATTACTATCTCTATTGAAATAAAACATTTTTTTTTTTTTTTTTTTAATTTTTTTTAGTAAATGAGACTTTTCACGTCATCCGTGATGAATATTAGTCGTTTTGTGAAACCTGTTCTACTTTCTGATAAAGGTATAAGTACTAAGAAAACATTTTATTGATATTTTAAAAGTGACACACACACACAAAAAAAAAAAAAAAAAAAAAAAAAAAAAAAAAAGAAAGAAAGAAAGAAAAAAAAAAAAAAAATCGCATATATTTTACGGCACGGTATGTTCCTCATTACAAGAAACATATTGTTTTTTAATCATATAATTCGGGAATTATAAAACAATGAAATTAGAGTATTTAACACTGAAATTAATTTTTTAATAAATAATCAATAAAAAACTGTTTTCATTTCCATAAAGAAATGTAGTCACTTATTAAAAATAAATAAATAAATATTTCAGTATAAGCTGCTTTGCTTTCTGGTAAAATAATTCTTCATTTTGAATTCGTATTAAGTGGAAATGTTATTATTTAAAATTATTATTATTATTTTATACATCAGTATTTTTGTTAGTCAATATTTGACTATGAGTAATAGAGTACCCAAACAGATAATGCATATAATACATACATTTTTTAATAAAATATTTTTTTTCCAAAAGAAACTAAAATATAAATATGTATTCACTAGAAAAATATTTAAAATTTCTTACAAAATTTACAATTATTAAAATATAAATGTTCCACGCGTAAAGAAGTAGAGTTAATACTGTTTTGTTAAATAAATCCTTGTCGAATCATGTTTTTAGTCAGTCTAAGCACATGCTTCGACAAGGATTTATTTAACAAAACAGTATTAACTCTACCTTTTTTTATACAGGATATTTTGCTAGTGTTCGGATACTTTTTTACCGACTGTACTGTTAAAGTGGTTAACATAGCAAAGTAATTAAAATAGCAGTTAAAATTATTAAAATATTAAATTTAACGTAAAATTATGCATTTATTTTATAAATATTGGTTTTATTAAACTTTGTTAAATATTACTTCTTCATTTCTTTTCTTTTTAATTTGATTTGGACTTATAAATATTTGGAAATATGAACATTTATGTAAAAAATATTAAAATATTCGATAGAAATTTGATTTAAACATTTTACAATTTATAATCATTTAATCATTTATCAAAATTTTTGCATAATAGGTTAAAAATATGATATAAATGAAAGGATAATTCTTAAAATATAACACGAAAACTTCAAAGATGCAACTCATATTCAAGAACTCATTATAAACTGAAAATATTTAAGGACTGTATGTTCAGAATCTGTGTTCCTATCTCCGTGTGTATGTAAGTCTTATCGGTATATTTCAAGAACACATAGGATCCGTAAGTCCAAACTTGGAATTCTAATTGTTTATGATTTAGGAATGCTACACTAAACTTTTCGTTAAGTTCAAGGAAATGGTTAGTGTACAGTGAATCCTATTATATTCAAGTAGATTACATCTATGGTGTAAATGATTCACCATTCGTTTATACGTCTATCCGAAAGAACTAGAATAAAATCGGCCTATACTTGGAAATTAGAAGAAGTGCAGGTTGTTTCAGGTTATGCTGTATGTGATTAATATTGGCCTATATATCTGTACTGATAAGTATAAAGGATTTAAGTCCATATTCTTGATTTTTCAGGAGACGAAAAATAAAGTTAAACTAACTAAAACCTAATCAGCAGAATCGATTAGAAAAAAGGGATTATGTTGGTTTATACGCTTTATACCATTCAGTGATTGCCAATCTTCATTTAATAAAGGGAAAAATTGAATTAAGTATTTTATACCAAAGATTAATGCTAAATTTATAACTTGAATCGTTTTTTACCAATGGATTTTCTCAGACTAAATGACATGGATTTAAATCCTTTATACCAATCGATAGAGAATTTTTTTCAGAGTCTGACTATGTGCTTAACTCAAAATCGACATTTTTGGACTTAAACCCTTTATACTTATCAGTACAGATACATGTACACAAATTCTTTTGTCAATAAATTATAGAAGACATACAGCGCTACAAATTACAAAGCAAAAACGTACTTTTTTATTTAATGTGATTGACCGAAGTGTTTTACTATATTTTGCCATGTTCAGAAAAACTGCTCAGGCATAAAAATTCATTACTCATAACCATACGGTAAATAAAATTTTTTTCAATTAATTTTTCAGCGCTTGCATTATGTAAATTTACGTGTTTCAACATTTTTTGAATACTAAAATCAAGATTTTAACGGTTGTTCTTTGTGTATGGTTGTTTTCAATGTGACTTAAAAACAAAGATTTACTGGCAACACAAATATTGTATTTTGAAGTTCGTATGAGGTTGATACTTGAAAAGTTAGATCAAGATTGAAAAGCTTCTACAAGACGTGAGAGTGAAAGTTGTCTGAATTATTTTGAATAAACTTTTAACTTAATAACAACCTGGAATTCTATGTAAATGAACTGTATTCAAACGAGAAGTTAAGGGGGGGGGGGGAGGTAGCCCCTCTCACATAGAACTATTTGGCAAACAAAGTGTTCCTTATTACTTACAAAATTTTGAATAAGCATCATAAAATGCAATAAATTCGCAACAATTGTTTCGGGTCAAAAACGCACACGACCCTTCATCAGGCGAACAAAGTAAGCGCGAGTTCTGCAGTCAAAGCGGCAACGCACAAAACCCTTTACAATGAAAAGCAAAATAAACTAGAATATAAAAATTTAACTACTGGTGTCAGTAGAATCGTAAAATAGAAACAAGAAAAATATATAAATGAGCAAGATTAAACATGTAACAAAATCTAAAAATCTAAAAAATATCAAAATTAAACGAAAATTTAAGTTACGGGAGTAATTTCCAAGCATCAAAGAAGAATGGAGTGGAAGAAATATCATAACAAGATTTTTCGAATTTTTAAATATGTAAAATGCTTCATGAATATCTAAAATGGGAAGAACAGATAGGAGATGAAATTATGTTAGTTTTGGAAAACTCAAAATGATGACCATGAGTCCAGCAGAGGGAAGCAGTAGAAGACTTGGAGATATCTTCATTACGAGCATTCCGACGATGCTCATTTATTGTGTACTTCAAACGCCTCCTAGTTTGACCAGTATAACCTAAGTTGCACGACGAAAATGGAATTAAATAAATGTCAGAACGGTTTTCTGTGGGAGGAGCATCCTTAAGAGAAGATAATTAAATTTTTTAACGGGTTTGTAAATGACTTTGAAACGAAACAGTGAAATAATTTTAGAGATTTTAAAAGAGAGTGAAGAATAAAAAGGTAAAACAACTGGGATGAGGCTGTGATCGTTCCATTTGGGAGCAGAACGTTTAGGATTTTAAAATTTATATAGAGCTTTATCGATAATAGATGGGACCAAAGAAAGTAAAATGGACAAATCATTTGTCCAGTTTACTTTCTTTGGACAATTCGATTGGCCCATGCATTCAATTCACTTTTGAGGTTGAAAAAGGTTGCTCTTTACCCTTCCTTGACATTCTTGTGAATAAAGAAAAAATCGTTTCTTAACTATTTAGAAAACCATTCTCTGTGTCTTTGCCGCCGCATGTTCTCTCTAACCACGCCCCTCAACAGAAAATGTTTGCTTTTTATACTTACGTTTATCGTGCCTTACACATTTGTTCTGATCCGTCTAATCTTTCGAAATAAATTAATTATTTAAAATCTCTTGCTCTTTCTCGCGGTTATAACCCATCTATTATCGATAAATCTCTATATAAATTTAAAAATCCAAAACGTTCTGCTCCGAAATCGAACGACCACAACCTCAAGCCAGTCGTTTTACCTTTTTATTCTTCACTCTCTTTTAAAATCTCTAAAATTATTTCACCGTTTGGTTTCAAAGTCATTTACAAACCCGTCAAAAAAATTAAATTATCTTCTTTTAAAGATGTCATTCCCACAGAAAACCATTCTGGCATTTATTGAATTCCTTGTTCGTCGCGCAACTTAGGTTATATTGGTCAAACTAGGAGGCGTTTGAAGTACAGAATAAATGAGCACCTTCGGAATGTTCGTAATGAAGAGATCTCCAAGTCTTCTATTGCCTCCACTGCTGGACTCATGGTCACCATTTTGATTTTTCCAAAACTAACGTGATTTCACCTCCTGTCTGTTCCTCTCATTTGGATATTCATGAAGCATTTTACATATTTAAAAATTTGAACAATCTTGTTAATGCTATTTCTTCCACTCCATTCTTCTCTGATGCTTAGAAATTACTCACGTAACTCAAATTTTCGTTTAATTTTGATATTTTTTAGATTTTTAGATTTTGTTACATGTTTAATCTTACTCATTTATTTATTTTATTTATTTATTTTATTTATTTATTTTATACTCATTTATTTATTTGAATGGTCGTGTGCTTTTTCGACCTGTAACAATTTTTGCGAGTTTATTGCATTTTATGGTGTTTATTCAAAGTTTTGTAAGTAATAATTTTCAACGCCAGTTCTGTTGTGCTTTCTTATTAAAGTGTTCCTTAACCTAGTTGAAATTATTTTAACACAGATTCATATATATTACTTTTATCTTACCCCTCAATCTGCAACCTATCTTCATAGAATTGAAATGCAGTGTACAAGAAAGTCATGGGGATGCCAGATCAGATTATTTTATCAGATTTCCTTCTTTTTTTTTTTTTTTTTTTTTTTTTTTCCCATGAAACAAATAAAATTGAGTGGTTTTTATAATCAAAAATATAAATAAATGGCAGCGTGAATATTTTTTAATTTATATTATTAAGTATTATCTATATATGTGTATTTTGAAATTTTAGCTTCCTTTTTACTGTATATTCTTAACATAAACATTGATAACATATATAGAATTTATCATAACATAAGTGAATTAAATTTAATGCAATGATGACGAATTGAGTTTAACCCAATAAAGGTATTTCCATTTCACATAAGTATGTAAAATATGAATTTAATCTGTTTCTTTACACTTATTTTTAAGGGTAAAAGTAATACAAGGATAAATCATTTTTATTTAAATTATGAAATATAGTAATAAAAGAAAAAAAAACACTGAAAAAAAAAGTTTTTCTGACAATTAATACTATAGTTGCGTTTCTTTTTCTTCCTTTTTCCCCCCTTGAAGTTTTATTATTATTATTTTTTTATCAACAGTCAAAACTTTTGAAACTGTTGAATTTTCAATCGATTATGCATTGTTTATGAAGAAAGTTTCCTACTGTAATGGAAAAATCAATGTTAATGTCGAAAAGATCTGTTGAAAGTTGAAACAATTTTCCATTTTATTCGAATTTTTCTCGTGAACTTTGGAATATTTCTTAGTAAGTAACTTGAAGATTTTTTGCTCATTTTGAATTCTAAATTAAAAAATTATGGGAAAACAATTTAAGAATATATACCTAACAAACAATAGCGGGTCATATTTCTTAAGTATTTTCATTAATTTAATATAAACTTAGATTCTAACATTGTGATCATATTTTTGATTAAAAGAAATAATCAGTTTTTTAACATTTTATTTTTATATGTTTATTTATTTTATTTTATTTTTTACAAATTTATATACATTTTTTGTACAGACGAAAAGAGAATCTTTTCAAACTTGAATTATTAAAAATATTATTTCTACATGTGATTGTATAATGTTTTCCATTTACATAAATAGTTTTCCCATAAAAGATTTAATAGAATTAAAGTTTAAATTATTTGCAGGATAATGTAAAAGGAGTATAATCTTTTCCTAAAAGTAGCAGTTCATATCATACTACGAATACACTCATAATTCTGTAAATAATTATTTTTGAACCTGCAATTTTACAATGAAAAGAATTTTTGGAAAATAATTTGTGCATCGACAACAATTATCAGTCCTATAAATTTACACAATAGCTTCCTCAAAAAAGAAAAAGAAGAAATAAATAAAGAGGATAGAAAAGAAAAAAAAAAAAAAAAAATTAGTCCGGAAGGTGCTTCCCTCCACCCAGGGGGAAGGGATGCTCCTCTATATGTATAGAGCGTATATTTTCCCCCTACATTACTACTACTATTATCAATATTTCATATAAATTTTACTCCCATTCGTTAAAAAGAAAAAAAAAGAAAGAAAAGAAAGAAAAACTCTCACTATGTACATTTATACGAAATTTTGTACTATACTGTCATATAAACAATTATGAAAAAAAAAAAAAAAAACGCATTACTGCGCAACTTGTTGAGAAATTGACCCCCAAATGTAATATTAACAACAGTTTTAGTCGGAGATCGTATTAAATATCAAGTGTGGGTAAATTTTGTTTATTGGTTTGTGAAATACAGCGTCCACAAAATTTGTGCTACCCACAGAAAGGCACACGGGAAGAAACAGAGATACATTAAAAAAAAGTCAACAGGTCATCTCAAGACGTGTAAATCCGTCGATAACTGGAGTTGGAAAATTTTCATTAATCCATTACTTTATTTTTATATACATAGAAGAAATAAATAAAAAGAAAAATGTTTTTAATTACTTTCTTGTTAAAGTAATGTAAAAAATGACATATAGTTAAACATTTTTCAAGCAAAGATTTATTAGATTTTTGTTATTATTCTGTCACTATTAAACTGTAAATTGTTGAAATACATATTATCATTATAGCATTAATATCATGATTCAAATTTTGTCTTATTTAATTTTAGTGAAATTTGTATTTGTAAAACGATATATTTGGAGCAGAAATATTGTAATGTTGTGTCTATTCGCAGCATTATTTATTATTAATTTATTTATACCACATATTAGTTTTTCTTAATATGTAAATAAAAGCTTTAAAAAAAATATATTCTCCCATTTTCTTTTGCAACGGATCAATTTATAAAATATGGCTCTACTGACAGAAAATATATTGTATTTTCCACAAAGTTAAACAAGATACTATTATCGGAAATATTGATTTCCTGATTGCATGAATAAAAAGCATACTCAATATTGCCTGTCGACGAACTTTTCGAATTATTTTTTACAAAGAAAATTGAGTTTAGTTGTTTGGATGCTCAGTATATATTAACAATGTTTTATTTCTTTTTACTTTATTATTTCTAAAGTCATTAAATTCTGTGCATATAGTAGGATATTTGTTCAAAAGATTTATATTTGTTTATGTTATATATATATATATGTTTATGTATGTTCATTTTTTCGTACAAAATTCATATCATTTTAAATTTTTGAAAAAAGAAAAAGAACTGTGTTAGTAATGAAGCAGGATGGGAAGTTTGCAGGCTTTTCAAAAATATTCTATCAATTTTTCATACTGCGATCTTTGATTTATTTATTTATTTATTAATGCAGAAATGTATACTTACGTAAAATGTGATGTAAATATGAATTAAGTTATAAAATTTTAATTCAATATATAGTATATATATATATATATTTCTTTGCAACTAATATTGATAAAAGTTAGAGATAATGACATTAAGGAATTTTTTTTTCTTATGTTAATATACATTTAAAAGTAGTCAAATATTTCCATTCTTGCCAAAAATCTCAAAAAATCTCCAATACACGTTTCTTTTTATAGTTGTTCTTCACGGAAAAAAAACAAAAAAACATTAGTGCAATTATTATTATTATTTATTTTTAAATTCTATTACTCATAGTTCTATTATTCATAAAATTATCTTTATATTTCTCAGATTGTTTTTTCTAGGAGGTTATATCACACAAGAAGGCGAATTTTATACTTTTTTTTTTAATTATGCCGAAGTTACGTACGAAGCTTTGCTTTGTATAAACGCATAAATTAGATGTGATATACATCATTTTGTCAGAGACTACGTTATTCAAAAAATTAAGTGTTTCTAGTAGCCAACATACTCAAATAAGGAACAGAAAAATATAAAGATTTGTAAAGCACAATAAGCAGAGTAATTAAGATGGATGCCTAAGATGGATGCCAATAACTCAGATGGCATGCATATGTTCAAGAAATATAAATATTTTAGAAAAACCCCATTTGATATTTTAATATCGCATTTAAATAAAGGTAATATTAATATACATATTGTTTGAAACCTTATTGTCAAATATTGAAAAATTTATATTATTAGTTGATACTTCAATCATCATCATGGTACTTAAGGGCCCTCTTCACTCACTGCCGCCGGAAGCCGAAGCTAATGTTATTCTATGGGAAATTTTTTTTTACAAATAACTTATTAACTAATACATATTTTTTAATTCTATTTTCACATTCTGAAAATTCCCAGCTGTTCAATTGACGGACCTTTTTTAAAAATGTGTTTTTTTAATTTTTAATATTTTATTTTGAAGATGCAATATACGAATTTTCAGTATGTCAATTTTTTTCATTTTGCAAATTCAAAATAAAATATTAAAAATTAAAAAACTGTTTGGATAGAAATATGAATATTTTTATTTTGCTCAGAATACAGAAAGATATTTTACGTTCAAGAAAAAAAAAAAAAAAAAAAAAAAAAACTGAAGCAAAATACAAAGAAATGGAAAAATGCATACAAAAGCAGGCACCAAGAACTGGAAATTTCGGTCTTGCACCATTCATTGTGAAAAATAACCCACAAATATTAAAATGATCTGCAAAATATTAGCCAGAAACTATAGAGATAATTATTTGCACTCTTCTTCCAGTAACCGACAAATAATTTTCATTTATCAGAAAACATTTTCAACCTCTAAATGCCATTTTTAAAGCCTACCTAAAATTTCCACTGAAGCTCAAATATATTTCAATCATACTTCACGGCCACGGCAGGTGTTAAACATCTTTGCTCTAAGGATACAAAAGGTGTTAAACACATTTGCATCCTGCAAAGGGAGTGTTTGATGCTATTGCGTCAGAAATGCAAAATTTTAAGGGTTACAGCAGCTTCTGTCTTTTGATAAACAAGCAAATAAATATCAATATTATACTTAATCATCAGGCCCCTACAAATCGTTGATAAGCGGAATCTAGATATATCTGAAAACTGTTTGTAAGTCTAATTTGTTTGGTCCAGTGGCAATGATTGCGTCATGTTTAAAACCTTTTTTGTGTTTGTATAGATTAAGACCGTTTGAATGCAGAAGGGTCCTAGGCAAATAGGTGGAATGTCCTCCGTAGGTGAGCTCCTTAGATGTCCTAGTCCGTATTTACTCGAGTTTACGAGAAAACCATGAAAATTCGAACGGCCAGGCCGATGAGTAGGACGTGGGATCAAATCCGGTTATTCCCGTCCAACAATTTTGAGCGTCCTTTTAAACGGAAACTCCAGTCTGTAGAATGCCATTCTTACAAGACCTCTGCGTAGTGTCAGTCTTCTCTCAGTGTCTGGCTAGATATTTACGAAAAACCCAGTTACTGTTAATGTTTGTTGCACTGTCAAGTGCAGTCATCCCATTATCAAGAATGATTTCCAAACTTTCGGCAATAACCCATATTAAATTGCTTCAGCCAACAGCACGACACTGACATAATTATTGTCACTAATATTTTGCATCAAAATAAATACAGTCGGCAGCAAAAGTATCCGAGCACTAGCAATAATCATGTCTAAAAAAAAGTATACTTAATACATCTTTTTTAAATAAATCCTTGTCGAGTCATGTTCTTAATCACTCTAAAGACATGATTCGACAAGAATTTATTTAACAAAACAGTATTAAGTGTATATATATATATATATATACAGTCGGTAACAAAAGTGTCCGAACACTTGCAAAAATTCCTATGTAAAAAAAATACACTTCATACGGTTTTGTTAAATAAATCCTTATCAAATCATGTTCTTGCACTGAGAAAGAACAGGATTCGACAAGGATTTATTTAACAAAACCGTACGAAGTGTACTTTTTTTACATAGGAATTTTTGCTAGTGTTCGGACACTTTTGTTACCGACTGTATATCGGAATTATTGGCTAGTGCTCGGGTACTTTTGATGCCGACTGTACATATATGTATGTGCGTTTAAAAGATTTTTTAGAATAATTAAATAATTATACTTTAGTATTTTATTTACAAAAAGTATTTTTTTTCTCTCATATTTCTGAGTCTAGTTTATGCGTTTATGTTACAGTAACAGATTCATTACGTGGAAATAATTTGATTTTTATAAATATAAATGTGATACTATATTGATTCATTTAATTGAGGGCGATAACATGCATTTAATTTTAATATAAAAAAATATAATAATAATTAAAATAAGTATATTTCTTAATAAAAAAATAAAGTACTTTACATCATTAAAATTAATTCCTGTATAAAATCATATACGAAAACTCTCTTGCATGTTACTAAAAAATAACTGAAATAAATCAATCCCTTAGTTACAGTGAATGAAACGGTGTTGGAGCATACTAAGTAATTAAATATCCGGGAAATGTTAGAATGAAATGAAACTTTTCTCTGAAATCTCGATAACTATTCCAACGTGAATGATATAATTGTTTGTATTCATACTCCACAATTTATTTGCCTTTGCAAACAAGAATTTTAATCTAATATTGTTTTAATTGATTTGTGCATTGTTGAAGCTTTGAATGAACGTTAGATGTTATTACAAAATACATTAAAGATTTAATATTGTTTCACAGATGTTACATTTTTGCTATTAGCTCCTCAAATGCTCTTGGTATATGTAAAAGGGTAAATTTTATGATTTCAGCAATACTACTGTCAAATTATTATTATCGTAAACAGAAAAAATGTTAAATTAAATATATAAAAATGATAAAATAAAAGATATGTACATTCAAAACGGAAGAAGTTAATGAATTTTATAAATTATATTTTAAATTAAACTCAGAAATAAATTAATTGCATGTCATTTCATATTTCGTCATTTTTTTTCATTTAACAGTATTGCATGTGACGGATTGGAGCATTGTTCTAGGCATAGATGCTTGGAATTCACTTTAAGCCATAGATTCCGGTCTAGGTTTAATGTTCAAAAAGTGACTATAGATAGGCAGGACGAAACCCCAATATCTAAGTACAGAAATCTTTTTCATTTTCTTGGTTAACATATATATATATATATATATTCAAATTCAATTTTATTTTATTTTTGTAAATTTAGGTGATTTAATTCAAAAATAAATCATTTAGTCTTCACTAAATAATAAATCAGTTATCTTCTCTTTTTTATTATTCCATTCACTTAAGGATTACCCGCTAGGGTATAAAAATGAATTACCTATGCCAATGTCTATACGGAACATATAGAATTTTGTATGTGTATGAAATATATAAATTTTTTATTATCTGTGAGTGATTAAATACCTAAATAAACGGAACATTGAAAATAACATATTTTAAAATACGAAATATAGATAAACGCAGTTAAAATTCTATACCATAATATCCAAATTACCAAAACTCTGTTTTCTCTCATTTAAGATAAGCTCTAACTTGATTCCTTGAGACGTTAACAGAGAATTCTGGGTTTAGAAGATGGTATAAAAGGACGCCCAATCGCAGCCAAGTCAGTCAGTTTTCGCCAAAGCATTGCAGTGTAAAGATCTCCTATCTGAGCCGCGTTGAATACAACCTATTAATACTTATGCTTTGCTACAGCTTATGCTGTGAATTTGATGTTGTCATCCGGTATTTAAGCTGTGTTTACTGGTGAAACTGAATTTGATACTTGGTTTATAAACCTCGAAGCTTCTGGAATTTTTGTAAATATCCTTTTAAGTCCCTGCAAGATTCGCTTTTCATTCACAGATAATTCACGAACGTCCGAGTACGCTACAATGTATAAATAATAAATTTATCGCCTTCATTACATTATTATTGATTTTTTTATACTTTTTTGTCAATGTGCGCACTTAATACATATACGCATATATATATATATATATATATATATATATATATATATATATATATATATATATATAAGTTTTGATTTAAAATTTTCTTAAATTTATTCTAATTTAATATTTTTTTCGAACAATTTGTTGTGAAATGGAAACAAAAATGTATAAAGTATAAGAAGGCGGTTGTAATTTTTCACTTTAAGAAGCATTCATAACTTTTCCTAACGATAGTGAAATGGGTACCTCTGTGGGACACCGAAACGGAAGTGCAATCCGTGGGGATCGAAATTGTGATGCCATGTCTATAGACCACCCTTAGGGGTGAATCACAGACCATCGCCAATTTTTCATTGAGCAGCACTAGTGCGATATTAAACCCAACGAACCAACCTAAAAGTAATGCATTTTAAGCAACACTATTTAATTATTATTATTTTCTTTTTTAAAATCAATAATTTCTTCTTTTTTTGCAAAACGTATTTTAAGGGGGAAAAAAAAAAAAAGAGAGAGAGAGAGAGAGAGAGATAATATCAGTTTACAATTACTAATAATGTTAAAGTTATGGCAAATTTGATTAACAAATCCATGACACAGAAATCAATTATTCATATGTTCATTTGAAAGTTTTGCGTAAAAGAAAAAAAAAAATGCTTAGCTTCTTCAATACAGTGAAATTACTGAAAAATAAATAAATTAATTAATTAATAAAATAAAACAAAATAAAAATAAAATAAAAATAAAAAGCAAACAAAAATAAATAAATAAATAAGCTTATAAAAATATGTTTGTCAAGTTATTAGTAAAATTATAATAATTAAAAAATTCATGTCTGTGTTTTTTAAGTTATATCTCAAAATTTACCCAACTTTTTTTTAAGACAAGTCTATGAAATATGCAATTTTTGATTATGTTGAACTTCATAAATTTACTGTTTCATCTTTAACCTAATAAATGCGATCCCTGATTCAAATTATGTTATAAAAATCCACGAGGAAATCAAAGAGCTTTACAATTTATTCGTAAAATTATAGTTTACAACATGTTAAACATTTTGTGCAAAGTACTTAAACAAAATAAAAGTGATAAATTTATAATTTTAATTATATGTAAAACTCAAAGCACATGGCACAGTTCCAAGTGTCATATTGATTAATTTATATATTTACATGAAAAATATTTTTAAATAAATAGAAGTTTTTATATTTTTATATTGTATATTTTATGATCTTTTGAGAAAAAAAAAAGTTGAGATAGTTAAAAATAGTTTGTCTTTTTACTTATTCATTTATATAGAAAAATTCAAATTCATTTTTCGAAGCATTTTTTTCTTCTTTTGTGCGTTTAAGATAGTGTATGATCTTTAGTAAGTATATGGCCTTAATTTCCTAATAAAAGAATTTTAAAATGAGGTTTGTTATATAAAATTAATTTAATGTTTCTGCGAAACAAAAACTAATAACAAATACGTTAGAAATAAATAATCATGTATATAAATAAATAATAATAATAATAATAATATAGAATGTGAAAGCAAGTAACGTTATTTAAAATAAGATGTATTCTACATTTTTATATAGAAAACATAATAAAAACACGCATTTTAAATAACACATCTTCATCAATCACTATCCTTCAGAACTTCGAATATATCTTAGCCATCAATAACCTAACGCCACAATTTATCGACAGGTATTCGATATTCTGCAAGTGCAATATTGAAAATTGTTGCCGATCTTTATAAAACCTTCAAAAGTAAATTTTATATGTGCTTCTATCTAAACGCAAAATATATTGTGAAAGAAAACAAAAATACATTTACAATTTTTCTTCTTTTTTATTAATAGTTCAAAGTTAAAATCGAATGCAAGTTAAAAGAAAAAAAATCATTTGTGGTATCTAATTCTGTAGTTTTGTAGTTTTGCAGAAATTATTTTAACTGTTGCTTACATACAAATGTTTACACATTAAACAAGAAAAAGGCAATACAGCAGTTTAGAAACTCTGATGTAAAATGAATAAACCCTTAAGGCTAATATGCTCCACTCTTTAAGATTTAGAATGTAACTTAAATGCTTCAAGCACTATTTACCACAGTGGTTTAAGTTGGATATCGTAACTGCATAATATTTTAGTGGAACAGAAAGCATCTGTAAAGTGAATGGAAATATCAAGCAAAAATTAGCCGTTCTTAAACTAATTATCTTGATGGGGCTATTTGTAGTTATTAGTATATTTATTATTATATATTGTATATTGATTGGAGGAAGTCATTGGCTAAGTTATCCTAGGTTTCGTTCCACTTTCCATGTAGTATTCCTGCTGATATAAAATTACATGCGCGTGAACTCTGGATATTTTAAAGTGTGTGATATTAAATCAAAAAAAATTTCAATATTACCATCTTGAGGAATAATTTCAATCATTGATTCAACGTTTCAAAAACTTAAAAAGTAAATTATTTAAAGGTATATTTTATGAATAGGTTGTATGGTGTTAATATTTTCCACGGCCTTTATCTTTAATTTTTCTTAACACAAGTATTTTGTATACATTACAGGGAAAAAATATAAAATGATTACAAACGCGATAATGCGATTTTATCGATATATATTATAAAAAAGTCCGGAGCAGAGTTTAGTTTTAGAATTTAAAACAATCAGAAAAATTGTTTAATTTAATATAATTTAATGTGAGTTGTCAGAGTTTCAATTTACTGTCAGAATTTTAATATTCATGAAAATATGTTTCGCAAAAGTAATTCGAGCGTTAACGGGTTAAAGAGGCGGAAGGTGAAATTTCGCAAAATCACTTTATACAGCGTGTTGGGAACGAATAACCAGTCCGCACACAAAAAATAGCCTTTTTAAGATAGTTCGGAGAAGAAATACACATGGAAATATATTTTTTGACCCTCCACTCCCAAGTAGGATAGAGTGGAATTTCACAAAATTACTTTGCAGTATGTGTGTTAATTGCGCATAACCAACCGAAATATAAAAAAGTAGCTTTTCTGAAATAATTTGGAGCAGAGTTATAAACATGTTTTTGCCCCCACTCCGCCCTTAAAGGGGGGAGGGAGAGAGAAATTTTGTAAAATCCCTTGATGATGCGTGTTGGAAATGCATAACCAATCCAAACATGAAAATTAATCTTACTGATATAATTTGAAGCAAATTTATGCTTGGAAACGTGTTTATTGTTCCCTCTTCCTTAAGGGGGAAAAGGGGGGAATTTCGCAAAATCCCGTTACAATAGGTTTAGGATATACTCAAATAAGCATCGCATTAAAATTTGTGTACTCTGCTCCTACGAATTTCCACGGGCGAATTTTACCCGCTTGGCTGGTCACAATATTTAAACGAAACTCTTTTCTATATCGCTTTGTAGACAAAAAATAAAAATAAAACCCATTGAAATCGCTCAAAAGCTCGCTTCGGGTGTGTGTTTCTATTGCATGCGACAATATCATATCAGTGGGCATCCAATTTTGTGTTTATCAGATAGCAATTTCAAAACGGACAGTATCGAAAAAAATGAAATAGCCCTTCTATAGTTGAATTTTAATTACATATCAATACAGTATACGAACGTGGAAATTATCAATAAATACTGGTATCTATCCGGATATGTCAACCTATGTAAATACACTATTGTTTGCAGATGACCAGATCATGATTGAATCAAATGAAGATGACCTTCAAAGATCCGTCTATGTACTTCATAGAATATGCCAGGACTATAATATGAAAATGTCCATTTCAAAAACAAAAACAATGGCATTTAAGGGCAAATGACCAGTAAGAACGATCTTTATTGATAATAAAGTTATCGAACAGATAGAACACTTCACCTATCTGGAATGTGACATCACCTTTGACTATTGTAACAATTCCCAAAGAAAGCTACACAAATTCTGACACATTTGTGGCACTCTCAAAAGAACACTAAAAAGAAAAACGAGAAAAGAAACGCAGCTGAAGTTTTATAAAATTATGGCAGTACCCACTTTGCTTTATGGCTCAGAGACAGGGACCCTGAGTGCCCAAGAAAAAAGCAGAATCCAGACAGCAGAGATACGGTATCTACAATCTCTAAAGGCTGCACAATTATTGACAAAAGTAAGAATGAAGTTATTAGAAAAGAATTAAAAGTTTTTAATATCATAGTCAAGATCAATGTATACCGCACTAATTCAAAAAATCATGTCCAACGAATGACACGTGGAAGACTACCGAGAGCTGCCATCTACTACATTCCAAAGGGCAAGCGAGACCGCAGCAGACCTTGAAAACGGTGGTAAGACCAAGAAGCCGGAACAGGCTCCCAGCCTAAACCCTGAAGATGATGATGTATTTCATAATTATTTAATAGTAGTTGCTATATAGAAGAATAAATAAGTAAATAAATGCATATATAACATGATCGTGGTACAGGCTTATTATAGATCCCTTGGTGACTTTAGATTTTTTGTCGCCATTTTAAATAAAAATACATAATTTATGAGATTATTGTTTCTTTTTCTTTCATTTTTTTTTTCTTAATTCATCAAAAATTTATTATTTATTTTTATATATTTTTAATGGCTGTCGCAAAAGTAGGCTTTGACTTGGCGAAAAAATTTCCTCTCTACTTCAGAATAAAATAAATAAATAAAAAAAATAATAATAATCCAGGATTGTGAATAAGTAATGCTCTTTAATATAATTCTGAATTAGCTTTCATAATAAATAAATAAATAAATATTTAATAATCCAGGATTGTGAATAAGTAATGCTCTTTAAAATAATTCTGAATTAGCTTTCATGTAAGTTTAAAGAGATCCTCCACGCTCCAATACGACAAAGATATCAGAAATTACATCAATCAGAACCACTCATGCCTTGAAATTATTGAAGAACCATATTTTGCTGTCAAACCACCGTCTACTGTTAAGATCAATTTAGACCTGCTGGAACCGTGTTCGAAAAAATAACCACAAGAAACCATTAAGAGGAAGGGCATGGAAACTATAGCCAAGCTCTCTAAACCTGACCTTGTAACCGCTTACACCGACGGATCTTCCAACTCAGAATGTGACAGAGGCGGTTCTGGTATATTCCTTCTCCTTCCAGATCAAACATCCCTCAAACATCGGGTCGCAGCCGGAAAAATCGCCTCCAACTTCACCAGTGAACTGATCGCCATAAAAGCCGCTCTTGCCCTTTACCTCCCACAGTCAGTTCCCTCGAATGGCATCATCATTTTCTCTGACTGAAAATCTGCTCTAGAGGCCATTAAAGGAGGTAAAACGAGACTCGATCAAGATATCAACGCGCTTCCGTCCACCATTGTTGCCAGGGAACAAATCTGCACCATCCAATGTGTCCCCGCTCATGTCAACATCGAGGGGAATGAACAAGCGGACTCCCTTGCCAAGGAGGCTAGGAATATAAATCCCCCCTCCCATGCAAACCACTTGCTTTGATGCAAATGCCGTCGCAAAACACCAGCTCTTCGACGGACCTCGGAAGAAATGGTGTCTTCCGGAGCTTAACCTTGACCGTGAAATCACCACTACCATCAGCAGATTACGGACGGGGCACTTGAGAGGTATGAAGATCATGCCCGACACGGCTCTAGAATCTACACAGAATGCAGGCATTGCCCAGGAACTCAGCTGGATCCGAGGCATCTCTTCAATTGCATCTCTGTTACCTCGACCCTCTTCAACATCGACCTCAACTGCTGCCATGACACCCTTTACACCGAAAAAGTCGGAGATGTGGCCAGGGCTGTGCTCCATGCCTTTGGTCCCATTTGACTTTCCTATACACTTTTTTTTCTATACCTGTCACACGACAACAACAACAGCTTTCATGTCAAACGTATTATCCGTGCCAAAAACAAATAACATATTAAATAAAAACACATTAAAAAAAATAATTCTAAAATTGAGGCATGTTATAAAAGGTTATGAAACAAAATTTGAGGAAGCATACTGGATTACTATTATTATTATTTAATTTTGATAATGACGTCATTTTGCCACATGCCTAAGCAAATTTAATATTCATTTATTTATTGATTTTATTTTATTTTATTTTTATTTTTTAATTATCACGTGTAAAAGTATTTTATTATATGTCGAAAAATAATAATAACTCGTAAAGTTTTTTGGGAAGAAGTAAAAATCAAAACAGCTAATTTTAATGCTTTATAGAAGAATATCTATATTATAAAAAATATATATAATATATATAACGTTTTGCTTCCTCCACCTTCCCTTGGGGACTGACCTTCTAAAATTCCAAAAAAAGGTTTTTAGTTATTTGTGTTGGCTATGATTTAAACCCCCCCCCCCAAAAAAAAAAAAAAAAAAAAAAAAAAAAAAAAACGGATATCTGCTTTTTTCTTTGAGATATAAAGGTGTTTGTGAAATCCTGTTTTGCTCCCCCCCCCCCCACAGGAGCCGAATTTCTAAAAATTCCAGAAATTAGTTTTTACGTATTTATGTTAGCTATATTTAAAAAAAAAAAAAAATACAGATATTTTTTTTTTCCCTTTGAGATATAAAGGTTTTTTGTGAAATCACTTTTTGCACATGGTGGAATCACATTTTGCCACGCATCCCTCTTGTGGACCGAAATTCCAAAATTCCAGAAATTGGTTTTTATGTATTTCTGTTAGCTATGTTTAAAGCAAACGTTTTACGGATATCTGTTTTTTTCTTTGAGATATGAGGGTTTTTGCTAAATCACGTTTTGCCCCCTCCTCCTCTTGTGGGAGAATTTCGCAAAATTACTTCTTAGAGGGTGCTTACACTTTTTGTTCTATAATCTAACCCAATTTTGAGACAGTAGCTTCAGTAATTTTTGCTGTGCGTTGATGATTTAGTGAGTCAGTAAGTCAGTCAGTGAGTGAGTGAATAGAAGTACTCTTTTATATATTTAGATAATTTGCAAAATGTTCGAACTACTTTTATTGAATTTATTGAAATTATTCTATTAAATACTGAGGTTAAGATTTAGGATTTATGGGTTTAATGCGTCATTACAATTGTGCAGTACACAGCTGAAGACGGTCTGGGATTTTCGTTTAGTAATCTAAGGACAAGTAGTGACTTGCTCGAAGTTCGAGTGGTCCAAAGTCAGGCTTTGATTCAGAGGGGATGGATTCTCGCTTCGGCAAGATCGACAGACTTAATTTAATAGAACATGGAGCCCTGTTAAGAAAAAAATATTTAATAAATAAACAAATAAATAACAATCAACAGAATAAAAAACAAATTAAAATAATTAAAATAAAATGCATTTTAATGTCTTGCCTTACTAAAAACAGAGTGTTGTATTTGTAAACTTCAGTGGAATAAGAGTATAAAATGAATAGGAATAAATGTTTTCGGAGATTTCTTTGAAGGAACATAAAACAGCAAAAATTACAGATGGCTTCAAAAGTAATTATTTTATTATGAGCAATTTTGTTACAAGTTATGCAAGCTCATTCAAATATGCAAATTTTAAAAAGCTTCAGTTTTACAAATGCTTCAAATTTGAAATTTCTTTTTAAACATAAAATTATTTTTCAAATGAAATTTTTTTGTAATTAAAAAAAAAAAAAAAAAAAAAAAAATCTAATATTTTCTTATATGTTAATATAGTTTTCAGCTAACTGTTAAACGCAACACCAGCGGATAATGGGTTAATATTTAATATCGAAAACGTATTAAAAAGTCATATTTGGAATAAAACTTCTTCATCAATCTTTCCAGTCAACAAGTATATCTTATCAACCAATCAGCTAACACCGCAATTTATTGAATGTTTCCGATAACCGAAAAACTCAATATTGGAATATTGCTTTATTAAACATACACTAATAAATTTCACACCCTATCTACCAATAAGTATTAGTACACATTCAAATTTATAGTGTAACCACGCTTCTTACACCTAGCAATGAGGACTAGTCCAAAATTTTGGAGAAGTGCCAAGTTGACCCACAGGTTGGGATTTAGTAAATATCCAATCATTCGGTGTTCCCTTATCGTTTATTTTCTCTCAACGAAATGGTATTCTCCCCTATTTTAACAGTGGACTTGTTGAGTCCGCACTTGCGCAGAGACTTCCATGGTCGAAAGAAATGTGTTTACAGATTAGACGTTTTGTCAAATATCTAGAAAAAATATTCAGAAATCATTTTGAAACTTTAGGAGTATAAAGAACATATCATACCTCATAGATATTTTAGCAAAAATTTTGTCCTGAAAAAAAAAAATAAAAAAAAAAATAGTAAAATGTTAAAAAAAAAAAAATAAAAAATAATGTTTTAGATCAACCTATAAAGAGTAATACTTTAAATGCGTTTTGTCTGTAGCGTATGATTATGAGGATTTTTCTCCTTATCATTATAAAGTTCTGTGAGGCTACCATATTCATGGAGATATAAGGTTATTATTATTATTATCTATATATTAATTTGAAACGTGTTTTTGTCTGTCTCCACTGAACTGAGAGAACGACTAGGTGTAAAAATCTGGTTGAGGTGTCTAAAAAAAGGTATTGGTCAGTAGATGTGATATGAAAAGGGAAAAATATAAAAATTCGAACAGTTCTCCCCCGTGGGCGGGCAGGGGTTAAAAACACGTTTGCGAGCTTAACTCAGCTCCAAATTACTTCACGGTGAAGAAATTGTACATGGGGGGACTAGAGTCGAATACTAAAAAATCACTTTCTGCGATTTCGGAATTTTCGATATTCAAGGGGGAAAACGGGGAAAAATAGATTTGGAGAGGGGGGGGAAAGGAGGGAAATTAGTTTGAGAAGGAAATCGGTTCTAGACCCACACATGTAGCACCCCATTGTAAAGGTCTTGAAATTTCATGTTGATTGGGGATATCTGTGTACAATATAGGCCGCAGGGAAAATGAAACTAGCCTCCTGGTGGTGGAAAGTGCAACTAAAGGATTTTGCAGTTGACAACACCATGTGACACCTTATTTGAAAGGTCTTGAAAATTCAAGACGATTGGTGTTAAAGGTCTTAAAATTTCATGTTGTTTGGGGTTGTTTGTATACAATATAGGGCGCCACCTGGTGGTGAAAAATGGAACTAGGTGATTTTGTTAAAGACCCTATCATGTTACACCTTATTTTAAAGGTCTTGGTATTTCCTGACCGTTGGTGTTGTTCGTATAGAACACGCTGTGCCCCCTGGCGGTGGAAAGTGCAACTAAAAGATTTTGAGGTTGACACCACCCTGTGACACCTAATTTGAAAGGTCTTGGAAATTCAAGGCGATTGGTGATGTATGTATACAAAATACTGCGCCCCCTGGTGGAGGAAAGTGGATTTTGCAGTGAGTGCGTAGCAGTCTTTGTATTAAACGAAATGGAAAATAAAAGATAGCAAGTGTTTATTTGGAGTCAGTTTCACGTCACATTGACAGTGCTTTGTAGAAAGTGATGTTACATATAGTATTTCTATTTTTATGCATTGTCCCGACATTCTTTTTTTTAAGTGAAATGTCATAAAATATATTAGATGTTTTAACTTGAGATTAGAGGTCTGCACTAGAGCCCGGCCTTGAGACTAGAGCCCGGCCCGGCCAGTACGGAAGCTTTGATTACCCGGTCTGGCCCGGTTTGAAGTCAAAAAATTCGGCCCGACAAAAATCGATAAAATCATGCCCGACTCGGCCCGGCCTGATACAAAAATATGTAAAAAAAGAAGAAAAAAATGCATGCCTTTCTATGAAAAAAATTTTTAGCATGTGTTTTGCAGAATTTTTATATAACCAAGCAATTGTACGTTCTTTAACAAAACTACTGAACTTTTACATTATAATTACATATAAACAGAAATTCCTTATTATAGGCAAGGCACAAAGACAAACAAAAAGGGAAATCGAAAATATTAGCATACATCAAACAATACAGGAATGTATTTGAAATGTTTAATACTATTAAAAATGCCCTTTCCTCTTATATACCGTAATGTGTCCGAATCATGTGATCCGGTAAACAAAACTCTAATGTTAATCCAACCATATTGAATAGAAAAGTTGTTTTTGACCACGATAAGAATGATGCTACTTTCATCCATTGGAGAAAAGAAAAAGGAGCCTTAGAGAAAATTTACAACGGAAGGATTTTTATAGCCTTCATACCACCTAAACTCAACAGATCATAGGAAACAAAGCCTTAAACACAGTAACGTATCTAATTTATTTTGTTATGTACATGTACGCAAACTGGTAGTGACATTCATACTATTTTGAATAGGAAACCATCTAATATTACTTTAAATAAAATACATTAATTTCGAAGTATGCTTAGACAATTAAATTGAAGTTACAGAAATTTTTTAACAAAATAGAACTTTATGTGACATACCAGCATGTAAATTTATGTAAAATAAATGAAAAAAATTTTGTCCGACACGGCCCGGAGAAAATTTCATTCAGGCTCGGCCCGGCCCGAGTATACACAAAATAACTGAGCCCGAGCCCGGCCCGGCCCGAGAACAAATTTAAAAATTCGGCCCGAACCCGGCCCAATAGCCGGGCCGGGCTCGGGCTGGGGCCGTAAGCCCGGCCCGTGCAGACCACTACTTGAGATACATTTAAATAATGATGCGACGATTTTTCAAACATTACGGTCAATAAAGTGATCGTCGAATTCGACGGGTTTCAGCTAGTTATTAATATTATTATTATTATTTTTTTTTTTTAAGTTTGAAAAAAAAAAAAAAAAAAAAACCGCTTTTTTAATTATAATAAAACGTAGGCTATTAGACCCAGTGCAAAGAGCATTTTTACAAAATAATTTTTAACTACGCATGAACTCGCTTTTAAAAATTCCCATTTACATAATTTATTAGCATAAAATGCTTGGAAATATATATGAAAACCCCTAACAAATGTGTGATAAATTAAGAAATTTATGAAGGATAGAATGGACAGAATTTCGGTTCTAAAAACAGGAAGACGACAGGGCCTGTTATGAAAATTTAGTTAAAATTAGTGAACACTCTATTACTATTGGGCAATGGTCGAATCAAAATAAAAATATGAGTAAAGGCCCTTAGAGTTTTGTTTTATATTTTGAGATAACTGAAATTCTGATCATTCTAACTTTCATAATTTTTTTATTTACCTCAAATTTGTTTGAGGCTTTCATATAAGTTGCTCAGTAGTTTTGGCTATTAAATTATACAAATGTATATAATCAAATTTAAAGGTAAAAATTTTTTTTTATATATATATTAAAAAAAATATTTAGTAAAAATGCTCGAATTTCGTAAGATTCGGAACATATTTTCATTGCAGTATACTGTGTCTAATGTAGTATTCGAAATTTTCTAAAAAAGTCTTATTACTATTATACCTTATACCCTACGTGTTAACTTTAAGAAGTTGAAATTCTTATGTGTTTTTTTTTAAAGTTATATCTCTATGGATATGTTTGGTAGGCTCCTAAAAAATTATACAGTTAAGTAATAATAAAAAAAAAATCATAATCACATGCTACAGCCAAAATGCATTTAAAGCACTACTGTTAAAAGAGTGATCCACAATATTTTGTTTTGTGTTTAATTTTTTATTTGTCCTCTTTTACTCTGCAAGACACAACTTTTGCTAAGATATATGATGTATAACATGTTCTTTACACTACCGGAGTTTCAAACTGATTCCTAAAGTACTTTTCTAGAATTTTGACAAAAGTGTAATTCGAAAGTGTCCCAATGTTTATTTATAGATAATGTATAGGAGCTATTTGGATCAATGTAAAAAAAGTGAATTTTGGACCTAACTAAATCTATGAACAAAATGGAAGTTTTGGGAAATACAATAAAAAATAAATGAACATATTAAACTTATTTCAACTTGACGTCATATAAATCACCACGATGATTTATTGCATACTTAAATTATGTATAGATAAATAAGTTACAAACATAAAATAGAACAAATTCCAATTTCATTAAGTTTGATGAAATAAAGTTAAAGTAACTACTTTGTATTTTCAACATAACCAGAAAAGAAATTTGCGTATTTAATAGTTTTCTTATTTTAAGAGTCTTCATAAAATGATCCTAAATAATTTAGCCTTATTAATATTTAATTATTAAATGATTAAGTTCTTTTTATGCACATATATAAACTTTTTTAGAAAACATTTGAACAGTTGTTATCAAGTGTCTGTTAAAAACGTTTTATTCTAATTAGCATTTAAATAATATTAGGCAGAATTAAAAAGTCGAAGATAAAGATCCTTATTTTACACATAAACATTGGAAGAGCGGTAAACAAAAAATTTTTTACCTTTAAATTTGAGTGGGGAATCTAATGAAAGCTCAAAAATTTGTTTCTGTTAAGAAATTTGAAATAATGACTTATTGAAAGACAGTACCACAATATTCCCAGACTAATGACAATAACCCCGTTTAAATAACATTTGCGGCATATACAGAACATTATAACAATGACTTAACAATGATGTGCTTTGAAAACTGTAATTATTATATTTTTCCAATTTTCATTATTATTTTTTTTTGTGATTAAAGTTCGAGGAGCCCATACAATAACTTACTGCATACACATACTACAATCAATGTAAATCAACCCCAATAGATTGCTGTACAACTGTAGATCCACATCACAGAGCTGTGGTAACGTTTTGAAGGCTAATACATACACAACTTTTCTTCTTTCAGTGATGCCAGATGGTCGAAAATTATTTCCCCAAACAGGTATTCAAATTTCCCCAAATCAGGGGAGGGGGGGGTCGAATTACCAAAAAGTCCTTCTGAATTTAAAATTTGTCCCTACATCATGAATAAAGCTATTGAAACTCCCTAGTCGTAAGGATAAATCAATAACATTACGTTGCTAACATTAACAGAAAGTTAAAAAACTCCCCAGATTTGTACCCAAAAATTTTAGAATTCCCCAAAAAAAGTCTCCACAAACATTTGGTCCCCTAAATTGTCCCCAGAAACCTGAAAAATCCCCAAAATGGGGACAAAATCCTTTATGCGACCTCAGCGTTTTACTATAATATCCTAAGTAAGCATGTATGCAGCCCACAATTTCCGTCAAACACATACATACGTAAACCGATAAGCAAATGCCTAACTGAAGATTAATGGCAGCTATAACATTACAAAACATGTACATTAAATAAAATTGAGACTTTCTTTTTTATTATTATTATTATTATTATAAGGTTAAAAGAGAGATACCTCATGAATAAAATAAAATATATAAAATAAATAAAAATACATTTTATCTCCAGCCAGAAAACAATATTAATCTCAATGTAATCATGCTTATGGTATAATTTAACATATAGAGTGCATATTAAAATTTTATTTGTAACATCAGTTATAAGATTCAATGAATCTATGAAGCAGCTGTTTCTTAAAAATATTAATTAAACGTCTTTTAATGAAAAAAATATCATCTGCTGTAAATTTTCTAGGAGGAGAATTTTATGTTCAAACTTTTTACAATAAAATATTTATATGCTGACAAATTTAATTGATACAGAAAAGTAATAAAATTAATGTTTTTAATACGCCTTAAAAAAAAAAAAAGTAAATTACGACATTAATATTTTTAGTTAACTTATAATCTTAGTTTGTTCCATGCATTCTAAAGTTTTAACTTAAAATTTGTATGTATTTAATGTTATATAGATATTTTTATAATTAAAAATTTATATTAATTGAAAATTAAAGTAATTTAATTGAAAGTACTTTAATGTGAAATGGGTGTTTTCTCTCTCTTGTTTTCAATTTTATTTAGCATTATATAATATTTAAAAAAAAAAAAAAAAAAAAAAAAAAAAAAATAGAAAGTTTTGATAAGAATGAAATTTAAAAAAGAGTAAACGTGTAATATAAAATAGAAACTGGTACAATTTATTATCACTTAAAATGCAATATTCACAAACTAGAAAAGTAATTAGTAACAGAAAAACTTTTAGAAATAAGTTAAATACATTATAAACTTCATTAATATTACAATGGCTGCTACAATTTTAGGAAGCAAAATTTTAATATTATATTTCGATTTTTTTTTTATTGAAAAATTACTTGTTATAAAAGTTGTCTACATTATTGCGTTTATAAAGTAATTCTTAAAAACATAAGCAGGTTCTAGTCAACGAATGCACTTTATTTAATGGATATTTAGCTAGTAGATAGAGCCCATAATGATATTGTTCTGAAAGTTTTCGATATTTAATAACATAAGCAGATTCTTGTCGACGGAGGCACATTATTTGATGAATATTCAGCCCGCAGACAGAGCCCGTAATTATATTGTCATGAAAGTTGTCTACATTTTTGCATGAAGAAAGTGCAAAAGCAGGTTCCAGTCGAAAAATGCTGTGTATTGAATGAGTATTCACATCGTAGATAGAGCCCGTAATGACACTGCTATGGAAGTTGTCATCATTTTTCCGCGTAGAAAGTAATTCTTAATGATATAAATAACCTCTAGTGAACGAATGCACTTTATTTCATGAATATTAATCAAATAGATACAGTGTACAATTATATTGTTATGAAATTTGTTAACATCATGGAGTGTAGAAAGTAAATTTTAAAGACAAAAGCAAGATTTAGTCGCACAATGCACTTTATTTAATGAATATTTAGGAAACTGTTGAATAAGACTCCTTTTTATGCCACGAAAATCAATAATCTACGAATATTCTCGAAGCAGTCTAGTGGAACATTTATTCTTAACAGAAATCAAATAAACATTGTAAAATACACTACAGAGCAGAAATTTCGCTAATTCAGGAACAATGGAAAATTTCAAAGTTGAATCGAATTTGAAATTAGTGTGTGGTTTATAGAATTTTCCAGGTAGATCTGCACTCGAAAACAATAAATCATAGTAAAAAATTCTACAATAAGATTCTTATTGAAGTTAGAGTTTCCAAAATTTGGGAATCTTGAACTGCCACTTTTCGCATCATTTGAATGCCTAGTTTGGCGCTAGGTCAACGCCCCATCTTCGTGGAAATGAAAAACTACCAAATATTTACACTTTTACTGTAGTAACGTATAGAAAGTACAAGTAGCGCGTAATGATATAGGCAAGTTCTAGTTTACAATCATTAATAATCACTCTTCATTTTATATAGTCTTGTTAGTTATTTATAGAACTTTCAACAAATTTTGTCCTGCTCTATAAACTAATGAAATTTTCAGGAAAATTCCAGAATTGTGTTCTTATTGAAACTAGAGCTTCCAAACGTCTGCTACCCTAAACTGCAAGTTTTCTCGAAATACGGGCGCCAAGTTGCCAAATTCGACGCTAAATCGTCAAAATCGATGCCAATATCTAAATCTGCGTTAGCTACAAACTTCGCGGATTTGCGAGATTACCGATCAAACTTGGCGGCAAATAATATTTCAGGATGGCCAGAATTAGTAAATCCTTTCTCAATTTTAACAAAATTCATTGGTTTAGTAAAACTTATCTTTTTTTGCCACTAATTGTTGCCGAAAAGCCATCTATACTCGAATCATTTTTATTGAACTGTAAGCTGTGCATTTGCCAATAACAGAGTTCGTCATTGGCAATAATTAGAAATTGGCAAAAGAACTAGAAAAAGAATTATATATAGAGAGAGACAGATAGATAGATACATATATATACACATATCTGCAATAAAATAATGTGAGAAAATATATATAATGTGAATAAATATATAAAAAATATATATTTACATATTTTCTACATTTATCGACATTTTCTGTAAAATTTTATTCACCTAGAAGTACTTTTTTAAACTAACACAACACTTTAAAGACATTGCGCAATGATAGAACCTTATCTGTAAAATTAATTACTGTAAAACTTGTAAGATTTTACAGGTAACTACAAAAATCCGATATTTTTTACTTTCTCTTACCCATAAGGTAGAGAAATTATTGTTTTTGGTACAAATTTTCGAACGCGAGATTTTGTTATATTTACACGTTTTGAGGTCCCCTGAATGCGAAAAACATGTTTTTAGCAAATGGTCTGTGTGTATGTCTGTGTGTGTGTCTATGTGTGTGTCTGTGTGTGTGTGTATGAGAGAGTCTGTGTGTGTGTCTGTGTGTGTGTCTGCCTGTTATCAGCATATCTAAAAAACAAATTATATCAGAAAGTTCAAACTTGGTATTCTAAATGTGTATCATATAGGGATACTACAGTAAGCTTTTCGTTAAGATCAAGCGAATGGTTCGTGTACAGGGACAATCAAGAGAATTCTAATACATTACGTCTATGGGGGAAATTGCAAGTAAGTAGAGTTTAACGTCTATAGACTGCACTAAACCAAATGAAATGAATATATATTTTTTGTAATAGAAATTAGTTAACTGGGAAAAAAAATTGTGTATGTAGGAGCCTCGCCTCCTCCCCTAGGGGGGGGGGGAGTCTCCCCTCGAGAGAAGTAAATTTTCATGATGAGTATCTTTCAAAAGAGCTCGCCAATACCTTTAAAACGAATGGTTGAACCAACGATCTGCAATAATTTAAAAGAATGTTATCGATTTGTTTTTTTACTTTTAACGAAAAAAAAAACTTAGAAAAGAAAAATCGTTTTTTTTTTTTATTTTATTTTTATTTTTATTTTTATTTTTTTTTTTTTTAATTGAGAATAAAATGGACTTATTTTGGATATTTGGTGTTACACTACTTCTCTAATATGGAAATCGTCTGCATTATCACAAAAGATAATTTTTTTAATTAATAATATTAATAAATTATTTTTTAAAAACAGAATTATTTTTTAATAACCGAATTAAATGCTATATAAATGTAGGTGCATTAATGAAACGGGCTCACACAGAACTAATTATCATATAAAACTCTTCAGAAGCCTAATATGAATTGTTTAACACAGGTTTACATACAGTACTTGTTATATTTCCTCTAAATCTGCAACCTGTATTTATAGTATTAAATTTCAGTGACTGGTGTGAGTGACACACCAGATTATTTTGATACATTTAAAAACAGTAAATTATTTGTATGTATATATTTTCTGTTAATACCGTATTCGGATGCATTGCATTCGCCGATAGGCTAAATATTAGATATCAATTGCTGGTAATTAAATGTTTCAATTTGATCTTTTTCACTGTTAAATTAATGATATACTTTAGAAGTTTCGAAACTGTGTTTCAAAATCAGATAAACTGAACCGAGTGTAATCAGTTATGTAAATAGAAAAATCTCTTTGTTAAAGTTCTGTAACAATGTATAAATTTATAAATTTATAACATGTATAAATTTAAGTACACATGTGCATGTGCATGTTCTTAATACTTAATGTATTGTAATATATTCGAAAAAATACTCTTTTACATATGATGTAAATAAATATGCATTAAAACTAACTTTTAAACTCAAAATATATATATATTTAATTTTTTTTTATTCGATTCTATATTCTTAATTTGTATTTAAAGAATTCTAAATACATTTATGGCTGAATATCACATAAATGTGCATTTTAGTGTTTCAGGTCTTTATTATTAATTTTAAGCAAATAAATTGTAAAATTTTATTATTATTATTTAGAAGTACCTTTTTAAAAAAGCGTCAAATCATAAAATGTGAGTTTATAGCAATTTCAGTATTTTTTAGAAAATTTTAAACCTTATAACCGTCATTTTCGTGACTGTCTCCAAGACCAAATGTTTACATACAAAGTATGTTTTTTACTAAAAAAATAAAATGATAATTATAATAATTGTTAATTCTTGTAAAAAAAACTATTTGTTTTCAAAGGAAATTTTTTTTTCTTTTTAATTACGTTAATTTTCATGCATGTGTAATTAAAATGCTTGTATGCAAGTCTTCACGTCATTTTCGTGACACATGAAAATAACTTCATATATCATCAAGGGATGGTGCCACCATTCACTTTTTTTAAAGTTTAAGATCAGAAATCAACATTGACGATATGTGGGGAAAAAAAATCTCAAGAAAATTGAAAACAGGTAAGAGTTAACATTATTTTTATTGTTTACATGCTGTGCGTACTTTTATTGCTTGTCATTTTCGAGATGCATAAAAAATAAAAAAATATTATTATAAAATTTAGAACAAAGTTTTATTTTAATATAGAATGACGACCAGAAGAAGAAAATGTGACGATATCGGCTTAGTGAAAGCATGTTTTTCAGTACAGAACGAATTATTGACGATTTGTCATTTTCGTGACGGTCATTTTTGTGACGTCACGAAAATGACATTTGTTGGAGATTTACTATTTTGTAAGCCCTGGATTTAAATAATTTTTTATTTTGAATTAAAAGATTTGATGGTGTAGGATAAGCTTTATATTTAAATATTTAAAGTACTTTCCGGTATCCAGGTAAATATAAAAAAATTACATACGACATTAATATTAAGATACAATTAAAAAAGCAAACTTTTATTTATTTATTTAATTTTTTTTATTTATTTATTTATTTATTTATTTTTTTTGCCCCCTTTAAGGTGTCATTGAGAATGTTACTCAAAATATTTTACTTGTGTTATTTATGGCAAGATGCAGAAAAAATAATTTGCATGGCTTGACAAAGAGGATGTCCATGAAATTCAAGTGCCACATATTCTGTGCAAAATTAGGAATTCTCCTGAACCTGCTTCAAATAGATATTTTAAACTTCAGGGTGAAGATTTTAATAATGTTCAAAATGCTTTTTCTGAATTTAATTCAGTTAATCATTAAACTTGTAACTATAAGGATTTTAATACAATAAAATTGCTTGATATTCTCATTATTGCTCTTTCTTTTCCCTTCACAATCTTTTCTCTATTGTTCTAATATGTTCCATTTTTAATATTATATGGTCCTATTGCATTGACAAACAATGTTATTTCAGTGAAAAATAGTCATTTTGACAAATATTGTCATTTCAGTGACAAACAGTCGTTTCAGTGACAAACATTGTCATTTCAGTGACAAACCAGTCATTTCAGTGACATCATTTTTTGACATCTTTAAATGCTATAATTAAAAATTTAATGCAAGTAAACTAATTATTTCCAGTTTATAGTCAAGAGGTATGCAGTCTATGATATTTCCCATTGATATAATTTATGTTTATAAAAAAATAAATTTAAATTTATTTATTTATTTATTTATTTTTTAAATTTAAAATTTTTGGGTTTTTTATTTTATTTTATTTTTTAAAATGGGAAGAACTTTTTAGAAAAGCCTAAGTCTTGTATTTTTTAATGAATCTGAACCACAAAAAAAAAAAAAATTAAATGGTAATTTTGATTTTATAAAATAATTAAAATTATAAATTTTTATTGAAAAATTTCAATAAAATTTTAAAAAATTATGTTCGATCTCTGTCAAACTCAGAATTTATTTAAGATGCACTTACGGACTTATTTTCAAAAATTCAAATTAAAATACAAAGTTTGAAAAAAAAGTTTAAAAAAATCCAAAATGCACACTTATGTGATATTCAGCCTTATAAAGTTATTTAATACTTATTCAGGTATGCATAGGTTTGCTTAAACAGTTTCTTCAATTTCATGATATTTACATGCCTTCTAATCAAGTTTCTTTTAATAACAGATGAAATGTAAAATTATTTTTCTTATAGCAATATTTTCGTGATTTTCTTAAAAACACATATGACTTATTTTCGGTTTAATAAAAGTTAAGTAACATATCGTATCTACAGACGTTAAAAATTTAATTGCACGTATACAGGATAATTTCGCCTCCTATACACAAACGTATCATTTTTCTTGTTATTGGCAGGCATTAGATAAGGTGATCCCAGACAGCACATCGCCTCCCCAGGATACCTTCAAGATGTCTTCTGGATGAAAAGACATCCCTGAAACGTCCCTAAGATGTACTGTGGATAAGTTAAGCCTAACTGTGCTGTTAGGGATTTAATTTAAAGTATCCTTGCTTGGGGTGCATTGGCGAGAGAACCAGTAAACGTCACATATTTACTATTCTCAGGTATACGTACCAGGCCGTGAGAAATTGATAAAAATGAAAAGAAAATCTCATCAAAGGCCACTAGGGGAAATTTAGGCGCCGATTTAATGTAAAAACAGTTTATTTTTCTTTAACTTTAAAGAACTTTTTATAACTTTATGAATACACATTCTATTCAGGTCAAATGAATACAGATAACACTGCGCTGCAAAATAAACAAATAAATAAATAAAAATTCGAACCCTGTTACCATTCTTACTGATTCTTATGTAAAATGAGCTCCTGAATCCGGATATAACTCCCATTTCGCCCTGTCACGTATCGTTTTTTTGGGACACCACAACCTCTCCCAATTCTTTATCACAGTTCGGTAATTTTATGGCCATGAATTTGATTTGGAGAATGAAAAAGATTTATTTTAACACTTAAAACGAAAAAAGTATGTATAATGTTTAAAAAAAAAAGCATTAATAATAGATTAAAAAAATATAACAAATGTAATACATAATTTCAGTGGCCCCACCTTAAATTTTCCTCTTGCCGCAAATGTTCATGTTTTAGAACTTTCCAACTCTGTAGTCCCTCAGAAGATATTTAACAGTAAAAAAATACCCCCCTCACCACCCCTAAAATCAATTTTATTGCCATAAAAATACCGAAAAGTGGTAAAAATAAGTAGCCGTCCATAACAAACGGTGGGTTATAGGGCAAAATGGGTGTCATATTCGGATTCAAAGGTCATTTTACATAAACATTTGCAACAATGGTGTTGGGGGAGCAATTTTCATGAAGATCATTGTAATTTGTGTTATAATTAAATTCTACATTAGAACTTACGGCAAGGAATATTTTTATAGGTTGTTCCCAAATATTATAAATTTTTCATTACTTTACGAATGATTTCCTTTTTCCTTTTGGGTAAAAACTGAAATCTTTCCGTGACATAGATGCAGTATCATTCGCGTTATGGGCACAACTTCCAAAAGAATCCACTAAATATTTCTTGAGACATTCTTTCAAATATCAAAATTAAAAAATGTCAAAATGGTTTTGTAGATCTAATATTGTCATTTGTTTTATACACAATAAAAACTGTTATATTTCTTAAAGACTAAATATTGTTTTTTTAACAATTTTTTAATTACGATAAAATCCAACAAACATATATGTAATAAATTTTCTTATTTCTTTCAATGGCAATTAAACAAATTGTTATTCGTGAAAATATAATTATAATTTTTAAACAATCAGTCTCACCAATTTAATAAAATTCTGCACATTTGTGCCAAAACTAAGCAATATAATGTATTTAAAAACTTTAGACAAATGAAAAATTTGTAAAAGTTATTAAATATATGTATATATATATATATATATATATTCAAAAGAAATATATTTAGGGAAAATATATATAGATGCGATTCTTTGAATATCTTTCAGCATTTTCTACTCATTTAAACCCCAAAACATAGCATTATATTTATAAATATTAAGTTGAAATATCTCATATATACGCAATGTTCTTTTATACGCTTCGTGTCATGAGTCATTATTCCAATTTTTGGGCTTTGCTCAGTTTAAGTATATATTGCTGAAATTAGTTTTCCTTCCATAAAAAACTCTGAGTAAACAAAGAAGTAAACACGCAACGTCATATACAAGTGCGAAATATTTATATGTGTAAATGCATTTCAATAGAATATTTGGTATTTTGTGATTAATGTAGAAATGTTATTATTTATCAGTTAGAAATATATATATATATATATATTTAAATGCATAAATTTAAATTATTGTTTAGAAATATATTTAAATTATTAATTATTTTTATTTGATTTTATCGTAGCGGTAAAGATCTGCTCGCAATATGAGATTGCCTGGAGCATTTGCATTGACTCCCTGGAATTTCTAAATACGGGAAGACACATAGAATTAAATTTGCTAGGAAAAATTGTCATTTCAGGAAAGAAGGTGAAGATTTGAAGACGCCTCCCACTTGCTGGCAGCGTCTTTCCTGCTGACGACATTTCAGTAGCAAAATGAAGGGAATAGAAAAACCACGGTATATAGAAAGACTCCTAGTGTGTGTCTGCTTACTGTGAGAAAAACCATGTATTAGTCTGTGAGAAAACCTATGCGAAACTAACAAAGAGAAATTGGCTTTCGGGGAAATTACCTTTCGCTTGATAAAGTGTAGGCGATGAAGACGCATTTGCGATCCTAACGCAAACGGTTGAAGTATTCTCAGCTGGAGAACATATAAACGCGGCGTGGGGCAAGAGAAAAACTTTAAAACAAGAAAGAAAAATCATGCAGTACGCATTGATTAGTAAAACTTTCCAACTGTACGCAATATTTGTATCGAATAACTATTAATATTCTTTGCCTACGTTATCGCACAACATACACAAGGACTGAAAAACATACAGATAGACTAATTGATTTTAAAATTACTCTTAGGCATTTTGGAAAGTGTAAAAAAGGCATAACGCAAAAGAAAATGTAGCCGTTAGATTATAATTACAGCTTTTAAACTCTCTGAATAACTTACTGTAGCCCTGTAAATATGAAAGTTAATCATATCATATTCTATAACAAACAATATTTTAGAATATTAATAATACATGTCAATGTTTTTAAGATTTTTGTAGTAGAAAGTTTTTTTAAATATAACTTTTTAAAAAATTCTGTCCTATAACGTAATATATTGACTTCTTTTTTAATGTTGTTGTTGTTGTCCCTGTAAACAAACTAGTTGTACAGGGCCTATTAATGACATTTTAAACAGGGAACATTCCATAGGGAACTTGAGTGTATCCTTCTTAAAAAATTCTCAAAATATTCACGAATGATAGGAGTCGGAGAGAAACAGATAGAAAGGTAGACAATCGGACAGACAGATGCACAAATTGAAATCATATTCCCACTAAAATTATAAGAAAGTATTAAAATGCTCATGTAAACAAAAGTGCAATTTCAGCAAATTTTTATTAATAACTCTTAATGTAACTGATTATTTTTGTGTGGCCCTGTAAATCTAATGCTAAACATACTATATTACATAGAAGACACACTCTTTTGTGTATACGAATAATATATTTCAATTGCATTAAACTTTGTGGAAAATAAAATTATTAAAATTTGGTTTATAAAAATAACTCTTATACAACACAATGCCTTGGAGTACTTTCAAGTGCCCCTGTACACAAACCAGTTAGAATTGTACTCTATTTTACATAGGAAACATCCGATAGGGAATTGAATAACATTTTAACATTTCATTAAAGTTTCTATACATTAAAGGTATTAAAATATGATTTATAGAAACTCCTATCACAGAACACAATGCTTTCGAATACTTTTGGGTGTCCCTGTACACAAACCAGAAGAGGTATCCATTCCATTTTCAATTGGGATAGTGAACTTCAAAAAAATATATCGGTTTAAAGAAATTCCATAAATATGTACGGGAATTAGAGCACAGAAAAACAGACAGACAGACAGACAGACGGACAGAAGAACAGTCAGATATATACACAAACTGCAATGATATTCACACCAAAAAAAAGATAGAAAGTGTCAAAAACGCTTAATGTAAACGAAAGTACAATTCTAGCAATTTTTTATTAATACCTCTTAATATAAATGAATATTTTTGTGTCACCCTGTAAATCTAATGGTAACCGTGCTATATTCTATACAAAGCTTTCTTTTAAATAACACATTTCAATTTTCTAAAACTTCGTGGAAAGTAAAGTTATTAAAATTTGATTTATAGAAATATCTCACAAAGAACGCAATGTTTTAGAATACTTTTGAGTGTCCTTGTATATAAAACAGATGTGGTATTTAATCCATTTCATAAAGAAAAATCCAATAGTGAACTTGAATAACATATTTCAATTTCATTAAGATAAGTGTACAGTAAAGGTATGAAAATATGATTGATAGAAGTACCTCTCATGGAACACAATGCTTTGAAATACTTTCGTGTGCCCCTGTACACAAAACAGTAGAGGTATAAACTCCATTGTAAACAGAAAACATCCGATAATTAACTGGAATAACATATTTCAATTTCATTAAGATATGTGTACAGTAATAGTATGAAAATACTATTTATAGAAATACCTCTCATACAGCACAGTGCTTTGAACTACTTTCGGGTATCCCTGAAAACAAACCAGTAAAGGTATAAAGTCCGTTTTCAAAAGGGAACATCCGATTGTGAACTTGAATAACATATATCAATTTCAAGAAATTCCACAAAAATTAACGGGAATTAGAGCGCGGAGAGTCAGACAGATGGACTGACAGACAGACAAACCGAAGTCATTAACACTTTTCAACCTTGTTGGGAAGTGCTAAAAATGACAGAAAGTGTTAAAAACGCTTAATGTAAGCGAAAGTACACTTTTAGCAAATATTTATTAATAGCTCTTTGTATAACTGAATATTTTTGTGTAACCCTGTAAATCTAATGCTAATCATGCTATATTCTATGCAAAGCATTTTCTTTTGTGCTTATAAATAACACATTTCAATTTCATAAATCTTCTTGCAAAGTAAAGTTATTAAAATTTAGTTTATAGAAATATCTCTCATGAAACGCAATGCTTTGGAATACTTTTGTGTGTCTCTGTACACAAATCAATGGTGGTATTTGCTCCCTTTTATACAGAAAACATCCGATGGTGAACTTGAATAACATATTTCAATTTCATTAAGATTTGTGTACAGTAAGGGTATGAAAATAGGGTTTATAGAAATGCCTCTCATAGAACACAATGCTTTGAAATATTTTCGGGGGTCCCTGTACACAAACCAGTAGAGGTATAAACTCCATTTTCAATAGAGAACATCCGATAGTGAACTAGAATGGCATATATCAGTTTCAAGAAATTCCATAAATATTTACGGGAGTTAGAGCGCAGACAGACAGACGGACAGACAGACAGACAAACCCAAGTCATAAACACGTTTCAACCTTGTTGGAAAGTGTTAAAAATAAAAGAACGAGAGCAAATGGTGGAACTACCCAGACACAAATGCGAGCAGATGCCTGAAATAAATAAATAAATAAATAAAATAAATAAATTCCCCACGTGAGCAATGGGCAACCCGCTAGGACAGAGAAAATATAACTAGGGAAATCTCAGTTTTTTCCTTATAAATGCTTGTTGAACAGTTTTTTTTTTTTTTTTTTTGAAACTGTACATTGAAGAATAATGTTTAAGCCATTTTATTTATTATTATTTCTGCTCGTGCTTTTTCTTTTTGTTTGACACTCTTAAAACAGTCCAATGTTTATACAGAAAGAGGCTTAAAACAAAGGATAGTTATAGGAATAAAAAATGAATTGGTATACATGCACATGTAGAAGAATGTTAATGCAGTGCAGGAGGGTTATGCTTTTAAGTTGTGATGCTGTAAAACTTGAAGTGCAGTTGTAAATGTGTTTGAGCTTTTTCTGCAAGAGTGGATGTATTAGAATGTTATGTAGTCGGTCTTTAGGTGGTGGGATTGTGTTCCTAAGATGCCAATATTACGCTAGAGTCACAGTGATATTGTTGTACGGTCACTGTTTCACCAGTTGTAAATTAGCAAAATATATCTTGTAAACTACGAGATCGTAAAATGAAAATGGACGCAATGTAAGATACGATAATAATAATAATAATAATGCATAAATTATTCAAATATAAATCAAATACTTTTACTAAAATTATTATATACTAGCAGGCTTTGCCCGCTTCGCTGGACACTATATTTAAATGATTTCTTTGTAACTGAATATATTTCGATTGGCGACTATTTTCGTCACAGCTTTAGTATGGGACCTCCTTGGCAATATCAAACATTTTTTGAACTTCTCGAATCTGTGCAACAAAACTATTATTAAAACAAATATTTTCGAAAACAGTCCAATAGCTGGTGTTAATTCTTCGAATATTCTGGAAACAGTTGAAGCTGTTACTCGTACATTATAAGTCATTATTCGATGAATGTTCTGGGACAGTCCAAAAATAGTCACTTGTTCCACAGGATTAAAGCAAATAACATCAGCTACACCAGCGCAAAAATTTTCGCTCACTCACGAAAAATGTCCAGTCGCTTAGAGCTCAATCCCTAAAGTGCAATGACTCAGAATAGGTCTCTGAATAACTTTGGATCGCAGTGACTACATACTCTTCCCCAAAAAATCAAATCACACCTACTTATAACTTTTGGCGATGGGGCTTGGAGATGACTTCATCGAGAATCCCTTGGTAAGCTTAAGGTCTATGTTCACGTGTGTCGGAGAGCTTCGAAACATCGGGAACCCTAAACTACCATTTTTCACCAAATTTGGTAACCCACTCGCCAAGTTCGTCGCCAAGACTATGCTTTCTATTAAACATATCTTTATTTAGTTATTTAAATATTAATTTGAATTAATCAAATATTTCTGCCCGACAGCGTGCAAGTGCAGTCACACGCAGCAGCTTATTTATTTGTATGTTAAATTAGCGTAGTGATTGGTATATAAAAAAATAAATGAATTTAAATTTACATTTAAACCAATTTATAAAGTTCCTATATTAAAAAAAAAAAAAAAAAAAAAAAAAAAAAACTTGGACTCATGTCAAAGTTGTACCTTGGGGGGGGACTCATGTCAAAGTTGTACCTTGGGGGGGGGACTCATGTCAAAGTTGTGCCTGGGGGGGACTCATGTCAAAGTTGTGCTTTGGGGGGGACTCATGTCAAAGTTGGGCCTTGGGGGGACTCATGTCAAAGTTGGGCCTTGGGGGGGACTTATGTCAAAGTTGGGCCTTGGGGGGGACTCATGTCAAAGTTGGGCCTTGGGGGGACTCATGTCAAAGTTGGGCCTTGGGGGGGACTCATGTCAAAGTTGTACCTTGGGGGGGACTCATGTCAAAGTTGTACCTTGGGGGGGACTCATGTCAAAGTTGGGCCTTGGGGAGACTCATGTCAAAGTTGTGCCTTGGGGGGGACTCATGTGCCTTGGGGGGGGACATGTCAAAGTTGTGCCTTGGGGGGACTCATGTCAAAGTTGTGCCTTGGGGGGGACTCATGTCAAAGTTGTACCTTGTTGGGGACTCATGTCAAAGTTGTACCTTGGGGGGGGACTCATGTCAAAGTTGGGCCTTGGGGAGACTCATGTCAAAGTTGTGTCTGGGGGGACTCATGTCAAAGTTGTGCCTTGGGGGGACTCATGTCAAAGTTGTGCCTTGGGTGGGACTCATGTCAAAGTTGTGCCTTTGGGGGGACTCATGACAAAGTTGTGCCTGGGGGGGACTCATGTGAAAGTTGTGCCTTGGGGGGGGGGACATGTCATAGTTGTGCCTTGGGGGACTCATGTCAATGTCATTTTGAAAAGATTTTGATGAAATTCTGGCAAAAGCAGAACTTAGTTTACGACGGAGGACTATTAGTTTTTTTTTCTTCCCAATTATAACATCGCTTTCAAATTATTCAATTATATTTTCGATAAATTTTAGATTTCGATAAATGTCCAACTATCGAAAAATGATTTCGACAAATGTCCAACTATCGAAAACGACAACGCAAAAATCGCTGTCTGAGACTAATAGGCCCTCAGTCCTAAAAATAAATAAATAACTAAACATTATCGTGCTACACAACTTTATTATATCTCTCCCTTGGCGGCTTTTGAATTTTTGTCGCCATATTAGCTTTTTTTTTTTTTTTTTTTTTTTTTGTATAATTTCTTGCATAAAAATAGAAAGCGTTTTATCGGATACCTTTTCGTTAACATATAAGAACCCTTCATATTCTGTTTATTTTATTAATGGTTTTTAGGTTTAAAATAGTGCTTGATAAAATAAATTTTCTATTTTTAAAACTGCACTTTTTTTTCTATAAAATTATCTACTCAGATAAAAATAGATCATTTATGTGACTACCATTTCAGTTTATTTTTTTCGTTTTGTAATATTTTTCTTGAACTACCTAGATTAAAATCGCTGTTCTAAATTAAACCTCTTGGCGAAAAATGTTCGGTGTACTTCAACGCAAGAATTTAAAAAATCACCCAGGGGGATCTATAAATAAAACTGATTTTAGTACAACATATATTAGCATCGTAAACTATATTAGAACTTTATCAATGTGTAAAAGAAATTTTAAATTAAAAATGACGTCAGTTTTGTGAGATGCATAATTTATTTTTATTTTATTTTTAATTTTTTATTGTTCACGTTTAGATAAATGTATTTATTTTCCTGTTGGAAAAAAAATAAATAAACTCGTTTTTTTTTTTTTTTTTTTTTTTTTTTTTTGGCAACAATTAAATTATTGATAAAATTTAAATGGCTAATTTTTTCCTATTATTAGCTTACAAAATTGCTATTTTATGCATAAAAATAACAAAAAAAAAGTTTTTTTTTCGGAATAAAAGGTAGCCAACTTTTTAAGTTAGGGTATAAGCTATCTCCATAACAAATGTTATCGAAATCCATCGAGCAGTTTTAGCGTGAAACTCAGTCAAATAAACGGACATTCACATTTATAATATATATAAGATTGTTTTTGAGTCGAAATACAATTTATGATTTAAATTATGATTCAAAACATTTGAGTATAATAAAAATAACATTATTGGATATTCAAAAGTTTGTCAATCTCATAGAACATGTTTAAATAAATTATGTCTAATGCAGTTGACAACAAATCATATTATTTTTACTGTTCATTCTCACTTTTTTAATTGATTTATCAAATTTTTCAAAATGTATTTTTATTTTCTAATTTAACTTACGTTGCGATTAAATGTGTCCACTTAGAAAAAATTCATATATCGTATATTAAATTCGATTGTATTTCGAATTATATTTCGTTGCATTTCATTTCACAAAAAACCTTTAATAATGCACTAGACTGACATTGTATAACTATTTTAAATTTATATTACACATGATATTTCCTAAAAAATCAGCAGTTCTAGGTAATGATTTATAGAAGCTATATTCATATTGATTTCAGGATGTTAGTCTGAATTGTTGTTTAGTAGAACTGATTTTATATTTTAAGTACTTACAAAAGAATAATAAAAATAATAATAAAAGTAATACACAAAAATAAGAATTTGTTGTACAATAAAGTATCATATATATTTAATTGTTCTTTTAATTTGTTAAATGACTGTGTCTATGCAAAACACGCGCAAGGAAATTATAGTATCACCCCAGATGCACTGAGATTTGCTGTGGAACTCGCTATTTTTGTTTTGATCTTGTGACACAAAATTGCGGAGGTGATATTTAAACTTTCTTAATCAATTATCGACAATCCAAAACCGTTTTTGTTGTTCTTTGCTTGCAGATTTTAACTTATACCAGCCAAAGAACATTTATTACTGTTGTTTTTGCACAACATTTTGGCCTTAGGACAATTAAAAACAATTTTAGTTTTGGTTTTTTTTTGTTTTTGTTGTTGTTTTTGCACCTAGGTTATTAAAAAACCTGTATATGTATCAACCTCTATTGTGACGTTTGGAAGAGCAGAATGAAGAATAATTGCAGAAAACAGGGCAGTTTGGAATCACCTAGGAGAGGCCTTCATCCTGCAGTGGATTGATAAAGGCTGAAATTGATGATGGTAATATGTATGAAAGGTAACAGAAATTATAAATGAAATTTACGAAAAAGAAGATGAGAAAGAGAGTGAATTATAAAATGCTAATTTCTCATTTTTAACTGTCTAAATGGACATATGTGCAATGTGAATGCTGATGTTTTGTATTTATCGCAGTTATTTTACGAGTGTATAGCGCGGTAAGACAAATTTGTGAGTGGGGGCATTTTAAAGTATTTTGTGCTGCATTTTAACGTTTTTTGACTAAAAATAATTAGTTTAAAGTAATGTTTCCTGTTATGTAAATAAAATTTGTATTCACTTCTTAATGAAATGCTGCTTCACTTGCAACGTTCATAGATATATTAATAATTATTTGCAAATAATATTATATATACATACATATATATAAATCCTAATTTGAAAAATCACAGGACAATTGTTTTTAATCAAAATATTTAGAAATTTAAAAATATGTTAGCACAAATGCAACTAGAAAGCAACGACGTACAAAATGTAAGAAAATACGAAAATAAAATGAATAAGAGAAATACAATTATTTATAAATAATATTAAATATAATGAGATATAATTATAAGAGATGAGATATAATTAATTCTTTCTTGTTAAAAAATTGAATTTGCATTAAAATAATGTTAGTTTCTGTAGCAAGTGTTGTTATTTATACAGTTTAAATATATGTAATCGAAAAGAAAAATCCTCAGATTATACATTTATTTTCTTATACCGAAATAATCTAATTACAATTATTTTCATAAACATATATATATATATATATATATATATATATATATATATATATATATATAGGGGAGACCCGTGTACTTAGGGCCACCCCACTTTATTTGAATAATATTTAATTTTAAGTTTTAATACTCATTTGGGCGAGTAACAAGACCAACTGCTACTTTTACAACTATTTTGGAACTTTTGAGGAGAGAGTTTTGACAAGTTACATGTAGAAAACGAATTTACATGGTTTGAAGTAAAATTTTGCAGCTCATCTCTTTTTCTATTTTACAAAGGCAAGTCAAATATTTTTCTTTCATTTCTAGTGTATAATTTTGCTTGTTATATTGAGTAATAAATGAGATATTTAATTAGTCCTCTCTGCATGTGGATTTTTTAGTGGAAGGCATTTTGAATGAAGTTACCAAAACTTGTACCTAGGGCCACATCGTTGCCTTGTACCTAGGGCCAGAGTGTTTGGACCTTTTAACATTTTCGCGACCGCATTTTTTTTGTCTTTTTGACAGTAAAGTCCACCTGTGGGCGTTTTTCTCATAAGTTGCAGTTTTTCAAAACAAAACTTTCCATATTCACATTTATATTACAAATGGATATGCATTATAATCATACTCTCTCTCTAATCAAAGTATTTGCATCCATAGAATACTGATTGTACAAATATGAATATTGTGTATATTTTTTAAAAACAAATAACATACAAAATGCAAAAGAAACGCTCACTGGTGGAGTTTCATATTTTCAAATGACGTGAAACTACGTCAGCGGTCGAGAAAATGTTAAGAAACACAGTACAGCCTAATTAGATGCTGGCAAACCCTGGTAAACCATTCACTATATATGACGTTTCTGAAAGTGTTGGCAAGCCCTATCCGTCGGCCTTTACTCCTGTAAACATTCTATCAGGCTTTCGTGTATCCGGCATATAGCAAATAAATCAAAACACATTCACTGAGGATGAATATTTAAGTTCAAATGTGACTGAAAGACAAAACCCCTCCATAAATTTCAAAAAAAAAAAAAAAAAAAAAAAAAAAAAAATCGGGAAGAAAGTGAATTAACAATGATAGAATTGTACGTCTCTCTTTCGTGTCCTGTAAAAATTTCGAAACCTTCAACATCTAACATCTTTTCGTGTGTTATACTTTAACAGGTACGAACCTTAGCAAAACCTTCACCTAAATCAAAACCTCCCACATCCAAGAAAAGATGTGACCGAAAACCAGAGACATCTAGAAATCCAAGAGACTCTCCAGAATAAAAAAAAAAAAAGAAATTGAAGGGAAAAAAAAAAGTGAAAAAGTTCGTGTTTTAAATTAAAGCAACAACATGATAATTATTATATGACGAATAAATATATTACTTAATATTGTTTTTTTTTTATAAAATACATGTTTACATGCTTATTTTCTATTCATTACAAAGTGAAATCCAAATTTGAGAGAATGGCCCTAGGTACAATGAGGGTGTTGTACCTAGGGCCACGAGTGAAGTTTTTTTAAAAACCTTCTATTTGTCGGAATTTATTATTTTAGGTATTTATATTAATCCCAATTAGAAGTAATTAGTCCTAAATATATGTACATATCAGTTTGATAAATTTAAACAGGTCAAGGGCTTTGTTTTTGGGCATCGACAAAAAGCGGCCCTAGGTACACGGGTCTCCCCTATATATATTTTCGTAAAATTTTAAGATTTTGTTTCTTTAATATCAAACAAAAAATATATGTATGTGTTATTATTACAAAAGAAATATATATATATATATAGTGTGTGTGTATTAGTTTATTTTATAAAAAAAAAATCTTCAAAGCTTGTTTTTCACCAAAAAGAGTGATTGGTAAAAAAAAAAAAAAAAAAAAAAAAACTTTTTATTTTTTGTTTAAATTATGAAATAAGTGTAAGACATGCAGAAGAAAAACATAGCAAACTACATCTATATTATGAATGATTAGTCAATTCATCAATCGAACAAATATTCAAAGACACCACGCCCTATTTATAAACTAGCTTACGTTGACGGAGGTCTAGCAAAAATATTTAATTTGGATAAATTAATAATTTTGATTAATATACTATGAGACTTTGTATCAATTCATCCATTCCTAATACTGGTATTTGAAAAAATATACATATCTGTATAATTAAAATATCGATAACTTGGGCATGAAAAATATGCTCGAGGATTGCGTGATTGGATAATTCTACCTATAACAAATACATATGACACGCGAAATACTTGTTTCAAGCTTCTTTAACATTAGAATATAAGATGAGATTTTTTAAATGATTGATTATATTGATTGTACATAAAATAGTATAAGAATAAGTACATATATATAATGATAAAGCGTTTATCCTGCTTCTAAAGAATTTCCTGTAAATAGCAACCCGCAAATTTCAATTATATTTAACATTATATGTACACACACACACACACATACATATAGATAGATAAATAGATAGATGGATAAATAGATTTATAAATGCATAAAAATCTATAGATGTATATAGGTATATAGGTATAGATAGATAGACATATTGTTAGTAATCAAGTATGAAACATGTTAAAGATTGTTTTAGGAAACTAAATAAGCTCTGCTATTACTTTAGAATTTGCAAGGTGTGTTCAAGCATGGACCCATATATTTCATTCTAACATCATTATTGCTTATTTTAGAAAACTGTAAGCACTCTCTCACTTTAAAAGTAGTTCTTCCACTGGCAATATACCATTTCCATTGTTTCTTCTATTTTGGGAAAGCCTCCTATAACGCACTTTCCCGGATGACACGAGGTCTTTTCTTACTTTGTCCCGACTCTCCGTTATGGTTTGGTAACGACGTGCTTTTAATGTGCTTTTGAATTTGTGAAACAATAAAAGTCTACTGGAGCTGGGACCAGAGAAAAAAGTGGATGGTTTACAACATTAGTTGCATGTTTTGCTCGAGAGTGTCCGACAAGGCAAACATGTAGCTAACGGAATATAGGCATACAGAAATATATCGATTGTTCATAAAATTGTATGGTAATAAATATATACACTTGAGTCTAAAGCTCACAGCTATTTTATCTTTTAATATTTAATTTTCTGTAAACAACAACCCGCATTAAAATATTCAATTATATTTATTTCATTATACTTCGAATTTCAATAAGTATTCAGGCTTCATGAATCGTATAAAAGTATTGCTTGTTTAAAAGACTATAACCATATTTTGGGTTTCCATTTCTGTACAATAATTTATCATCTTTGCAAGTTGTATAAATGTTTGACTTTATGACTTTTTGACTATTATGACTTTAAATTTTAAGAGTGATATTTAATACACGACACATGGTCGTATTTCGTATAAAAAGAACAATTTGGAAATTAATAATACAATTTTAATTCATTTATTCAATTTAAATTCGGAATAACTTGATTTCGGTGCGAGGTGCAAGTTCACATAGTTTGTTTTCGTTTTTTTTAAACAGATATGTTCAACAGAAAATAACTTCGTTTAAATAAATATGTATACTGGGTCAGTTGGCATATTTTTTGGTCTTTATATTGAAAATGCATAAGCGTCCCTTACCAGAATTTCAAATGTCCATTAAGGGGGGACAGACTACTTTTAAAAATAAGAAAATTTTCGATTAAATTGCAGACTTACTGAGATATGCAGTAGATATGCACTATTTGAGATATGCAGTAGACATTTTTCTCACCCATATAATTTGACATAATGAATAAAAAAACTAAAGATAAGGAGTTCTGTTCAACAGAATATATATATATATATATATATATGTGTGTGTGTGGAATTATAAAACTTTTAATTACCATTAGAATTTTTATATTTCCACAATCATATTTTTTTTTTTGTCACACATATAATTTTTTCCACAATGATATTGCAACTTCTTTGAAAATAAATGTTGCAAAATAGCTGTAAGAAGCATATTCGTAATTAGGGACCTCATGTTATAGGTATTCAATTAATTTCTAGATAAAAACATTTGATTGAAGTTTAAAAAGTGTTTGGTAGAAAAAATAGTGGTTGGTTTATCTCTGAAATCTATATAAATAAAACAAAGAGTTTGTTGGCGGAACACATCCGGTTGGACCACTCCTATTTTTGATTGGTCTACATTTAACTACTTTGGTAAAGAAAGTTGGCCATATTTTTTAGCCGAAGCAAAGTTTAAAGCAATTTTAATGTTTTTTATTTTTAATTTTTATTTTTTATTTATTATTATTATATATATATTTTTTTTTGCAGAACGGTATAAAAAATACTGATTATTTTTTAAAAACTCATTTAACTATACTGACCAGCGAAGCGGGCAAAGCCTACAAGTGGTTTAGAAAGAACGTTTTAATTACAAATATATTTTCCAAAAAAAAAAAAAAAACGTCTATATAAGGTAAGTATAAGATATATTATATATTTTCTTTTATACTATACTGCAAAATAAACAAAAAAAGGAACAATAAAAAGAAGAAAAAAAAAAGACTGGGAACTTTACAACACTAAGTTTACATTTTGAAAAAACGTTAGATATATATATATATAAACTTAGTGTTGTAAAGTTCCCAGTCTTTTCTTTTTCTTTTTTTTTTTTTTACAGTTATTTTTTTTTCTTTTTATTATTCCTTTTTTTGTTTATTTCGCAGTATAGTATAAAAGAAAATATATAATATATCTTATACTTACCTTATATAGACTTTTTTTTTTTTTTTTGAAAATATATTTGTAATTAAAACGTTCTTTCTAAACCACTAGCAGGCTTTGCCCGCTTCGCTGGTCAGTATAGTTAAATAAGTTTTAAAAAAATAATCAGTATTTTTGTAAAAGTAAAAGATAAGATCAGGACATTGAAATCAAACATTTTGCAGAACATGGAATAGAAAACATAAGTATATCTAGTTTGAAAATAGTTCCAAATAAATTGGAAAGATTAATTTGTGAAAATGATATGATGATAAGATATGGAACGGTATATCCATACGGTTTAAATGTTATGTTTAATAAAAGTAATGTAATAAAAAACTTTAATTCTAAAAAAATGGATGATTCCATTTATGAAAAACTATATAAAGACATTAGATGTGAATACATAGAGAAAGGAGGAGTAAGTGAAAGAAAAAACAAATATAGGTCTAGAAAGTTAAATACTTGTAAAGATATTGAGAATGCGATAGTTAACTGTGATAATAAAAATAGTGTTAAGGCTATTAAAGGAATTGTATTTAACATGAAAAAGAAACTAATTCCAGATATATTAAGATTTTTGCAATGTAATACAGGAAAAGTGAATGTGGATTTGGGTTTGGATTTTTTGAGATATAGAATTAAAAAACAGAAATTACAAAAGTATTGTGAGTTAAAGATATGCCAAGAGGACAGAGTTGACAAAATTTATTGTGTATTGAATTACATGGGGGAGCATTACAAAGATGTTAACTTTAATAAATTATTAAATAAATATGATAATCTTTTACCAGTAGGAAAGTTAAAAATCGTTAAGGCATTTAGATATGATAAACCATTGGGGCGCATTATATTTAATTATAATGATTATGCAAAAAAAATTAAAGCTGAGTGTTGATGAAAGTGTATGTAATTGTCGTGAAGAGATATATATGGATTATGTAAATAAAGATTATGGACATGTCATTACGGAGAATTTGGAAGATATAAAGGACGAAGAGTTGAGAAGACTTATGGAATATGGTACTAAATACAGAATTAAGCGTATGATAACAAAAAGTGTCGCAATAAAACGGCTAAATTCTAATATAGAAATATTTATACAAAAAATGATGTACAAATATAATTTACCGTATACTGTTTTCAAAGAATGGAAATATCATGTTTTTAAGGATTTAAAGAGAGAATATGTGAGGGATGGTGATGTTGTTTCACATGAAAAATATTTAGAACTAATGAAATCAATTAAAGAACGTCGAGAGAAGTTTACAGTAACTTATGTTGATAAAGCTAATACAAGCTATGCAATAATTTGTAAAAAACTGTATGGTGAGATTTTAAGCGAAAGTTATAATAATACAAAAAAATATGAGCTTATTAATTCGAAAGTTACAGTTATTGAGAATAGGGTTAAGGCATTTTATAAAAAGCTAAAACTAAAACAGAAAAGCCAAAATTTCCCATATTTAATATTAGTGCCAAAGTTTCATAAAAACCCTGTGAAATTTAGAGTGGTGACTTGTGGTTATGGAACATACCTTGAATTACCTAATAAAAAGTTGTTGAAGGTTTTGAGTGAAATGTTTGAAAAAATGCTATTGGGAGAACAATCTTTTATAATAAAAAATAGTTGTGAATTAATGGATTACTTAACTAGAATAACTAACTCAAATAAAATTACCAGCCTATATGCTTACGATTTTGCAGACCTTTATAATACTATTGATTTAACAGGTTTAAAGGAAAAAGTTATAGAATTTTATAATAAATATAGTAATAAAGAAAGTGATAAAGAATTCTTCGTTAATTTGTTTAAGTTCGTCGTTCAAGAGAACTATCTGTATGAGGGAAATAGAGTGTTCAAACAAGTTTCGGAATCCCAATGGGGGCGAGTTGCAGCTCTATACTAGCTGATATCTACTTACATATTTATGAAAAGAACAATAGTTTAAACAGAGAAACTTTATGTTTTAGATATATCGATGACCTAGTATTGATAAGGTTGAATGGTGAAAATACAGATATTGATTTTCAGTACTACCCTAAGAATTTAAAACTAGAACCCTCCTCAATGAATTGTAAAAATATAAATTATTTAGACGTAAATATAAAATTAGAGAATGATAATTTGGTAACTAGAATTTATGACAAAAGAAAAGACTTTAATTTTAAAACAATAAAGATAATGCATTTTACATCTAACGTGCATATTTCAGTTAAAGAGAATGTATTTAGAAATGGTTTAATACGTATTGCTAGATTAAATTCAGACTTGGAAGAGATGTTTGAGGATATGGTAGAATGGTGTCGTCAGAGCATAGCTCAGGGTTTCCAAAGAGATTTGGTGAAAAGTATGACGTAGCGATTCGTGAATCAGTATAAAAGGAGTACTGAGCTGAAAATGTTGTTTGAAAGGAAGGATGGGTTAGAGAATTGGTTTCATGAGTTTTTTTCATTTGGTCTTAACAGGTGAGGGGAACGTTGCATGCGTAAAACTAGTTTAACCATGCAGTGCATGTTGTAAGCCATGCCGCCTGTCTCCATATTAATTTTAATTTCGCTCTGTTTCATTTTTAGTTTTGGTTTATGTTAAAGATATTTTTCGTACTCCATTTGGTTTAAATTTGTTTGTTAATTTCGTTAAGTTTTTGTTGACTTGTTTTATTCTTGAATTTTATGTTTAAATATGAGTTCGGTTTTGCTTTTCAATGGGATATTTATATATATATATTCTGCTTTTACATAAAACATGCAATAATTGATACATATTTTATCGTACGGTTACATAATTTTTTTCTCTGATTTCCATAGGAAATTATGGTATCAAAACAAGATAAGGACGTTCTAAGTAACAGCATAGAATAAAATTAAGTTACTTTGAGATAAGATCGTCTCCTGCTACAGTGGTGGTCAAAATTATAATGACAAGGAAAAAATCTCCAAATCTGGGTTACAATTGACCAGAAAAGTATGCAAATTTTATGGTTGGAAACAAATAAGAAGTTTTTTTTTTCATTAGTTTTAGTTGAAGTACATGGCGAATTCAGATTCATAATTTTTTTTTTTGATTTAGGTAGTCATGTGATATGGAAAAATATTAAAAGGACAACTGTGTTTGTGTGTTTTAAAAAGCAGAATCTGCATGTTTTTTGTTCTGCACACGGCACTCCCTTATGTTATAAATGCTTAGTAAGCGATTGGAAATGTCGTATTCTATTTTTGCAAACACGCCAATAGGTACTAAACTTTCTGAGTTTGAGAAAGTAAAAGTCTTTTCTTTTAGAAATTCAGGATTTACTGCACGTCAAATTTTGGCAATGTGTAATAGATCGAGAACAGTCTTTTGTAATTTTCTTAAAAATCCCGGCAAATATGAAAGTCAGTGACATACAGGTAGGCCAACTCCTTCTTCTGTGCATGACAAAGATTTATAAAAGGCTCCAAAAAACGATCATCGATGGAAATTAAACGGAAATTAAGCTTACGATGCAGTGCTAGAACTGTTCGACGAGCTTTACTAAAAGTAAAAAAGATTCATTACTGGAAACCTATATCCCGACAGCCTCGTAGAAAAGTTCATAAAAAATTGGGGGAGGGAGTGGGAAGTTTTGAAAAACATGCCTTAATGTGAAGAAAATGAGGGATGATATTAGCTTTCCCGATGAGAAAAAGATTCATTTTGATGTACCAGATGATTTTCGCTACTTCTAGCATTATTTCCATAAAGAAAAAGAAACTTAATCAAAGCTTACATTTGGAGGAGTTCCGTAATAGTCTGGAGAGGTTTCGCAATTGACAGAACGACACCAATATAAGTTTTGTGCAGGGCAGAATGAATTCATATATTGGGAGATAATCTTTTACCCTAAAACCATTAATTACGAGTGGAGATTATTTGTTCCAGCAGGACAATATCTCAGTACATGTTGCTCATACTTCGAAATCATAGTTTGATGTTAATTTCATGAAACTACTTGACCAGCTGGACAGAAGACCCGATCTATATTAAACAAAGTATTCTGTAAATGCATTTTGACACAGAAAGTATACAAAAATGGTATTCTATATGTAACAAAGCAAGAACAAAAGTCTTCCAAAAAGAAAAGCCTGGATAACAATTTCCAAAAATATTCTAAAGAAACTGTCAAAAACCGAGACGTCAAGATTGATAAAAATGATTGAGAGTAATGGCGGGGATTATTAATTATTAGCGTATTTCTGGCAGAAACATTCATTGTCCTTATAACTTTGTCCCGTTTTAAAAATGACATATTTAGTTAACTACGGTAAAACATTCATAATTTGCATTTATGAATGTTTTGCATTCTACAGTCATTTCTAGTATAAAATAGCATTTTATGTATATATTTCACTTTATTTACTTCAAAAATAAAATTTGTCTGTGCAAATTTTCAGTTGTCCTTATAATTCTGACCACCACAAGTATGATGCGGATTCTATACTGTGTGGCTCAAGTGAATAATTTTAATTAATGCAATTTTTTTTTTATGGTATGCTTATTGGAAAAGACATTTGTATATGAATATTTTCTTCATTGTTCTGTTAACCCTTTGAGTGCTATGGACGCACATATGCGTCCAACGAAAGTCATTAATATAGACTATGGACGCAAATACGCGCTTAGCAGATGTTATTAGTATTGTATCAGTTATCAGTATTGTACAGATACTTTGGTTACTGATTTAAGGAGACGCTGATAAACCCTCTTGAATCGTCAGCGCCAACCGCGCGCCGTCCGTATGGACCGCATAGGCCGCGAGTATTCAGCACACAAATGGTTAAGGAAAGTTTATTTCAACATATTTTTTCAAAGGTTGGAGGGTTGGGTTTTACGTCGCACTAGTGCTGCGCAGATGGGCAATTGACGACGGTCTGGGACACACCCCTAGAGGTGGTCCGGAGACATGCCATCAATATTTTGATCCTCCACGGAAGGGATGGCTCTCCCGCTTCGGTGACCCCCAGAGATATAATTTTTGATGGGAACATGGAGGGCATTGCGGACACGACAGATTTTACGTGCACCAGCCACCATTAGTGTGAACGACGATCTTTGGCCGGATCGAGTACCGAACCTGCAATCTTCCAATTACGATCCCGGCGCTCTACCGACTGGGCTACCACGGCCCATTTTTTCAAAGGATACAACTATTTTCTGGCATCTTTGCTGCTAAAAATTTTCTGTACTGTAACAGGATTTTTGTCTTATACAGTATGCAGTGTGTAATTCATATAAACCAGTTTTCCAAGAGTTGCACAAATACGTATCCTCAAAGCACAATTATATTGAATTTTTATTATTATTATTATTATTACACATTTTCGTTAGATATTGAGAAATATAATTAGGTCTGATTATTATCTTTAAATTTCTTTTACAGGAAATATTAATTAAAAACTGTTTAATCAATGGCATTGCTTCTTTAACACATTTTAAAAAATATCATTAAAATAGAAAATATGTTTATCAATAATTTGTAATTAAAGAACAATATTTAACTATATTTTTATGCTCTTGTGATTCTTTTTTATAGAAAATTAGAAAACATATATTATCCTAAGAAAAATACGCTTCAGTGTTTACAAACTTCTGAAGAAAAAAAAATATACTGAAGTAAGGAAGAAAAAAAAATATGATTTATAAACATAATAAATAATTTATAAACATATGTAGTTTATTTGTTTTTCAAAGTATGGAAAATAGTGGAAATACAAAATTTAGTCTAGCATGAAATCAGAAATCAATATACGCAATAAATATTTTTTTTCAACCGTTTTTATTTATAATTTCATTTCTATCTTTTTTATTTGAAATTTTAAAAGATTTTTCAATATGTCAATATGTTTATGTATTTTGTTTTGTTTACAAAACTGATACTTCAAAAAATATGTGCATGCATAATATTGATCTCAAATAAAAACTGATGAAATGACGCGTTGTATAAAATTACGAATAACACTGCAGTTTTTTTTTTTTTTTTTAAGAAAAATATCATTATTTGATAATTTACACATTCAAACTACTTCAAACAGTTTCTTCATCTAAAATAGGAATTTATTGAAATAGTTAGAGAATTTTAAATTTGTATGCAAATTTTTAAAAGAAAATTGATATTTATATGTATGCTCCATTTTGTTTTCCTAATTGAAAGAAATACTTAAAAAATATATATTAAAAAAAAAAAAAAAAAAAAAAAAAAAAAAAGCGTTAGCTAGATTTTGGTAAGATTAATAAATGCACAAAATTTCGTAACTATCAGTTGAATGGTGTAGCTTTGTATGCCGAAGTAAAATTGAGAATAGGTACAATCGGAAACTTTTAGCTTTATCGATAGTCGGCAGCAAAGTTATTCGAGCGCTAGCAATAATTAATATATAAAAAAAGTTCATTTAATCCTGCTTTGTTAAGTAGCTCCTTGTCGAGTCATGTTCTTATTCATTCTAAGAATATGATTCGACAATGATTTATTTAACAAAACAGTATTAGGGCCGCGGTAGCCCAGTCGGTAGAGCGCCGGCCTCGTAATTGGAAGATTGCGGGTTCGGTACTCGAGCCGGCCAAAGACCGTCGTGTACACTAATGGTGGCTGGTGCACGTAAAATCTGTCGTGGCCGCAATGTCCTCCATGTTCCCATCAAAAATTATACCTCTGGGGGTCACCGAAGCGGGAGAGCCATCCCTTCCGTGGAGGATCAAAATTGTGATGGCATGTCTCCGGACCACCTCTAGGGGTGTGTCCCAGACCGTCGCCAATTACCCATCTGCGCAGCATTAGTGCGAAGTTAAACCCAACCATCCATCCATCCAAAACAGTATTAAGTGTACTTTTTTACATAGGAAGTATTGCTAGCGCTCGAATAATTTTGCTGTCGACTGTATTAGAAATAAATAAATAAATAAAAACATGTGTGCACATTTATTTATAGTGACAGACCGCTGATTGTTAACAACGAAAAATCGTTGTCTGAAAAAAAATAGTCCGACTTATCGTTTTAAAAAATCTTGGCTTAAGGTTAGATAATTTTAGTTACACATGACACATTTTTTTTTTTTTTTATATATATATATGACTATCAGATAAAACATTTTATCAATAAGATGTCAGTTACTGACAGAAATGTTAGTTTGAATACTTTGAATACATTAAATGTAAACATATCAATATATTTAGATATTTGTTATCAGAAATCCTGTTTCTTTCTTTTTATGTGTGTGTGTGTGTATGAATGTGTTTACAAATACTTATATAAATATAACGTTATCTTTTCTTAACTAAAAGAAATTTTTTATTAAATGTGGAGGAAAGTGCTTTTGGTGTTATTTTTAATAAATATTTTATCTTTAAATTTGCTCACTATATTATATGTATTATATTGGAAGTTACAATAATTAAATAATTTCTTTTGCTATCGTTACTATTATTTTCAATAAGTTAAAGAGCAATAAATACCGTAAAGTATTTATACTATTATTAATAAATTTACTTCACAACACTTAGATAAAATTTCTTGTAATTAACGAACAATAAACTGAAATTAGAATAATATGACGTCCATAATATGTATTTAATAAAGAATATTTTACAAGGTTTACTAATGAAAATTTACACACTTTACATATTCTTATTGAAATATATCATTTTCAATAAGGATAGATTTTAATATTATTTCGCTGAGATTTAAATAAGGCATTTAAAAGTTCATAAACAGAAACTTTGTCACTGACTTTAACATATTCTTACTCTTTTAATTTTATGTTTTGTTTAAAATACATATTTAATTAGTTTGTTGAAATTTCACTTAGATGCGTTAAAGTCTGCTTGAAATGTGAGATGTACTAAGATAATTTAATGTAGAATTAAGTTACCGAAGCGTGTGAAATTCTTTGAAAATACAAGATGGAAAATATAAGTGCTTATATAATAATGTGGAGTGAAAACAAAAATTATTTTAAATACTCTTCGGTCATTTTAATTTAATTTAAAATTGAGATGTTAGTTTAGAATAGGTGTGTTATGGCGTATATTTTGAAATTTGTTCAGTGAACAACTGTATTTTCAGAAAACTTTACCAATTTATATTTTCCTGCATTTATTTTTTTAAAGGTTATACAATTTCCATAATATCAACTTAAATATCATGCAGCATTTTCACTATTTTTAAAAAGTTAAAAATTTTATTAGTAATGAAGTTTTGTTTCAATTTTACTTTAACAATTTTATTCAGGTTTTATTCAAATACATCTTCATTTTTTAAATTCAAATTATGATAATAATTAATTAACTGGAAATTTTAGACTCATTTGCTCTATTTCTAATTAGTCAACAACTGCTTTAAAAAAAAAATAGTTCTGTAAAAAACATCTGCTACATAAATAAATACAGTGATTTATAGACGAATTCTTTAATTTGCCACACAGTTATAAACTAAAAACTATAAATTGTTACTGAAGTTGTAAAGGCAATTTTAATAAGATCAAATTAATAAGATCAAAGATCAATTTTAAATAACATATTATAATCGAAAATTACATGAGCCACAAATAAGTTGCATCGTAATTTAACTTATTTAATAAACAATGCTGCAATTTCTAGTTAACTTTTCCCAAACTTGTTCTTTTTTACTGTGTTTATTACACAAAAGAACAATTTATTAAATTCATGACATTTTTTAAATCTTATATTTTTTTTATAGATTCAGACATTTTTAGAAGTATTGAATACGGATTTCTGTAAGTAGTTAAAAATGCAAACTATAAACCTGTAAAGATCGTATATATAATATAATGTTATGAATTTCAGAAAATAACTACTCTAATTGTTTGCTCTCTCTATTTTCTTTCTCGCTGTGTTTGAAATATAACTCTATCTACAAATACAATTTAAACTATATTTTATTCTTATTAAACAAAATATTTCGCAGCAAGAAACACTTTAGTATTGACAGAGTGCTTCAATTATTACATTTAAGTTTAAAATGTGTCAAATACTCTTGATGACAAAAGAGAAAATATTTAACAATTATATGAAAAATAATTTGGGACGATAGAATTTGTGGACGAATTCTAAAATTCAAAATATAAATTCAAGAGAAGTCTTTTTATTTATTTATTTTTATTTTTTGTTGTTTTGTTTACTATGAAACACAATTGTACTTTACAGCAGCACAATTAAGAATAATTTTATTATGGAATTTAAATTTTTTAAGAATAAAAATCGTCGTCCTCATAACAGTCGGTCGTAACTCAAAATTACTAATTTTTCAGACACAAACCTTTTAACTAGGCAACCAATAATTATTTAGTTACGCCAATTTGACATGTCATAGAAAACAGCCACTCCATAAAAAAAGGCTCGACTAAAAATATCGATTTTTTGAGTTAAAAAAAAAAAGAGAGATTTTTTTTTTAACTCAAACTAATGATTTTTTCAATTATGTCACTTTGTCAACACTGCGACGACATGTCTTGTAAAAAAATACTAGCAATGAAAATTCTGTTAAAAATAATTTACAGAAATAGATTTATTTATATATAACAAAATTCAGAAAATAATATATTAACTAATAAAAGTTAATGCTTACCTTTTTGTCGTTTGTACATCATATATATATATATATATATATATATATATATATATATATATATATATATATATATGTATATATATATATAAATTTATATAGTGAAAATGCGTTTTTTATATTGTGCGACATTTTGCTCACCTCGGAAAAAAAAATGCTTTTAACATATATTTTTTATTTGCTATTTCCCTCATCTTGACGAATATTAACAAGCATACTTTGACACACAAGTTTGATATATATGTTAACATTAAATAAATGAATATCATATGTTTGTAAGCTTTATTACACACTAGACAGAAATAAATTTCTTTTATTTTACTTATTGGGTATCGTTATTCTAAGAACAAAATTTTTCCCAGATATAAATCTCATTTTTGAGTTTCGGAAAAGAATTTTCGTTAGCGTACTGAAACATTAAAAAAAAAATAAAAAAAAAATGTAAAACATGTCTTTCAAAGAAATAAATTATTACATGTACGTTACGATCTTAATATTTCTACATACCTAAGTGTTTAAAGGGATTAGAAATACGATAAGGATTAGAAATACGATTAAAAAAAAATCTAAACTACAAGTGGTTTTACTTACATTTTCATTTTGATTCAGTTGGTACTAATGCGATGCTCGTTAATTATAAATATATATTGAGATAACATAAATAGGTTGTTATTATATATATATATATATATATATATATATATATATATATATATATATGTGTGTGTGTATATATATATATATATATATATGAGAGATAAGTATATATATATATATATATATATATATATATATAAGATATATTAAAATGAAATATTTAAAAAAAAATAAAGTTTTTTTTTTTTTTTTTTTTTTTTTTTCAAGACTGTTATTATCACGTTCTCTAGTCTAACGCAAAATTAACATACAAAAGCAACACAAACAACAAGAAAGTAGTAATAAATAAAGTGTCAAAAAACATGTATATAAAAAGAAAATACATATTTATGTAAAAATCTTTAAAATTACGATTTAAGACAATATTTCATTCAGACATTTACTCATAAAAATCAGTAAATTTGTATAAAATCATATTAGTGGACACCATTTACTCATTAGAAAATTTTGTGTAAGGCATTTATAAAAATTTCGTTTTTATAATTACTAAAAAAAATTTTTCTGTAATTTCTTATTGATGTTAAATCTATGTATACTTTACACACCTTTGTACTACTTAATCTGTGCTTCAAAATTTAATCAATAAAACCTAAAAACAAAAAAATTCCCAAATTTATATTTATATTCTCCAACATAGACTATTATTGTCATCAATTTTTTTGCTTTGCTTTAAAATTTATATATATATATATATATATACTTATAAATACAAAAATTTTGTCCAAGATATATACTAGACAAAAAAAATTATTTGAAATTAAATAAAAATAAAAATATGTAAAATAATGAATATATTCTTACAGTTATATAAAGTAGACAAAATTTTATCAAAATATCGAAAATCAATATTCATAATAAAACAACTTTTGCTTCACGTATACTTTATTTTAAGAAAATAAATTACTTATTTTTCAATATTATTGACTATCAATTAAGACTAAAGAAATAGTCCTGAAAAATTTTATCTCATACTAAATCAAGGTAAAATTTAATCTTAATTATATTTTCGAATATCGATGGTAAATTTCAAATATTGCTTTTACTTTTCTCGAAATATACTAAAAATCTGTTGCCAGAATTACCAAAATTTATGTAATACTCTTTATATTGATTTTTATGTAAAAAGATTTTACTCATCTTCTACTTCTGAATATTTATCGGAATATTTGAACCACTTGTTTAAGAATTTTTTAGATGGCATTTTTCGAAATGAAGTATCTTAGAAAAAAAAAAGTTCAAAACACATTTTTAATGTAAATATATATATTATGTATATTTTCATAAGTTTAATAAAAAGAATAGGAACGAAAACTAAACAGTTGAATTATTCACTACAAAAACCCACAAATGAGAATTTTTTAATTACTTGAATTATTTGAATTAACTTGAATAAGTTTAATGAGTTTAATGTATCTGATTAGTTATATTAATTTAAATTTATGAGAAAATTAATAAAATTATTTACCGAATTTTAAACTTAATATCTTAAAAAACCTGTTAGAAACATATACAAAAAATGATCTTTCAAGGTAATGTAGTAGAAAAGAAGTAACCAATAATGGATATATTTAAAATGGTTAAAAATCGAGCTTACAATAACGAAAAGAATATAAATGTTGACATTAGCAAAATATTTTTGAAACATATCAAAAAAAAAAAAAAAAAAAAAAGGATAGATTATTAAATACAATATCTCCAAATGCCACAGTGCTTCTGCTGGAGCCACTCCCTAAAGCATTGAGCAGATTAATGCAAGGTTTCTGTGTTTGGTAAAGCAATATTACACAAAATACCATGTCAAAATAAGTTTTATAAAATAAAGGATATGATTCATTTAAGTTATATATATATTATATTTAGATTCAAATTATGTTTACTTTTATTATTTTTTTATTTTTATAGAACTACATAATTTCTTATTTTATGCCATAATTATGTCATGCATATATATGTTTGCTCATTTTTGGGTTTTATAGTGTGACAATATAATATGAACGTATTCAAAATTAGGCATTTTGTGAAACAGTCTCCGCTCTCCTATAGAATCAATGCGCTGTTGCGCCTCAACTTTATTTCACACTTTATACTACTTTATTTGAAACTTCACACTGAAAAAAACATCAGTTTCCAGGACCAATGAAAAATCAGCAGGATTCTTCATGTAGTCGTCTGCGTTTTCCTACCCAGTTACATCCGTTTCATTCTCCGTCCGAAATAGCGTTCGTGGACACTCTCATCTTTTCCCATTAATTATCATTACTACTGTGTTTATCACCACAGAAAAAAACTAAATTCGACAATAGAAAATTTTAAATATTTAAAAAGTTTCTGATCAAGGAAATATAGCCTGGCTAATCATAAAATTCAAAAAATCTGGATAAGGTTAACTCCTCTGTGCTATAGCTTGCCGCGCCTTGCTCCAGTACGAGACAGCTGTTGCCTTTTTCACTGGCAGTTTTTCAGTACACACCAACACACTTAAATATAAAAATATTATTTACTGTAAGTAAAAACAATATTGTAAATTTAAAAACAGTGATTTAAAAAAATCGCTGTTTTTTAAAAGGACAACAAGAAAAGGAAAACAGTATGTTCACTTAATATTTCTGAAATATACATCAACATAGACATTTCATACACAAAAAATCGTATTAACAGAACATTTATTATATTTTTAATCTACTATCTCAGTTAAAATGTGACTTATACATTTACATTAATTAATTCTGTTTTTCTGAATCGAAAATATATATTGCAAATTATTCATTTTTTAATAGTCGTTAAAAAAGGAATTACATTTGCTCTCAGTGAAATTTTTTCAAGCAAAATGACATAAAATAATTCCATATTATATATATATTTAAAAGTAAATTTAGTTCTATTATTATTATTATTATTATTATTATTATTATTAAATCCAGAAAGAAATAAACCAAATAGTGTTTTCGGTGGATGTCGCCGAGATCACTTAAAAAAGAAAATAATATTCCATCAGAAGCGGGACTAAACATCTGAGAAGTATTGTAGTATCTGGTACCTCAGTTTGAAAGAAAATCCGAAAAGCAAGTACCCGCATTGTGTACAATTATTTGACTCACAGTTTTTTAAAATGGTTAAAATTCAACTATTTAATATTCAATCGTTATTTTTGTTTTAAATTAGAGTGCAACCTTCCGTTATTTTTATGCGAATTTGCACTGAGTGTGTTCAAAGCTTTATGAATGATTTACTTTCAAAATATACTTCCTGAATTAAACGAGTGAGGTGTCTTTACGTTTTTAATTAAAAACTTTGTTTCTAAAAAAATTAATTTACCTTTTTGTAAACTAAGTTATCGTTTCTTTACGACGTTGATATCTAACTTCTTTTAAAATAATCTTTCATAAACTGCAACACACCGATCGCTGCCATAATTTACAAGTTGTTACAAAATTTCAATATATACACCTCTTTTATATGCGGAGTCATTACTTCAGAAATGAGCCATAGGAGTTAAAAAATTCCGTCATTCTGTTACAATTGGGTACGTCCTTCACTGTATCTGTGAAAACAAGAGTTGTTTATTTGTTTACTTAGAATAATTATTAATACGTTGGTACAAATACTAGTATTTCTCTAGCTATTATTATTCTAGATTAAATGTATATATCTTAATGCAAGAAGATTTGCCTCATTTTTCTTTTTTTAATACTAAAATATTAAATTTATCAAAACTCCACCGTTATGAAGAATTAAATTAAAATTAACATGATGATAAATAACATGTAATGTAGAAACATCATAAATTGCAAAACAATGCAACAATTTTTTTACGGTGATTTTTCATCAGGCGGAACAAATTAAGCAATCGAATAAAAGGTACAAATTAAGTATAACAGTAGCAATGAATGCGGTCCTAGTGTCTACAATTATTTTGTGTGATGCAAATTCGAGATTATTAATACACGACATGACTCTCTGACGCCATTCAACGTCATGATGGCGTTTTTGTTTCAATTGATCTATATGAGTCTTAATTTAGCCCACGAACAATGGAATACAGTCAATCATAGAACAGATTTTCCCCACAAATATTGGAAGCTCCACCTTCTTCTAGTCGTCCATTATAATACGGAACATTTTCTTATGTGAATAGTGTTTTGGGGTATATTTACTGCAAATAAGTTTAATTTGTTATAATTAGAAAAAAATATATTACTATATTCTTTACTGCTTTTGTACAAATTGGTAGATTTATCATTTTCATATAAATGAATGATCGATTCAGGTGTCTTGAATAAAATTTAGACTACATCTATTAAATTTATTCTCTGTCAAATTTAAATATTTCTTGAAATAATCGAAAATTAATTAAATGTTCTTTCTCTATTTCAGCGTCATTTTGGAATGTTAATATAAAGAAATATTTTTGTAAAGAGTTATTTTAGAATTCTAAATTTTTCTTAAATTTCAAATTAATTATTTTCATTTTATTAGAAAGTTGTTGCAGGAAAAACATATGTTTAATAGTTGAAAGAATTAATTTTGATACATACAAATAAGCATTTAACGCACAAAACTTTTGATGTTTGAAACTATTTTAATGAAAATTTCATAAATACTGTTAGGAATACACTCTAAGTAGTTGTAATTAAAATTTTACAATTTTGAATTGTTTAAATTTTCCTACAGACGCTCGTTTTATTTAATGACTGTTATTTATTTAGCAATACTTTGATATAATTACTAGCAATTGTCTAACTAGTAGTTGAAGATTAAATGTAAAAATATTAAGGCTGCAAGTCTTTCAAATTCTTTGGCTCTATATTATGAAATTCACCAAATATCATCCATGAATGATATCAAAAATTTTACAAGACGTTAAATAAAACTAAATGTAGAAACATCATAAATTGCAAAAACATGCAAAAATTCTTTTGGGATGACACTTCATTAGGAGGAACAAACTAAGCATAGGGTTAAGCGGTATAAATTATGTTTATGAGTGGCAATGTATGCGCCCCCATGCCTACAATTATTCTTCGTTATGAAAATTAGATATTAACAATTATAATGCGGACTTTTTTTTATGCGACTAGTGTTTTATGGAAATTTTACTGCAAAAATATTTAGTTTATTATAACGAAACAGAAAAAAAAAATATTTTTATTTTTATTTATTTTATTTTATTTTATTTTATTTTATTTTATTTATTTATTTTTATTTTATTTTATTTTATTTTTGTAAAAATTAATTAACTATAGAATAGTCAAATAATATTATAAAATATTAAGAATTAAATAAACATGAAAATTTTTGATAAATTTTTATTTATTTTGGTAAAATTTATTAGTTTTATTATCAGTCATAGAAATAAAGAGTTGTATGTATTTGAACACTTTTTATTTGATTCAGTTGTCCTGAATAAAGTTCCCAATGTATCTATGAAAAATAATCTTTCTTTGTTAAATTAAAGAATCTCTTGAAATAACCGAAAATTAATTAAATGTTCTTTCTCAGTGTCATTGTCATTTTGGAATGTTATTATCGAGAAATATATTTGTAATGAGTTATGTTAGAATTCTGATTTTTCTAGGAATTTTAAATTATTTATTTTCGTTTACTGAAAAAGTTAGTGCTGGAATAACACAGATATATTAGTTTAAAGAATGAGTTTTGATAAGTTCGAATAAGAATTTAGCACACAAAACTTTTGAAATCTGAAATTTGCTTAGTTAAAAATTTGGAAGTACCGTTTTAAAATATTGACTTCTAATACAAAAGAAAATTGTAATTAAAATTTGGTAATTTTAAATTGCATAAACATTTGCACTGAATTTATTTTTGTAATGCCTATAATTTAAATTAGTGAAGTAGAATTTTAAGTTTTTCTTTTAAAAATGATTCATACTTTTAAATTTAAAATTGCATTTATAATTGAAGAGCTTGTTTCCAAATGGCGTTAAGTCATTTTTTTCAGTTCTTGAGAAAACGCGGTTTTGTTATGTAAGATTTATTATTAAATTTAAGAAAAAGATAATTTTTCCCAGTAATATATGGATGATAATAACACTAAATTGCATGTTTAAAAAAATCCTGACAGTATAGTTATTTATAAATAAAAAAAGAAAGAAATGACTTAACTCTTTTTGGAACAAAACTATGACTTACGCTCTTTTGGCACAAACAAATAACGAAATGAAATGACTTACTTCCATTTGAAAGTAATCCAAGTATTTTTTTTCTCATGTAAATACAGCATAAATTTTACTATACAATTTTGGAAGGTAGTTAGTTACTACAAATCTTCATTTACAAATTCTATTTTGCCACCTTTATCATTATTTTCCATTGTGTTAGCGTTAGCAGTATCATTGAGAGATTATTCATAAAAATAAAAACATTCGTGCAATTTGTTAATTCCAAAAGCGTTAAGTAATTTAAAAGCATCTGTTTTTCTTTGCTTGTTTCATATTGTTTTTTGTTTTTATTTCAGAAGGGGCGCACGGGAGACTTTTTGTCCCTCGTTTCAGGATGTTTTGGTGGCAAAACGAACCTCAGTACGTTGTCTTGATTCCCCATCTCGCTTCGTAATTTCCAGTACTTTTGCATCTGAAATCAAGAAACCTTGTTTGCTTTTCAGACAACTATGTGCAAAATTTCTCCAGTCTAAAATATTCCACTGCTTCTTATGCTCAAAAAGATTTCCAACCTTAGAGAAATGTTCAAAATATTCATTAGAAAGTAAAATTGTATCCACTTTCTTCAAACTAGTCTCCACTCTCGTCTCCGAATCTTCTATCTGCTGGTATGTAGGAGTGACCACGCACTGTAAATAGTATGTGAAGGTGAGGTCCTTTTGAGCAGCCACTGCTGAAAACATTCCTAACATGGTATAATTTTTATTTGTGCGGCAATTCCTGATTTTGCATCAGGTCAAAACATATTGTAATTTCATCTTCTCCTACAAGCTTTTCCCCTAAAAGTGAATAATTTTTTTGCTTCGACGTTTATGAATCGAAAGTTCGGTTAACAGGGTCTTTTCTTTTTTCTGTACATTTTTTTTTAATTCATTTGTGTTTTTTTCCTAATACAGAACGAACAAATGTCTTTTTTCGGGGTTCCAAAACCAAAATTAAAATATTTTTAAACACATTATAATAAAGGTTATAAATGCAATCATCTTTATATTTTTCTATGGGAAAAAAAAAAAAAAAAAAACTGTCTCAATGTGACAATCTACAACAACATTTTTTTCCTCACTTTTGACTTTTCACCAAAGGCCAGACAAACCACGTGATCTCAAGGCACGCTACAATTGGTTGAACTTGTCTTAATCCTTTTTTGCACAAAACTTACTTGTGACTTAATTCTTTTTGGAAAAAAACACGGATTTCACTTTCTGTTTTTATTATGACTAAACTTCGTTTGGAACTTGTACTTACTGAAAATATATTCTTAGACGTGTGCTGCGACCTTTTGCATCGAAAAGTCAATTTTTCAAATTTTTGACTCAACGCCTTTTGGAAACAAGATCTTCAATTTATCTAAACACAAAACTTTAAAAATGACTTTTTAAAGTTTATTATTTCATGACTAAGTTTATTATTTCATTAAGTATATTTATTTAGACAAATGCATTTTTTTTTAACATTTCCACTTAGGTTTACTTTTAAATTATCTCAATATTTGTAATTTTACATGTAATTAGTTGTGTTTACATTTTGATTTATAAATAATTTGCATGAAATTTAGCTTGTACTGAATTTGAATAAATATTTGAACCTATGAAAATATCCATGTTTTATATTTTCTTTGCTAGAGAAAATGTAACCTTATTAAAAAAAAAAAAAAAAAAAAAAAATCTTAAACATCAACAAAAATAATTTGTTTAAATTATATCTGTAAAAATGTGCATAAAAAACGTTAACTGATCCTTTAAATATGTTAAGGTGGCGTAGCATCTTTAACTTGATACCACAAAAATTTTCATAAACACGCATATATATTCCCATTTAATTTTTATAAATTGAAGTATATAGGCTAGATCAATGAAATATAGTTTTAGGCTACAGCTGTTATAAACTTTGATATATATATATATATATATATATATATATATATACATATTTATATATATTAAAGATTTCAGATTTTGAAATTCATTTTTTCAGTTTGCATTTTTCTATGACCTCATGATTTTAATGGTTCTAAACATTCTACAGATATTTAAGGAAAGATCTTTTTGGAATGAAGGGAGGATGATCAATGGAAGCTATTCAAAAGATTTAGCGATGAATTTTGAAATTTGTTAATTAGTTTTTAGGTAACAAATAAAAAGAGCATGCCTATGTAAAAATTTGAAGAAAAAAAATCATTTAGTTATATTTTTATTTTTAATATTTTTTCTTTTAAAGATAATGAAAAATCAATCTCTAATTATTTTAAATTGGTTCTATTAAACATCTAAAAAATATTAATATTTTACTAAAATATCTGTAGAAGTTGTATATTTTTGAAAATCATGACTTCATGAAAAAATGAAAATTGCGAAAATGCAATTTAAAAATTTTAAACTGTAAAATATATCTCAAAAATAATAAGAATTGTTGCTTTGATAGCTTATATAGAAACTGATAAAGTTCAAGGTATAAATATGAAACAGAAATGTAAGCTTTTGTATGAAACCTTCAACAGTGACAAGTCAAAAGTGACAAGTTCCCTAAAGAATTTTACATTGCTAACTTTAAAGGCCATTTATGTTATCTTAAAAGCAGTTTATATAAAAGTCCTTTTCATAAAGAGCTTCATTATAAACATTTAGACAGTTAGAGAAAATGAAAATGACTTTTAATCTATGTTTATTTTTATTTTACATTGAACTAACACGTTAACTATGACATAAATGTCTTATAATTTTCTCTGTACAAATTTATGCAGTACATTTCTTTTTAAATATATTATTTATTAATATTATTTACTATGTTGGAAAAAGACGTTTTCGTCTGAGAGAAATTTAACACTCAATATCGAAAGAACGTCAAATTTTGCCCTTTACAACAATGAGGTATGAAAAAATGATTTTTTTTCTTTTAAATGTTAAAAGTTATTGAAAAAAAATGGCAAATATCTATTTTAAATTATCACAAATCAATTTTTCAACCATTCGTCCATAGAAAAAATCTTGCAAAAAACTCATCGAAAATTTATAATCACGCATACATACACACAGTAGAGGTCTGCACGGGCCGGGCTCACGGCCCGAGCCCGAGCCCGGCCCGGCCCGGCCCTCGGGCCGGGTTCGGGCCGAATTTTTGAATTTGTGCTAGGGCCGGGCCGGGCTCGGGCTTAAATTTCTTTTTCAGGCTCGGGCCGGGCCGGGCTCGGGCTCAGTTTTTTTGTGTATATTCGGTGTATATTCACCAAATATCATCCATGAATGATATCAAAAATTTTACAAGATGTTAAATAAAACTTAATGTAGAAACATCATAAATTGCAAAAATTCTTTTGGGATGACACTTCATTAGGAGGAAAAAACTAAGCATAGGGTTAAGCGGTATAAATTATGTTTATGAGTGGCAATGTATGCGCCCCCATGCCTACAATTATTCTTCGTTATGAAAATTAGATATTAACAATTATAATGCGGACTTTTTTTTATGCGACTAGTGTTTTATGGAAATTTTACTGCAAAAATATTTAGTTTATTATAACGAAACAGAAAAAAAAAATATTTTTATTTTTATTTATTTTATTTTATTTTATTTTATTTTATTTTATTTTATTTTATTTATTTATATTTTATTTTATTTTATTTTATTTTTATTTTTATTTTTTATTTTTTTTTGTAAAAATTAATTAACTATAGAATAGTCAAATAATATTATAAAATATTAAGAATTAAATAAACATGAAAATTTTTGATAAATTTTTATTTATTTTGGTAAAATTTATTAGTTTTATTTTCAGTCATAGAAATAAAGAGTTGTATGTATTTGAACACTTTTTATTTGATTCAGTTGTCCTGAATAAAGTTCCCAATGTATCTATGAAAAATAATCTTTCTTTGTTAAATTAAAGAATCTCTTGAAATAACCGAAAATTAATTAAATGTTCTTTCTCAGTGTCATTGTCATTTTGGAATGTTATTATCGAGAAATATATTTGTAATGAGTTATGTTAGAATTCTGATTTTTCTAGGAATTTTAAATTATATATTTTCGTTTACTGAAAAAGTTAGTGCTGGAATAACACAGATATATTAGTTTAAAGAATGAGTTTTGATAAGTTCGAATAAGAATTTAGCACACAAAACTTTTGAAATCTGAAATTTGCTTAGTTAAAAATTTGGAAGTACCGTTTTAAAATATTGACTTCTAATACAAAAGAAAATTGTAATTAAAATTTGGTAATTTTAAATTGCATAAACATTTGCACTGAAATTATTTTTTTAATGCCTATAATTTAAATTAGTGAAGTAAAATTTTAAGTTTGTCTTTAAAAAAAAATTCACACTTTTAAATTTAAAATTAGATTTATAATTTATTTAAACAAAAACCTTTAAAAATGACTTTTTAAATGATCTTCTCGCCTCTTCACTAAGTTTATTATTTCATTATGTATATTTATTTAGACAAATGTATTTTTTTTCCACTTAGGTTTACTTTTAAATTATCTCAATATTTGTAATTTAACATGTAATTAGTTGTGTTTACATTTTGATTAATAAATGATTTGCAGGAAATTTAAGCTTATACTGAATTTGAATAAATATTTTTTACAGATATAATTTGCTTATATTAAACATTTTTTTAAACAGACAACCTTTATTCTTCATGTTGACTTGCCGACTAGTTGCGCATGAGGCGCCCCAGCTTGTTCTCCGGCATTACGGTGTTCAAAGTTTTGATGCCGACTAGATTCGCATGGGGCGCCCCAGCCTGTTCCCCGGCGTTACGGTGTTCGAAATTCAGATGAAACTTTTCGTTTCGTCAAAACTTCGAACAACGTAACGACGGAGAACAAGTTGGGGCGCCCCATGCGAAACTAGTCGGCAAGTTAACCTGAAGAATAAAGGTTGTAAGCTTAAAAATTTTTTAATATAAATTGTTTTCTTTCAGTTTCGTCAAAACTTCGAACACCGTAAGGCCGGAGAACAAGCTGGGGCGCCCCATGCGAAAATAGTCGGCAAGTCAACATAAAGAATAAAGGTTGTATGTTAAAAAAAATGATATAAATAGATTTACTTAATGGTTTAGTTTATTGTAAAATAATTTGTTTAAATTATATCTGTAAAAATGCATATAAAAAACGTTAAATGATCCTTTAAATTTGTTAAGGGGACGTAGCACCTTTAACTTGATACCGCAAAATATTTCATACAAAAGCTTATATCTTTCCATTTAATATTTATAAATTGAAATATATCAGGTTCGTTCAATAAAATATAGTTTTAGGCTACAACTGTTATAACTTTTGATATACATTTTTTTTACAGATTTCAAATCTTGAAATCCGTTTTCTCAGTTTGCTTATTTCTATGACCCCATGATTTAAAAAATTTTAAACTTTCTACAGATATTTAAGGAAGGAACTTTTTGGTGTGCGAGGGTGGATGATTAATGGAACCTAATTAATAGATTTAGCGATGAATTTTGAAATTTGTTAATTAGTTTTTAGATAACAAATATAAAAAGTGCATGCCTATGTAAAAATTTGAAGAAAAAAAAAATCATTTAGTTATATTTTTATTTTTAATATTTTTTCTTTTAAATATGATGAAAAATATAGCTCTAATTATTTTAAATTGGTTCTATCAAACATCTAAAAAATATTAAGATTTTTTTTTTAATATCTGTAGATGTTTTAGCCTTTGGAAGATCATGACTTCATGAAAAAGTGAAAACTGAGAAAAAAAAACTTAAAAATTTAAAACTGTAAAATATATCTCAAAAACAATAAGAATTGTTATTTGGATATATAGTTTATATAGAAACTGCTAAGTTCAAGGTATAAATATTAAACAGAAATGTAAGCTTTTGTATAAAACCTTCAACAGTGACAAGTCAAAAGTGACAAGTTCCCTAAAGAATTTTACATTATTAACTTTAAAGGCCATTTAGGTAATCTTAAAATTAGTTTGTATGAATGTCACTTTCATACAGTGCTTCATTATAACCATTTAGACAGTTAGAATATATTAAAACGATTTTTAATCTACATTTATTTTTATTTTATATTAAACTAACACGTTGCAACTATGACAAAATTTTCTTATAAATTTTTCTGTACAATTTTATGCAGTAGATTTTTTTAATGCATTAATCTATCTTCTATCTATATATATAAAAATGAATTGCTGTTCGTTAGTCTCACTAAAACTCGAGAACGGCTGAACGGATTTATCTTATCTTAGTCTTGAAATGTTCGTGGAGGTCTAGGGAAGGTTTAAAAGGCGAGAAAAAATCGAATAATTTCCGGAAAAACCCTAAAAACAGCCCTTTTCTATTTCCCATACAAACGTTTTCTAGAGTCAATTTGAACTTTATTGCTATTCAATAAAGTTTAGGTGTGTTCCTAACGGCTGATGGCTGAGCTACAAAAATTTGCATGTTGATTCGTAATGACCTCCCCTGATGCACCTCGAAGCCAGATTTTCGAATTTTGTTTTAGTTTTCTTTTAATTAATTAAAATGTTAAAATAAAAACCTTCTAATAACTGATAAATTGGCCATTTAATTTTAATCCTTAATTTAATTGTTGCCAAAAAAAATTATTCTTTTTTGGACAGAAAAAAAGAAAAAAAAAAACGTGAACAATAAAAATTACATTTATTTAAAATATTTAATTTTATTCCTTAATTTAATTGTTGCCAAAAAAATTATCATTATTTTTTCGACGGAAAAAAAAAAAAAAAAAAAAAAAAAAACGTGAACAATAAAAATTACATGTATTTAAAATGAGGAAAGTAAATTAAAAAAAATTAGAAATATCAGTCGTATCGTTACAAATAAGATACCAAATGAAAGATGCAATTTTTGTGAATCCAACGAATTAAACAGCTTATCGATCGGACAATTAGATTTTTTAAAATTAACTAATGTATGTATTTTATAAATTTTCTTTCACAAACACAAACGTGTAGTATACAGCCTGTACAACACTAGACCAAATTGAAGTTCAAATTTCATCAATATTTAAATAAATAAATAAAAATAAAAATATGCTTAATGGGAAATATATATAACCATTAAAAGTTTAGTTGTCTAAAATATGTCAGAAATAGCGCTCATAGCATATTGTTACAAGGTATTAAGTCTTATTTTTACAAGGGATAAAATCTAAAATGGTGACAAAAATTCAAAAGTCGCCAAAGAGAGCTATATTAAGGCGGTACTATGATCATGCTTACAAACCACAAAAAATTAATTGTCTCATGCAACAGACGTAGCCGGTCATAGCATATTATAATATTTAGCGTGAAATTGTTATCATTTTTATGGTTGATCGGGGATAAACAAAATAAACATAGGAAATAACGTAAAAGCAAATATTATGTGCACCACGTATAGTGTTGTTCATATGTAACTGGGATTCAAATATAAAGGGGATACTTCATTTTTTTTTCGATACTATCTATTTCGAAACTGTTATCTAATAAGGACTTAATGCAAGCCTATTGGTAAACCATTGTCTCAGGTAATAGGGACAAGCGCCCGAGTTTTAGCGGATGACCAAATCGCTACCGAAGGCAGCAGGGATCCGAAGCGAGCTTTCGAGCAATTTTAGTATTTTATTTTATTTTTATAAAGCTATATAGAAAAGAGTTTCCTTTAAATTTAGTGACCAGCGAAGCGGGAAAGCCTGCTAGTTATTAATATTATTTACTGTGTTGGAAAAAGATGTTTTCATCTGAGAGAAATTTAACCCTCAATATCGAAAGAACGTCAAATTTTGCCCTTTACAACAATGACGTGTGAAAAAATGAATTTTATTCTTCTTTTAAATGTTAAAAGTTATTGAAAAAAAAAATGGGAAATATATATTTTAAATTATCACAACTCAATTTTTCAACCATTCGTCCACTGAAAAATTCTTGGCAAGAAACTCATCGAAAATTTATAAACACACATACATACACACACTGTGGGGGCAATCGGTGCATCTAATTTTTTTTTCCTGGTTGTTTATTTCTAGTATAAATAATTCTTTTCTTTTTTTTTTCACATTTAAAGATGTATATATATATATATATTCTTTATGTACATTTTTATAAAAAAATGATTCTCTATTGCTATATTAAAAATTGTAATGACAGAACCACATGATAAGTGGTAATGTAATCAATATCAATTTAGGTACAAGTCTAACTAAACAGCAAATGTGGTTAACTTTCTTCTTTTTTTTTTTGTTTGTTTCGTGAGTTACACAGTTCACAATAATATTGTTACACAGATAGACACACAGAGAAAAAACACGGAAAGATAAGTTTAAACTAGCTGGCACAAGTGAACTCTGTTTAGATCCCCATCACGTATTTGTTTCCACACATTTTAATTATACAAGTGAAATTTTGCCCCACTCTCCAATGTTAAGAAAATCTTAAATTTCGAATAACTTACGAAATTTTTAAATTAGAATAGTACAAATCAATAGGGTTCTTTCCAGTATGTTAAATGTTGTCTTAAAAGTAGTCTGCCATTTTTACCAGGAAAATATCCCTCAAAAGGGACATTTATGCAAAATCATGAATTTTTTTAATCATCGAATTTGAATTTGAATCATCGAATTTTTTTAATTGGAAAATTCATAGTCATTAATGCTTATGCCAGTGTCCTAAATAATATTTCAAAAGTAGTCTGACATCTCTACGATGAAAATATCTCTCAAAATTGACGTTTATGTGAAATTTTGCCCTATACTGCTGCCATGTTAAGAAATTCATAAATTTCTAATAACTTGCGAAATTTTCAAAGTTTCATGTGTATAGTTAAATATGTTCGTCTAAACAACAAAACGGATATTTAAAAGCTGTTCTTATATCTTTACAATAAAAATATTTCTTTTCATGCACGTTTAAGTGAAATTTCGCCCTATTCCCTCATGTTAAGAAAATCGTAAATTTCGAATAACTTCTGAAGTTTTAAAATTTGAAAATTGCAAATGACTGGGATTCTTGCGAGTGGTAAAAATAATATTTTAAAACTAGTCTGACCTCTCTGCGATCATTTGTTCGTAAGGTGTGGTGTACACAGTCTAACAATCAAACGTATTAACACACTAACGACTAACGGACTAAAAAACTAACAGACATCAAGGATCTCGACCTAACTTTATCTACCTCAAAAACACAAGTTCTGACATTCGCGTTCCCCAAAGCTCTCAAACGGTCTCCTGTGATGAGGATCAACGGCGTCAGTGTTCGCCACGTTCAAAACCTCAAAATCTTAGGCATAACCGTCGACAGGAACCTCAACTGGACGGCTCATATAAACGACCTAAAATTGAAAACAATGTCCCACTATCATAACGCCTCAAAAATTGTAGGAAAGAGGTGGGGAATCTTTACCTCTCTCCTCAAAATATGGTACTATTCCATCATAGACAAGATCTTGACATATGGCGCAGGCGTCTGAGGAGGTTTCCTGTTGGCGGCAAACAAAACCAAACTCCACTCAGTACAAAGACATTTCATCCTTCAAATCACCCGAGGTTATAAAACTATCTCCACTGACGCCCTGACCGTTGTCACAGGAGTTCCTCATGCCCACCTACAACATCAATACTGCTATCAAAATACTAATATTCTTCAATTAAATAATACTCAGCTTGCAAACTTTGGAAACTCTCTTTTCCCTAATCTAAATATACAATCCCTTACAAACAGCTGGAATATCCATCCGGCAAAGGATGTTGCATCTTCTCTCACCAACTGTAATATTAATGGCTTTTCACCCCTAGCTCCTGTGGCGATCTTCACAGATGGCTCCAAGACTGAACACGGAGTAGCAGCTGCACTCTGTGTCCTTAACAACAATGAAACCATCTTCCAGTGGTCCTGCAGGCTCGAAAACCACAAATTCAGTCTTTCAGGCAGAATTATTTCCCATCCTTAAGGCTGTCGAATGGGCTGAGGAAAATGCTCGCTCACTCTTACCCAAGTATTAACATCTTTAGCGACAGCCTTTCGGGCCTGCAAGCCATTGCCCGCTACAGGAGCAGACACCCCATAATATTGAAAATAAAACTTAAACTCTATAACCTAAAATCCTTCATCTCCCTGGCACACGTTTCTGCCCACAGGGGTGTCGTCGGGACCGAAATGGCACATCATTTAGCAAAAACTGCCACAGAACATGCAACGATTGATTTTCAATTACCCGCCCCCCCCCCTTCCTTTCTATGTAAAATAGACTCAAGGACAAATTAAAACAAAATTGGCAATCCTTATGGGATAACTCCATCAAAGGCAGATTCACTTATAACCTGATCCCAAATCCCACTTGAAGCACTTGACCCTTACTCCCTCTATCACGGCCTTTTTCACGGGTCATGGCCCATTTCAAGCATATCCTTATAGGTTCCACAGACGACGCTCACCCCTGTGCCATTGTGGTGAGGAAGGCACTGCTTCCCATTACTACTTCAACTGTCCCCTTACCTCCAGTTTTCACCTTCGAAACCCATCCCCAAGACCAGTAAACTGGTTAGATAATATCATCATCAGATCCTCCCTAATCCAAAAACTGAATAAAATATACGCACTTTTAGAAGATATTACTAATTTAACAGATTACCTCCAAGCTTCTTCCTACTGGCTCAGGTTGCAACCTACAATTGTGATCATCCCAAGCCACTCGGTTCTGCAGCACGACTCCAAACTAGTATAGCAACATTACCAAATTAACCACTGTTGCCCCTTGTCGCGTGGAGCTAAAGCCCGGCAACAACATGCAAATGTCAAAAAGACTTTTATCAATGCTCCTAAACCAATTCAAAGACTAAAACGAATGAACTGAAATACTTAATTATAAACTCAGCTAATGAAATCATAGATTAAAATTCTCATTGCAAAGTCTTAACAAAGCTATTTATTCCTCCTTGTGCCTTCTGTCGCGTGGGGTTTAATCCCGGCACACCTGCTATAAATAAATTATCGCCGTCTGTCGGTTGAGGCTCAATGCCTGGCGAATTTTGTAAACACTTGTTGAATTCTCAATAAACGTTCGGAGCAGTTCCCTCTGTCTCGGACACTTGTTGCCCGAGACACTGAAGAGCTCAACGTCGCTCCAAGAGCGATGATCGGGGACTGTCCCCTGTTCAGACATCCTACAGACAGACACCATTCCCAATTTGATATTTTCGAATTCCTCACACCCCAAAACGTGTAAAAAATTAAAAAATGGTCAAAAATATTCACGATTACCTACGTTCTCCATACTTAAAATGGTCAAATCTTATTCCAGACATCTCACAAAATACGGTACTCCGTTGATACAGTAGAAATGAATAGAGTTATGACAGATTTTTTTAAATTTCTTGATTATTTATTGTATGAATGTAAACGTTCTGGTGTATTAAACTAAGCCATTATCACAGAAATTCGGTAAATGCTTATTGCATTACCTGCTTGTGCGCAATCATTATATGTGGTAAAAAAAAAAAAAAAAAAAAAAAAAAAATGGCATTGTCAAGCTCAATTTAAGACTTAATAAGACTGAACATATGTCTGTATTCGATTTTTAATACAACTAAAAAACGTTCTCGAATAGAAGAAACAGGACTATGGAGATGATAGAAATTGAATAATTAATGACGTAATAATATTCTCACAAGAATAAGAGAGCGCCAGAATATAATTTTTAACAAAATATAATTTTTTGGATAATCAAATTTGAACTTATAATCTTCTGACTAGATACTAGAGTATTTATCACGGCAACACGTATTTGACAAACAGAAGTAACATTTTTGTTACATTATTCATACACAAAGAGACACACGGAGAGAGGTGTGAAATTGAGAAGCAGAATTGAATCCTGCTGTCTTTATATATATATATATATATATATATGTTTAACTTTTAATAATTTGTGCGATATTTTTTCTATTTTTAGTATTTTAGTCTAAAACATCTGAATAGATTAATTAATTATTTTCCTATTTTACCACAAAATATTATATTGTAAATTTCGTGAATATCATTGCCATTGCAAAATTTTACACAGAGATTCTTGATATAGTAGATGCAACAAGCATATCTGAAATTTAAAGATTTTTGCATCTTGTAGTTTTAAATATACAATAAATTCAATGAACAAAATGTTTAAATAACTTTATAATTTCTTTATTAAATAAACAATTTAAAAAAAATATTGCTTTTTAAACTTTATTTCATTGGAACCCTCCCCCCCCCCCCCACACACACACAAAAAAAAAAAAAAAAAAAAAAAAAAAAAAAAAAAGAGATGCTCCATTTACATGCTTGTGGTTTGTAAACATATACTGTAGATGTAAAAGCAAATTATCGCATGTATAATGTTAATTAAAAAAGGGAAATAAATCACTAGAATTAATTATTTATCGAATATGTTTGAAATGGAGATTTCGGATTGTCAGATTTACTTAGAGTCAATTCTACCAAGATCATATAAATTTTAACTAGAATAATTTTTCCTTAAATGCTACTTAATTAGTGGAAGATTAAATCATTTTCCAACTTCCAACAACTTAATTTCATGTACTAAATGAGTTACAACTCCTGAATACCTTACATGTGTTAAAGTTTTAAAGATTAAATTAATTCCTTTAGGTCAATGGACTGATACAATAGACGTAAATAACTAAATAAGTTTTCTCTGTCTTTCTAATTGATAAGGAAAATTTAAAAAAAAATGTTTTTGACTGCTAAAAAAAAAAAAAAAAAAAAAAAAAAAAAAAGTAGCTAAAATAAAGATTTTTGATTATGAATTTAAGTAGAAAAATGATTATAAAGACATATTAAGGAAACAGGAATTAGCATTCTATATGCATATATATATATAATTTTAACTACATTTTTACTTTCTCATACCCATAAGTTAAAGAAAGTATTTTTTTTGGGTCAAGTTTTTGAAAGTGAGATTTTGTTATATTTACACGTTTTGAGGTCCCGTGAATCCGAAAGTAATGTTTTTAACAGTTGGTGTTTGTGTCTTTGTATCTGTGTGTGTGTCTGTCTGTTATCAGCATAACAAAAGAACAAATTATAGCAGAAAGTTTAAACTCGGTATTTTAAATTTGCATTATATAGAGACGCTACACTAAGCTTTTCGTTAAAATGAAGCGAATGGTTCGTGTACAGGAACACCCAGGGTAATTCAAGTACATTACGTCGATCGGGAAATTGCAGGTAAGTAGAGTTTAACATATAAAGACTGCACTAAACCAAATGAAATGAATGTACATTTTTATATGCATAAAAACATGTCTCATGTAGAATATGGTAGGGGAATCACTCATTGTTCGTTTACAGGGCTACACAAGATAATTAGATTATAGTCCGACAATACTTAAAAATTGATGAAAGTGTATTTCAGGTTGTGCCGTGTATTATTATTATAGGATTATATTTAGGTGCACCATGTCGTTCGTACATAATCTTCAAAAGATATACAGGGCTACAAATATTTAAGCGAGAAAATTCTTTTTTTATTGTTTGTAGAAATGCTTTACTGTAATATGTTACCATGTCCAGGAAAGCTGCTCAGGAATTGAAAGGAATTTCTCATAGACTTACGGAAATTGTATGATTTTAAGCTATTTATTTATCAATTGTTTTTTGTATCTTTACACGTTTTGAGGCATCCTGATTATCGAAGTCAATTTTTTTTTTAACGTTTGATCTTTGTCTGTGTATGTTAGAGGAAATTAAAAACAAGTAATTTCAGGCGATACAAATGTTTTATTTTGAAGTTAATACGTTTGTTACTAGAAAAGTTTGATATGTTTCAAGGAATAATGCGTGTGAAAGTTGTCTGAATAATTTTAAATGAATTTTTGAATTTCATAACAGATTTGAATTCATATAAATATAGGTACAGCAATGAATCGGTGGGTTGAGGGGGGCGATAGTCCCCTCATACAGAATTACTTGTCAAAAAAAGCTGCTCCGGAGCCTAATATGGATTATTTTAACATAGGTTTGCATAGTAGTACTGGTTATCTTACACCTTAATCTCCAATACGTACTTATGGCATTAAGTTTCAGAATAGGAGAAAGTCGTGTGAGTAACACACCAGATTATTTAGATTATGGAAAAAATTTTGAACACAAATTACCTCACATTTTACCTTTCACGAAAGAACATAAATTCTATTTTAAAAATTACTGTAGTACTCATGTTAAACCAAACACATTTGTATTACAAAAACTGTATATTAAAAAATAAATAAAAAGTATAATTGGTAAAATTTATATATATATATATATTTTATCTTTTTTCATGTATAAACAATTTGTTAAAATTAATATCGTGTGTGTTTTAGAAAATTAATCAGATTTTTTATTTCATATTGATATAAAATAATAATAATAATAATAATAATAATAATAATAAAATGAATAATGTTATCAATTTTGGATTATAAAGTATACAAATGATTTCATTCTTCTATTTTATTTTATTAATTTGTTTGTAAGCTTTAAAAATAGCATAAAGTTAAGCGCAAAATTCTAACTGCTAAAAGTATAGTGAAATTATTTATTGTAAAATTTAATTTCCCAGAACAAATATTAAATACATTTAGATTTTCGTTTATACATTGTCATTAAACATTTTATATTACTATTTAAATTCTTATAGTTGAAAATGTTGTAGATGTCTTCAATATAAACAAATATTGATTCAAAATAATTAAAGATCTGGGCATTTTTTAAGTACATTTATTTCCTTACTGGCGCGGCATTCTTACAAATCTTAAACACTGTAAAATTATTTAAACCAATTATTATCTCAATGTTTGTGGAAAAAAAAAAAGATATTTTTATTATTTCATTTTTTATACATATAAATCTAAATTAATGTTTTTTTTTTTTTTTTTTTTTTTTTTTTAGTTTTAGTTTTAGTGTAAGTGCTCAAGTGGATATTTAAGATAAAATTGGTTAAATATTTTTATTTTTTATTTTTTTTAAACACAAAATAAATAATACTCTTTAAACGTCAATGCTTAAACGGACATCTCCGATTTTTTTTCTGATATTAATTTGATAAACTTTAATTATAATACTAATCATATAAAAGAATAATGAAGAGTAATATCTTAAATATTCGTGGGAGGCGAAAACAGCAAGAAATAATGCACATATGTACTGATTTGTCTTTCTTTTTCTGTTTCTTTTTCTCATTTTTTAAATTATTATACAGAATTTTATTATTATTATTATTATACACATTTTGGCCTGTTGATTAGTTGTTGGAAAAATGCACAATGTAATAAACAACTGAATTTTTTTAATTCCACTTGAAAATTTAATAATAATTTTTCAGAACTGTTTTTAAAATATGTTTACTCTTCCTCTACTTTTATGTAGCGGGTGTTCTAGTGGATACTACAACGGATATTTTAAAATTTAATAATACACTAGGATATATAACATCTTTTATATCTGCAACATCCGTTTTAAAATTTCTTTTCTCCGAATTTACTTTAAATATCTTTTGACAAAATTAAAATAACCCAAATTCGACAGTTTATTTTTATTTGTCTCATCACTTTTTTGTAATTGTTGAAGTGATTTTTTTTTCAAACCCAGAAGCATAACATGATTTTGCGACCTTGAGAAAGGTGATTTCTTCAAAGTATCCCTTAGTTAACTAATTTCATCTTACACTGTAAATGATCTCCTTAAAAATCTTACATCTCCATTCTTCGTATTTTTTATACGCCACTTTAACATGAGTTTTCGATAATTTTCTAATACTGCAGAAATCACACCTTGGTCAATTAGTTAAAACATAAAAAGACTTAGTAGGTAGAAATGCAATTAGAAAAAGAAGAAAAAAATGCACTATGATAGGTCACATAATTACTGAAGAAAAATATTTCAGTTTGTTAAATTTCCACTATGTATTCTGACATTTTAGCATAGACTTCATAAATTGACCAATTCATCCATTCATTCTGCCTGAAATTTCTTGATTAAGTTGTGACATTGGTAGACTCTATTTATAAATAATTTTTATATCCTACCTTTTATTTATGCATGGTTCATACATAATTCCTTGATCGTGCTGTTTTATTATTTTTTTACGGTACACGGATAATGGTTGGTTGGTTGTTGGATTTAAGGCCGATTGACTCCTGATGTGTCCTAGGCCTAGAGGGGGAATGCCCTCCGTGGGGGTCTTTCTAAGGGGTCCTAGCCCGTATTTACGCAAGTTTCGGAGGAAACCACGGAAAACTCCGAACGGCTAGGTCGATGAGCGCGACCTGGGATCGAACCCGGCACCTCCCATCTACCAGCTTTGAGCGCAGAACCGCTCGGCCGCTGGTGGGCCACACGGATAATGAAAATTTTGTTCCATATAATGAGGTTTACAACTGTAAATATATTATCATAATAGTGCAATAAACTTTAAAACATAAAACTACAATAATATATAATTTTGTTTTAATTTTAACAATCTTTAGTGTTATACGAAAAAGTAAGACATTATTTTTCTTTTCTTTTTTTTTCCTTTTATTTTGTTATATAAAGTTAATGATTTTGTTTTTGTGCATGGATAACAACTACACCTTTCAGGTTGACTGGTTAAAAACAAAGCTAGTTACAATGCATTTAAAAAGAATATTATCTTTGATATAATATATATAAAACTCAGCTCAATCGGGTTTCTTTAAAGTAATGCTTTTTTGCTTTACTTATGTATGTAATAGAAAAATAAGAAAACATTAATGATAATAATTAAACTAAAAGTTTTCAGCGTAATAAAATCATATTCATATTTCAAATATCTCACAAAATACTACATGATAACCATTTCATAACTCGTAAAGAACATATAAATTAAACATAAAAAAAAAAAAAAAACCTTGCAGTAATATATATATATATATGTTTAAAGTATTTTTTTAGCTATATGAGGGGTATTTAAACAGATTAAGAAGCATCCTCTATACATCCCAAGGGACTAATTTACTTCAGAAGAAATGTTTAAGATACATGTTACAGATTTACTAAGTGTATCATTAAATTAACTTTGAAATAGGCTGACGAAATTTATTGGAGATTTTTCTCATTTAAAAGAAATGAACTTATCTAAATCTTAGAATTTGATCATTAGAAGTAGAAAAAAAAGTTAAACTATATTTAAAATTGCATTTCAAAAAGAAATAAAGAAATTAAAATGTCCCCCTTTTTTTTTTTTCTTTTTTTGTAGAACGTAATTATAATGTTGTCGAAATAATAAGACATAATATTTGAATTTTGTGCGAAAGAAATGGTAATATTTAGATATTTTATAGGGAATATTTCCCATATGTATATATATTTATATGTATATATATATATATATATATATATGTATATATATATATATATATATATATATATATATATATATATACAGGGTAATTCGAAAAAACTACCCCGATATGTGAGACCATAGCTACCATACCGTTCCGAGAAACTGAATAAAATTTTGGTGGAAGATATATTGAGGTATGCGCTCAAGAAAAACAACAGTTAAACTCTAACAGTTACGGTTACAGTGAGAAAATTTCGAAAATTTCAAATGGTAACACTTACTTATTTCTATTGAAATGTAATCTCCATAGCAAAAAACCATAAATAGCGTTGGAACGGTACCTCTAGCACGAAAATCGGCAGCGCTAGCAGGCTAACAAAAAAAAGGAAAAAAAACGACTGTTACGTGCCTACCAGAGCACCACTTTAATTTTTTTTAATGACGTCACATTTCACACTGAGTCTTTGGTTCAGACTAAAGTGTACTGATTCTGCTTTGAAACGAAACGAAGATGCCAAGGTATCCTTAATTTCGTGTAAGGCTATTAAATAAAGGCTTTAATTTCATTGTTAGTCGTAAGACGCTGTCATAATGACGTCATCACAGTACGTGAAAAACAAGGCATTGTAAAATGGCAATCAAAACCGATTTTAAGGATGATAATGATGTTTACCAGTAAGTGGCATATTGTTCACAGAGCAAGAAAGCAAGATACACATCACGCATTTCAGAATGGCCTTTTTTTCACTTAGTTTGATGACGTCACTCATGACGGTGTCTTACAACTAATAACGAAATTAAAACCCTTATTCAGTAGACCTACATGAAATTAAGGATACCGTAGTCTATTTTTCTCTTTTCGAAGCAGAATTAGTAGACTTTAGTGACATCCGAAGACTCAGCGTGACATGTGACGTCATTAAGAAAATGTAAGTCGTGCTCTGGTAGGCACATGGTTTCTCTTTTTTTATTAGTATGCCTAGCGTTGGTTATTTTCATGCTAGAGGTACCGTTCCAACGCTATTTATGTTTTTTTTGCTATGGAGATTCCATTTCAATAAAAAAAGTAGGTGTTGCCATTTGAAATTTTCAAAATTTTTGTCACTGTAACCGTAACTGTTAGAGTTTAACTGTTGTTTTTTATATAATTTTTGAACGCATACCTCAAAATACCTTCCACCAAATTTTTATTCAGTTTCTCGAAACGGTATGGTAGCTATGGTCTCATATATCGGGGTAGTTTTTTTCTAATCACCCTTTATATATATATACATATAAAGTCATGTCGGACAAAAATATAATATTTTTACAGAAATAAATATAATTGTTCCACGGAATATATACTGCGCATATGTTAAAAATGTATTTAAGTATTTTGACATTGAAATTTAAATTTTAAAAAGGCCAAATGTAATCTAATAATCAGGTTTTTCAAAATGATAACTATATTATTGTTTCTAATACAATCATTTAAATAATAGATGTAAGAAAAAAAAAATGTGTTAATTTATGCACGAATCTTGAGATGCACGAATCTTAGACTATTCAAGTTAAAAACAAAAGACAAAAGGGATAAAATAGAATTTTAGCAGTGAGAAACTAGAAAAAGTTATGTAATATTTAAGAACAAAGACTTAACATTTCAGAATCGAGTAAACTCCTTTTTGCAACGAAAGCCATGCCTTTACAGAATTTTTCTAAAACTTTACATTATAAAACAAAATTATTTTACATACTTCCAATTAAATCATTTAAATTTTGTCTTCAGCATTCAATGTAGTACAGATTTATAATTATTTAAAAAAATATTACTTAAATTCTTGTAAATAATTGTAAATGCACATATATATTTTTTCAAACATACTTGCAAGCTATTCTTAAAGAAAATATGAATTATATTTTGGATACATATTAAAGTATTTCAAAAATGTATTTAAGTATTTTGACATTGAAATTTAAATTTTAAAAAGGCCAAATGTAATCTAATAATCAGGTTTTTCAAAATGATAACTATATTATTGTTTCTAATACAATCATTTAAATAATAGATGTAAGAAAAAAAAAATGTGTTAATTTAAAATGTTTAAAAATTATAGATTTGATTTCAATAAAGGTACAATCGGTAACAAAAGTGTCCGAACACTAGCAAAATTTCCTATGTTAAAAAGTACACTTAATGCTGTTTTGTTAAACAAATCCTTGTCGAATCCACGTCCTTAGACTGACTAAGAACTGAATTCGACAAGGATTTATTTAGCAAAACTGTATTAAGCGTACTTGTTTTATATTACAATTTTTTCTAGTGGTCGGACTATTTGTTACCGACTGTAAATTATATTGACATAAAATTCTTTTATATTATTTTTAAATATTATTATTTTTTCTTTCTTACTATATGGAAATTGTATCATTACGATATAATGCTACTACTACTATACTCCTGCTCAAAATTTTAGCAAGATTTGAAAACGATCAGTTTTTTTTTTCAATGTAAAAACTTATCTATCGCTGAAATGTTTTCAAACATTGGGCGTTTAGGTCTTCCTCATGTATTTCAGTAAAGATTGGCTTAAGACAACATTTAGGGGCCGGTAACAAATTGAACAAAATCAATAATTTTTGCGATAACATCATTTAATGAACGAAATGATCTGTAAATTTAGGGAGTTTTAATATAGACAGTACAATCTGTGTATCGATTTGTGTGGTGATAGCATGTTAAACAAAGGAGATATAATCATTTATTTTAAAAGTCAAAAATAAATAAATAAAACATTTTTTTTTTTTTTTTTTTTTTTTTTTTTAATCATATACAGAGTTTTAAACGAAAATTATTCTCACTTTCAGGCGAATTGAAAAAAAGAAAAAAAAAAAAAAAAAAAAAAAAAAAAAAAAAAAAAAACACTTTTGAAACAATGTACTACATTTAGATTAATAATATCTTAAATAGCTCATGGAATATGAGTATTTGTATGAAAAATATTTTCAATACGCATGTGCGAAAGATAGAAAAAAACCATATATATTTGGGATTAAAAGCTACATATATTGGGCAACCTTCGCAAAACTTCATTTAAATAGAGTAAAAATTCAGCAAATTGGCGGCGAAAGAACGAGCAAGATTGAAACTTTTTAAGAGTTGAAATTTCTTAAGAGGTTTTTTAGATGCTGTGTAAATTTAAAGAACCAATTATTTCCACCTCTTTCAAAAGTTCTTTTTTGTGAAACATCCCTTATGATCTCCCGAAACTTAGTAAATAAACAAAATTATAATATGGTTTCAAGCTTATAAGAAGTTTTCCAAAAAAAAAAAAAAAAAAAAATTAGAGCGTGGTTGAAATAATTGGATATTTGGATATCAAATTAATTACATGGCACGTGAAAATATATAATTTCAACTCTATTAAAATAACTGAAATCTAGCTCGTACTTTTACTGACAATTTGCATAATATTTACTCTATTGAAATGAACTTTTGACAAAAGTTGCCTAATATATCTAGTTTTTTACCTATGTAATAAAAAGTTTCTTATCATTCGCGCATGCGTAGTGAAAATGTGTTTTTCATAAAAATGCTTATATTTCATGAAATAATTAAGATATTTGTATTCCAATGGCAGTATATCCCTTTAGAAGGATTATATTATTATTATTATTTATTTATTTATTTATTTTTTTAAATTTATCTGAAAGTGGGAATAAATTTCGTTTTAAACACTGTATATTATAAATAAAAAACATGCTGATTTTTTTTTTTTTTTTTTTTGGGGGGGGGTATAATAAATGCTTATATCTCCGTTATTTGACATGCTATCATCACACAAATTCATCATCAAATTGTACTGTATCTATGTTAACATATACTGCAGTTGCAGATCATTTCGTTCGTATAATGATACTGGGTGATCAAAAATTATTTTGATTTTCTCAATTTTATACCGGCCCCTAAATGTTGTCTTAGGCCAGTCTTTACTGAACAACATGAGGAAGTCCCAGTTCTTTAAATACCCAAAGTTTGAAAACATTTCGTCGAGAGATACGTTTTTTAAGTTGGGGAGAAAAAAAAAAGATCATTTGCAAATTTTGCTAAATATTTCTGCAGGAGTTTAATAATAATAACGAAAACAATTTACATCTTAAAAATAAATATATGGAAAAATATTATAAAATTTATATTTTTTCAGTGTCCTTTTTTCCTAGCCTAGACAAATATATCAATATACCACAAATATATCAGTATGTCACATTCTAAAATCATAAATATACTTATTATAAAAATTTTGGAATTTTTAAAATTATAGGAACATATACGAAAGCTTATCCAAATTTCAAGAGCATATCTAAAGTTACTTTAATTTAAATATTTTATTTTATTTAAAATTTAATAAAATTACACGTATATATATTTTTTTTTAAGTTCAAGACGATAATTTAATTTATTGCAATTGAGCTTATAAGTAATTTAAGAATTACTTTGCATTAAAAAAATTAATAATAATACAGAAAATAATATTTTTATTATTTAATAAAGACATTTCCAAATATCCACGTGTTCTTCAATCTTAATTACGAAACAAAGGTTAAAAATAAATATATCCAAGCATATCCGTTTATTACGGATTATGAAAATACTGAAATGAGAAAGTACGGTGAGGTATCACATTCAGTTTCGGTTATAGAAAATTATATTTTATTTACATAATTTAAAACAAACACCAGTTCACTTATACTCTTAAAACGGCAAAGCAAAGTCATAAAAGATACATAAATTCAGACAACGTAAAGGGGTACATTAAAAAGAACTATACATAAAACATATTTGAATCTCAAATTCTTTTAAATATTTCATTTCAAGTATATCCAATAAAAATCTTGCATGCTACGTGAATACAATTTATTTCATTTGTTTTACTCAGTATATTCATCGTTAGAAATGCGAAATGTTAAATAAAATAGAAACGGGAATATTTTATATCATAAATTCACTTGATATTTTTATATCATACATACATGGTGTAGTATAAAAATAAATATCATTTTAGTTTTATTTTACTGTATTTGAGTGTTTCTTTCTTGTTCTTTTATTATTGATTACATACACCTACAAAAGTAATGTCGGCAAAAGTTGATTTGATAATTTTAGCTGATACATATCATTTTTGGTGTGCTGAAATCGAAATTGAAGCCTGTTTTTCTCTTTCCCTTATAGATTTCTGTCAATACAGGGTGTCTACCGACACATTTTCTTCCGTGACTCGTCTACCAACTTTTAGAGTATGTTTCCATGATTAATTATAATTACTAATTATAACTTATTTCTAATCAAATATAATCATGAAACTGTGTTGGTAGACAATCTGTATTATCAAAACTCTATGCATGATAGAGAAAAACTGGCTTAATTTTCGGTTTCACCACTCCATGATTAGCTATAATTATAAAAACAAAACTTAATTGCAGACCTCTGTAAAAATACATTTTGTTTAGCATAAAATTACAGCGATGGAACACGGGGGCAGGATTAATATCGGTATTTTTTAAGAAACTTCCCTAACTATAATATCGTGGATGTAAGAAGTATAAAAATTTCTTACATTGATAGTGGTATACATTCTGCGCCCGTGTTCCATCCCTGAAACCAATTAAAGTGCCTGCCTACCTTTAAAACGCAATTTTCGGCCAACACTTCGATTTTCTATTTTTGGGTTATTGTTAAAGCCTGACATTTTAGCTTTGAATTTTGTTTCTATCTTGCTTAGAACCTGAGTTACAGTATGCTGACCAGATGTCCTCATTTTTTGAAGACAGTGCGTTTTTGTAAGCCGTTTTTGTAAGTTTTAAATTTTTTTACAATTATTCCTCATAATTATTAGTATTTTGGTCCCTATTTATGAAGAATGTAAAATTATGTTCCTAATTAGGGAATTGTATTAATTATTAACGCTTTTAATTTATAAAGGTACACTAATCTGATCACCATAGTTACAGGCATTTTAATATTAATCACTCGCCAGTTTTTGAAACCGGAAGTGACTGGAAATGACCCGCAAATGTTTGTTTACATGAATGTTTTACTCAATATAAGCATCAAAATTTGTTACTGAAAATAAAATGAAATTTAAAAAGAAAATTAAAAGCTTTGAAATAAATCAGGAACTTATTAAAACTATTTTCTGTTTAATAGGTAAAATCTTATTTTTAAATATGTTTTCTGCTTTTCCTCAAAATGAGATTTTTAGCCTGTTGCTTTATCCCAAAACATCATTACTCCAATAGTTATAATTAAAACGTTATAACTTTGACAAAATACTCTAAAAAAGTTGTTTTAGGGACTGAACTACGACAACGAATCTAGCTAAATTATTTTTTGATTTTTTGTCGATAGAAGCTATGAAATGCCATGTATATTCATGATTTTTTCAGTATGTAAAAATGTTATCTTCTCTAAAATATTAAATATAATGGTTATAGATCTCAGAGTAGTTCACTCCCTTAAGGCCCTTTCAATAATCTAAATAAAATTTACAGAAAAAAAAAATCTTTATTTAAATTTGACATATGATGTTTTGTAAAAGTGCTTTTTTCCCCCAAATTTTATGCATATTTTGAGCCTAAATATCAAAATATTTTAAAATTTGCATATTTTTTTCAGATTATTCGTTTTTTTTTTTTACTATGTTCTGTCATATATTGCACACAAATAGGCAATTTTTTACTTAAAAAAATATAAAAAATGGTGACGTGCCCTTAGCGACCGTGCTCTTAGCTGAATGTGCCCTTAGCAGAATGGAAAGAAAGGGAAGAAGGAGGAATAGAAGAAACCGTGCCCATAGGGGAAATAAGAAGGTGTGCGAGTAACAGATTGAAATATGTTATTCAGATGCACAAAATAATGCTTTCAATAGAATGTAGTATGATTAGCATTAGATTTACAGAGTCACAAAAAAATATTCAGTTACACTGAGGATTTTCGTTTACTTTAAGCGTATTCATAAATGTGTATCACATTCACATAAAAAAAAAAAATGGTAGTATAATTCTACCATTTTTTTAAATTATTTGATTTGAATTAGTGTATTTGTCTACTCTAATGTCCGTTTGTCCACCTCCAGCATTCGTAAATATTTTAAGAATTTTTATTATTACTTTCTTCCATATTCAATAAAAGAAAGTATTGAATTCGTAAAAATATCGACTTCCGGTTTTCGACGGATTTACACGTTTTGAGAGCTCCAGAACACGATTTACTATTTTTTGAAAATGTGTGTCTGTGTGTGTGTGACAAAAATTTTGTGGTAATTGTATCTTCGGAACTACTGCTCAGATTTGCATATAAATTTACATGTAGATGTACCTTGAGCTAAATTAGTGTCTGTCAACTTTTGGTGCCAAACGCTCAACAAATGACACCGCTATACAGCGATTTCCACAATTTAAGGGGAAGCTAGATCTCAGGTTCTGTTGCGTATAATCAATCAAAACTTGATATAAGAGAAGGCCATTATGAGACATTGTGCTGATTTAATTTGAATGTTTATGGACCGACAGGTGGCGCTGCTTTACAGCGATTTCTGCAATTTAAGGGAAAAGCAAATAGGAAATTAAGAGCAGCATTTCTGTTTGTGTTAAGCATTTTTAACACTTTCGGAAAGTATTTCAGAGTGATTATGAATTCAGTTAGTCTATATGTCTGTCTTTCTGTCTGTCCATTGTGTAATAACGTAATTAGACATGGAACATAGAATGTTATACGATACAACGAGTACGTACAGTTTGAAAGTGTCGATAATCAAAATCTACCTTATGATTTTTCGTTTTTGTTTTAGTTTTAAAAGGTGTAAAGCTTAATTAGATTTTCAAAAACTTAAATAAAATCATAAAATGATAATAATGTCGTATGGAGTACTGTGATTCATTATACTTTATATCGTTACAGATCACCGTTCCCTCAAAAAACGGATATTCTACAGTAATCATACCTTTTTTTGCGACAGGTTACTCCTGAAGCAAAATATAGCCAGTGCTAAATGTGGATAAATTGCAGAGGAAATTGAAGAGTTCATTTTTTTTTATTATTTTTTTTTTAAATTTATAATACATTTCCGCTAAAAACACGTATGCTCAAAGTATGCCACCGAGAGGGGATAACATTTCTGCTAAAGACACGGGTTTATAGATTTCCGCTAAGGGCACGGCCCACTAAAAAATCACCTCCGGCGGTAGGCAGACACCTTAATCGTTTTATTTTTAGGAACATATGAAAAAAATGCTTGTTGGATTGCAAATTAAGTTATTTAAAAAATGCACCCAGGAATTTATTTTATACTAGATGAAATATCCAGTATTTCCGGCTTATCTTAAAAAAAAAAAAAAAAATTAATGTAAGTATTAAAAAGACTATAATACTTTGTACTTCGAATGTCCAAAGTCCCTTCCACATTGTGCGACAGACACTCTTTGTTGGTCTCATTCCAACATCTTTTAAAAGCCTAAAGCATAATTTTAATACCTTCAAGAATGTAATGGAATACAGTGGTTTCATTACCATTAACTAATTTCTGAGTATGGTGGTTTACAGCCTATATACATCATGACCTCTCCTTTGCCTTCATTTTTAGGTAGATTCCTTACAGGAAATTTACCTATTGCAATGGTTCTCATGACACGACTTCTGGAAAAATTCTTCATATCTTCATTGATCATTATATGATTATTGATCATTATTGATCATCATGAATTTTCTTTAAAATACTTTAAAACTGGGTAATTATTTTTAATCATACTGCAGTTATCGTCTGACTCTAAAGCGTTTAAGATATTATTGAGTAAATAAAAAAGTTTTTTACCGGCTTTGTAATTATAAGTAAAATTACCACAAGTAACGTAACGAAATTGAATGGGATTTTTATGAAATTTAACATTAATAAATAGGTATGGAAAATTAAAACTGTTTCTATTTATATTGAGTTTTTTTTTTTTTTTTTTTTTTTTTTTTTTTCAAAAGCCAAAATCCTTTTTCTTATAATAGAGGGGGAGTCATTTAATTTTTTGTATGAACAATTACCGGAATATTCTTTGGTAAGTAACATCTTGTAAAAAACTTTACAAAAAATAGCAAAAATATTTCCAGCTTTGTTAACGGTTAGTTTTATCAAAATTTGGCTTTTGATAAAAAACTCAATATAAATGGAAACAGTTTTAATTTTCCATACCTATTTATTAATGTTAAATTTCATAAAAATCCCATTACATTTCGTTACGTTACTTGTGGTAATTTTGCTTATAATTACAAAGCCGGTAAAAAACTTTTTTATTTACTCAATAATATCTTAAATGCTTTAGAGTTAGACGATAAATGCAGTATCATTAAAAATAATTACAAAATTTTAAAGTATTTTTTAAAAATTTCAGAAAATATTTTTACTATTAATACTTATGATTTTTAAAACCTTTTTGGTAGTATTCCACATTACTTTGTTCTAGAATTTTTTTTAAAAAATGTACGACGAGTTTTATCATGTAATAGACTGCGATAAAGTTTACTGGATTAATCTTATTAAATTTTGCATCTTCGAAAATGTTTTGTTTAACGGTGTTAATTATTTTTTACAAATTCTCGGTATCCCGATGGGAACAAGTTACTCGAGTGCCTTCGCCAACATTTTTTTGTTTATGTTTGAAAGAAAATTCAAAGATATTACGTTCTATAGATATATTGATGAAGTAATTACAATAAACTGTGTAGATTTTGCGAAGTATGCAGCTGAAATTTATCCCTCCGATCTTGTCTTAAACCGTATTGACTCGGAAGAACAAACTTCTTTTCTGGATTTAAAAATTAAAAAAAAATAGATAATAACTGGTTAATTGGGATTTATGATAAAAGACAAGATTTTAACTTTAAAGTTTGTAATTTAACAAATTGGTTCTCCGGTGTTAGTCATAATGTTTTTAAAAATATCATGTTCACCCAAATAAATAGAATTAAAATGATTTGCAATAACAATTTAGACCTGAATCTGGCTATGAAAAATCTCAAAAATATACTAACTTTTAACCGCTATCCTGATTTTTTAATCAATAAACATTTCAGTATTCTTGATGACAATCCCACTTAAGGTTTGTTGTTCTATTTTGGGCGACATTTAAGTGCTGGTAAGTGCCCTACTAGCTGAAAAGGGTTCTATGTTTATAAAGGGGGGGGGGGGTTCAATTTTCCATTTTCTGACTATTCCAGTTTGTCCACGTATGTATTTATCTATTCTTGTTTTATTTAATTTCTTGTATTTTATATTTGACGTATTATATTTCTTCAATTTTATATTTGATGTATTATATTTCTTCAATTTTATATTTGATGTATTATATTTTGTGCTTCATTTCTGAATTTAATTGCTTTTTATGCTATGTGTTAATTAAAATTCGTTTGCTGTATGATCGTGCTTCCACCTGTGAGAAGTTGGGGGCTAGAAACTTGTTTTTTTTTTTTTTTTTTTTAGTTAATACCAGCGTTTCGTCAGAAACTTCTCATATTCCTTTCCCTACATGGGGGAGCTCCCCTGAGGAAGGCCCTCATGTGTTTTGGATTAAATTTTCATCTTTTTTTTTTTTAATTATTATTATAGTTTTATATATCCTTTTGCTGCTTTTGCGCATTGGTTTATAAAAACTTTGTTCTAGTTCTATTTATTTAATTATTCAGGTTTTACTCCCTCCTATATTTAAATTTTATTATATATATATATATATATATATATAGATATAAACACATTTGCGACCGTTGACGAGAATTTACGTCATTTGAAAATCTGTAACTCCGCCAGTGGACTTTTCTTTAGGTTACATATATTATATTATTTCTTAATAATATACCCTATATTAACATGTGTGTAATCCGTGCACTACGCTACGGATACAAATATTTTCTTTAGAATAACGCCCGAAGGCGGAGCTTACTGTGAAAAATACAAAAACTTGCGGTCGCGAAAATGTTAAAAAGAGGACGTTATTTGCTTCATATTATATATGTCATAATTTTTTTTTCGGATATTTACATAAAAGACTAATAGATCCTTTTTGAAAATGAAAAAAAAAAAAGAAAAAGATAGAAAAAAAGAAAGACAAAAATAAAAGACAAAGACAAAGGCAAAGAAAGAAGAAAAGGATTTCGTAAAGAAGTTTGTATATTAATACATAGATAAAATTATTTGTCTCTTAATAAATAATAATAATAATAAAAATAATAATAAGATGAAAAATTTTAAAATTCGTAAAATGATATTCACTTCAAGGAAGTATTGAAGCGTGTTCGATTTTACAATTATTGGTGCTTTATTATTTATAGATATGCATACACATTTCTCTCCTTGTGAATTTATTACTTCATATTACTTCCTTTCATACGATTGATAAGTTATCTAATGTTGATTTTATAAGCCAGAAATATGCAATTTTTTACTGTTGTGCACTTCTAAACAAATAATGAAACAACAAGTGACAAATAAGTAAAAATTTAGCATGTATATATTCTTCATTTTCGAAATAAATAAGATCAAACTAAACAACTAAGGTTGCCATTTAATGTGGCCATTTAATGTGGCCATTAAATGTTGCCATTTAATGTTTAACGGAGGGTTGAGGGGGGCTACCGCCACCCTCAACCCTCCGTTTCATTAATGCACCTACATTTATATAGAATTTAATTCGGTTATTAAAAATAATTCTCTTTTTAAAAAATAATTTATTAAAATTATTATTTAAAAAAATTATCTTGTATGATAAGGCAGACAATTTCCATATTAGAGAAGTAGCATAACACCAAATATCCAAAAAAAGTCCTTTTTATTCGCAATATTAAAAAAAAAAAAAAAAAAAAGTTTTTTTTTTTTTTTGTTAAAAGTAAAAAAAAAAAAAAAATCGATAACTTTGTTTTAAATTATCGCAGATCGATGGTTCAACCATTCGTTTTAAAGGTATTGGCGAGCTCTATTGAAAGATACCCATCATGAAAATTTACTCCCCTCGAGGGGGGACTTCCCCCCCCCCCAGCGGGGAGGCGAGGCTCCTACATACACAAAATTTTTTTCCCAGTTAACTATCTCTATTGCAAAGAATATATATTCGTTTCATTTGGTTTAGTGCAGTCTATAGACGTTAAACTCTACTTTCCTGCAATTTTCCCCCATAGACATAATGTATTAGAATTTTCTTGATTGTCCCTGTACACAAACCATTTGCTTGATCTTAACACTAGAATTACGGCGATCTTCGTATACCTAGAAATACGGCAGGGGTCATTTTGACCCCTGCAAATAAAATCTGTATATTTCCCTACATAACATTATATATTTTTGAAAATCTAATAAAAATAAACTAAATCACAATGATTAAAGTATATTTTAAAGGGTATGGACAAATAGCTGGCTGAATATCGTTGAATTTCTTATTATTCCTTTTTGAGCATATAGTACTAGTTCCTGCTTTGGCATTCTTAATTATGTCAGAATTTGAATTATTGGGAACTTATTCATTTTTACTTTCACATAAGCTAGAAGATGATATCACATGATCTCTCATTATAACAAATTCTGAATCACTGGAGGTTCCTTTTTCATCTCTATTTGAAGAATTGTTATCCATTTCAAAACCAGAATCGCAATCAGATAGTTCTTGCTTCAATTTATCTCTTTCTTCTTGCGTTAGTCCTCTTCTATGAGCCATTAGTATATAATAAACTCACATAAGTACAACAAAATAATTTATCAAAAATTGTTATTATATATAACAAACAAAATGCCTAACAAAATCTACAAACGTTTTCTCGAACATAAGCTCTTTTATCTGTTCTCATTTTACAAGTGAATGCATTCCGAAAATTCAAATCACGTGACTGGCAGGTGAGAGATTACACAAAAACATAATTTCCTTTTCTTTTATTTGTTTTTTGTTTAGCAGGTGAAAACAAAAATAGTTTACCACAGAAAAAATATTCAGACACATTTCTTTCTCACAGGGGTCAAAATGACACCTGCCCGTATTTCTAGGTATAAGCCTTTTTTAAGACTAAAAGTAAAATAAGGTTTTCTTTGAAACTTTATTTTTTTGAAAAGCATATTGATTTAGGAAAAGTCAAGAAAGGATCAAGATATTTGTGAAAAAATAGAAGAACCATCGAAGAAAAAAGTTTGCTTGGGGTCAAAATGACACCTTCCGTAATTCTAGTGTTAACGAAAAGCTTACTGTAGCATCCCTATATGATACACATTTAGAATACCAAGTTTTAACTTTCTGCCATGATTTGTTTTTGAGATATGCTGATAACAGACAGACACACACACACACACACACACACACACACACACACACACACAGACACACAGACCGTTTGCTAAAAACATGATTTTCGTATTCAGGGGACCTAAAAACTTGTAAATATAACAAAATATCGCGTTCGAAAATTTGACCCAAAAACAATACTTTCTCTACCTTATGGGTAAGAGAAAGTAAAAATGCCTTATACGCATATTTCTAAATTAGTTAGCGTTGTGAAATATAATGTGTCCTATTCGATTTTTTTAATTAAAATTTATATATAATTTATAATCTTATGTATGTTTGTTTTAAATTTATTTAAAACTTTTTTCCTTTAATTTGAATTTTTTCTTAAACACCAATTCATTTCTTCAGCGTAATAATCTTATTATTTATAATCCAAGATGTGTTATTACGTTTACAGCGCTAATTTTAAAAATTATTGCGTCGAATAGAAACTAATTTATAACCAGTACACATAAATCACTGAGGACGATTTTTTTTTCAATCTCAAAATGAAATGTGCACTCTATGTTAATTTGATAGGATTATTCTTTTTTTGTAATTTCGATATTCAGTATGAAACCTCTAGCTCAATTTGTTAACAACAACAACGTAGCCCTTATTATGCCACTATTTTACCTTATTTTAAAGAAATGGGGAAGGATTGAGAAAAATTTCAGCAGTATAATAATTATGATTTTCAATGAAGAATTTCCATTCCAAATATCACGTTTCTAGCTCAAACGTTTCCGAACACCTGATTTTAGCCCAAATGCATTTCTTTTAGTTGTTGAGTAACTTTGACCTTTTTAATAATTATGAATTTAAACGAAGTATTTACATACTAAGTATAAAATTTCTAGCTTAAAAAACTTCCATATTGCAGAACATACTTCTATTTTTAGCCCAATTTCAAACATTTAAGGCGATTGAGTAACTTTTATATAACTTAGTGAATACAAAATTTGTTATTAATTATTTAAGCTTCTTCATTATCTCCAAGTTTTGCTTCAGTTAACGTGTTTAAAGTGAGTGAAAAAACTTTAATATGCATATAAAAAACCAATAAACATTATTTAATATCAAAAGAAAGAAGAAAAGACTTTACTTTAAAACAAATTATTAATTACAAATATTCCGAACCGAAAGACAATGCATTATAATTTCATTTAAAAGAATATTAATTCTATTTTTTTTTTTATAAATTTAAATTTATTTGTAAGAAAGTGATTTTTTTTATTAATATTTAAATTAATATGAAGAATATTATTTTTTGATAATATTTCACTTCTATAGTAAAATATAATATCATAGCTCACAAATAATAATAAAAAATTGTAATTAATTAATTAATATATAAAATAAAATAAAATAAAGTAAAGTAAAATAAATAAATAAATAAATAAATCCACATCTTCAATGAAACAGTATATTGTATACACACATGTGCAATTAACACAACATTCCCTAAAAATTTTATTTTTAAAATTTTAATAATATGATAACATAAAATGTTGGCATATATTAATAATAATAATAATAAAAATAATAAAAATACCATATACGTTATATTAAAATAACTCATGCTAATATGCGTAAATATCTTGTTACAACAATTTAAAAAAATTATAGAATTAACATGTTCTAAGTAGAATGATTTCATATATTTGAAAAAAAAAGGTTAATGAACTACATTAACTAAATCAGGTAAGATAAATGTTACATTTTGTAAAACGCATAGAGGGACATTACCTGATAACTTTTATCTGGGAAAAAAAAAAAAAAAAAAAAAAAAAAAAAAAACATTCGTAAAATCTTTTGTTTTACGACCAAAATTACACAAAAGAGAGAAAAGTAATTTCTCTAATCCTCTGAAAATGATTTTGGCAGAAAATATGTTCCACTTCATTATTATTAGATCCCAGGAGTAAACCCCATTACAGAAGTCTGTAATCAACTAAAAGTCTTTTTCAGATAAAGTTCTGAGGAAGTTTCTTATCATTTCACAAATTCCAGAATTCAGTTAAATACTTTTTTTTAAATATATATATATAATGAACTTCAGTCTAAATGTCATCATTTTATAAAAAAAAAAAAAAAAAAAAAAAGAAAAGAAAGATAGAAAAGAAATGAAATAAGAAAAAAACCTTTCTTTTTTTTCTTTCCTTTTGTATTTTAATGATCAATCGTAACTTTAAATGTAACTTTCTTAAAATAAGAATATAATAGTTGAGATTAATGCGATTTAAATTTTATATGCCTATTCATTACATACATGCGTATATACATACATATAGATAGATAGATAAACTAGATATATAGATATGTACGTCAATAGAAACATACATATACATACATATATATATATATATATATATATATATATATATATATATATATATATATATATATATATATATATATAAACTTTTTCAAAAAAAAAAAAAATAATAATAATAATAAGAAGAAGAAGAAGAAGAAGAAGAAGAAAATAAAAAAATATATATAAAAATATATATATAATATATATAATAAATAATATATATAATAAAAATATATATAATAAATAAAAAACATATATAATAAAAACACAGAAGTTTATGTAATTTAATAATAATAATAATTATATATATATATATATATATATATATATATATATATATTGATATGTATGTTTGTGCGTGTAAAAAAGTTGCAATCAGAAGCTATTAACCAGAAAAAAATGTATACTGAATAAGAAAATTATTTTTTAAATTCATCTGATACTATTTTTATTATATATTTATTACAATTAAATCACACCTTTATGTATAGAATAATTCTGATTACACATAAATAGATCTGAGATCATTTAATGTTAAATCATTATTAAAAACGGTATTTGATAATTCTCATTAATTTAAAAGTTATCATTAAAAAATCCACGATAATTCTTTAATGGATCAAATATATTTTTAATAAGATATTTTGGTTTTTTTTTTTTTTTTTTTTTTTTTAGGACTGAGGACTGTTAGTCTCAATCTGGGATTTTTACGGTGTCATTTTTCGACAGTTGGACATTTATCGAAATCTAAAATTTATCGAAAATATAATTGAATAACTTGAAAGTAATGTTATGATTTGAAAATAAATAAATAAATAAATAAATAAAATAAAATATTACTAACAGTCCTCCGTCCTAAACTAAATTCTGCTTTTGCCAAAATTTCATCCAAATATTTTTTTTTTTTCAAACACAAAGAAAATAAAAGAAAATAATAATAATCAGTTTCGAAAAACACATTATCGAAAAAGTTTTTTTTTTAATAGTTTTGAATTAGGAAATAAAAAGTGCGCGTGGAAAATGAAATAAAAATACGTAAAAAAATGAATTTAATGATTTAGTTTTTATATAAAATATGATCGCGTGATATCTTAAAAAATAGATGTAAAATTTAAAGTTTATGTGGTGCGTGTGGCATCTATAAAAATTGTTTTAAGAAATAGAATAGAATAAAGAAAGCAACGATGTTGGTTTCATTTTGTTATATAGTTTAATTTATTGCATTTTATAGAAGTAATATCTACCGAAGGAATAATTTCTTATGTTAAAACTATAGGGAATTGTCATGCGAGCACATGCGATGCTACTTTATTTATTTATTATATATATATATTCTTAATTACCTATATTTGTCAACAGAAAGAAGGGTGGTTCCTTTAATAAAAGTGGATGGACTACAGTAATCAAATTAAGAATAACTGAAAGAAATTAGGAATTTAAACATGAGGAACTCTCTCTCTCTCTCTCTCTCTCTCTCTCTCTCTCTCTCTCTCACACACATACACATATATAGTATATACTATTGATTCTTGTGCATGTTTCGTGTGATCAAGTTGCACGCAATGCACTGGACCGATTGTTCTCAGTGTTTATCATCAGAGAAACGGTTTAGGCAGACAGGGCACATTTCATCACAATCGTAATCATTACTGCTAGTATCATCATAAGGAATATCAACTAAGTACACAAATTTTTGTAAACTTTTTTAATAAAATTTTGACGAGTAATCTCTTTGTTGCATTTCGATATATAAATAACATAAGTATATTTCAATTAGGGTTAAAAGAGAAAAAAAATTAGAAATATATATATATAGATATATATAGATATTAAACTTTGAAAAATAAAATAAAATAAATAAATAAATATATTGCAAACCTGATCTAGTACCTTAAATATTATTTTCTTGAGATTTTCAAAATAGTTTTTGTAATGTTAACATTTTAAAACTATGTAATTTTATTTTTAAATATCTTAGAAAAGTCATGCTATTTTTTTTTTCTATTTTTACGTGGTCAATTACCATTTACGGTTGCTTTTTAGCAATTATAGGCAAAATAAAATCGCTTTATTAACTGACAATGTGCTCTAAATATGAAAAAATGCAAATTAGGAAATTACGTATTTAAGATGCCAGAACACCATCTTAAGTAAGTAAAAATGCAAGATATCTGATAATGGCAGGGATTTCTAGTTACGTTACTCATTATACGTATACTTTAATACAAGAAATGTCAATATGCGCATATTACACTTCCAGGTGTTATTGAAAGCTTAGTAATGGTATAGTTTAGTTTATAAGGGTTTATCGATTTGTGGCATCTTTTATCTGATATAGACAATTATTTATAAATTCTCCATATATATTTTTTAGATAAATACCAGTCTCTTTTCTTTTTTTCAGTTTTAAAAAAAGAAATTATATTCATTATATTATATGTAATAAAGTTTTCATTAAAAATAAATGGTCATAATAAATCTGTATTTCATAATATTTAAACAGTTTGAAACTGAATTCGGCATTTAGAAAAAGTATATTTAACAAATCAAGACGGTTTTGTCATAAAAAACATATAAAAAAATATGTTTAATGAATAACAGTTCTTTGTATTATTATTATTGTTATTATTATTATTAGTATTTTGTGTGCATTCTAAGTTTCCTAGCCTATAAAATAGTGATGCTTAAGATATATGCGTTTTTCAGTTAATAAAACTTTTTAATAAGTAATGCAGCATTCTAAGAGACTGACAAGTTGAAAAGTGTGTATTTAGGGTGCCTGGCCGTCATTTTGAAAAAGAAAAACTTCAGTTTATCGGAAAATAGCATGTACACTCGGGGGAAAAAAATCGCAGCACTCGCTGTAATTTCATTATTAATTGACGCAGAATAATTTATTAGACACCATTCAACAGGAAATTAAATGCACTTTTTAAAAATGCTGTTGAATTTTGAATTAGGGGTTATCTACATATTGAAATGAGCGCTAACTTTGATTTTTTCAATGGCAACACCTAATTTTGACTTCATATTCGAATTTCTGAGAGTCTGGCTGTGCGGAAAAGTATACTGTTTGTATACTTTATCTTTAGTATTTATAGAGTTATAATCAAAAATGTGTTAGGGGGCTATCTGTAAATGTAGAAAAATAAAATTAAGATCCTATAAGAAACAGATAAAATTTTAATGTTTTACACCGGAAATATTTCTAGAAAAAAAGAATTATGAAAATTAATAAAAAAAAATTATCGTTTTCCAGTTTTTTGATTATCCTGAATTCAGTTTCTTAGATTTGTATATTCTTCAGTATTTTTTAAAATAATTTTAGGTCTATTTAAATACATTATACTTGCGATTTGTGAAGTTCTTTGAAAAAAGTGCAGTATTTTTCAAGTAAAAGTGTCTATTATGGCTGAACTGATCACCATTAAAGCTTGAATTTTCTTTCGTAGGTGTAGCCATAAAATATGAAATTAAATAATATAGATATATATATATACAACAACGCATAAACTAAATCTTTTCGAATAAATTATTGTAAGGGTTTATGAAGTAAATATTAAACAATTTTAATCGCAATTACCAGTTTTGGGTCAGTTGAACTCTTTGGAACTGTACGATTCGTTTTATAATTTGTATCAAAATATAATTTCCTAATTAACCCTTTCGCGACTGCTGACGCAGATTCACGTCATTTGAAAATCTGTAACTCTCTTAGTGGGCGTTTCTTTCGTAATTTGTGTGTTACTTATTTCTTAAGTGTGTACCCAGTGTTCATATTTTTGCAATAAAATATACTATGGATAGAAATATATTGATTAGAAAGAATATAATTATAGTGTGTATCCATTTGAATTATAATTGTGAATACAGAAAATTTGTTCTGAAATACTTTATTTTGAGAGAATTACTCCCTTAGGCGGATCTTACTGTCAAAATTACAAAATCCTGCGGTCGCAAAAAGTGTTAAATTATATTTTTAAAAGTAAAAATATATTTAAAAAATATACAAAGTTAAAATGTATTATTAAAATTTTAAAGACTAAAGTATCCTTAAAATAATAATCCTCCCACCTACAAAATAAATATATAAATAAATAAATAAAAATAAAACAATATATGAAGCAAATGATTAAGCCTTTAACTTAAGAAACAATTTTACAAGTCTGTCTTGCATTCCAATTCCATTCTTTTCTTTTCTTTTTTTTTTTTTTTTTTTTTAATTGACAATTTTTACATTTACCAATTTTTCTATTTAAAACAGTAAACCCCGCCTATTTAGTTATTTTTTCTTCTATTATTCGTTTAAAAGATTCAAAATTTATCACCAGTAATCAATGAAGTAAATACCACTTGCGCATATTTTTGTCAACATAAAATAAGGGGTTTAACACGAATACTCAATGTCACATTTAGTTTTCTTTTCTGTATTGTTTTGTTTTGAAGAACAATGAAGGCGTTGTTTGTCTTCTCTAGAAAAAGGAATTTTTGATTCTAAAACTAATGTCTAAAAATCATCATTATTTCTTTGCGTTTGACTTTGCTGTTATATAATTTGACCCGTAAATGAAAAATAAACATATTTTGTTTAATTTTCCTTGTTATTTTTTAAGATTTGATTCGTTATCTCATACAAAACTTTATAAGAGACGGCCCCCTAAACCACTCCAAAAGAAAGATTTATTTATATCTCGAAAACTAATAACTGGAATGAGCTGCAAATTTGCACACCCATATTTTTCAGCATTAGGATTCATTTTATGTAAAAATTAATATAGGTCATAATTCATAATTTTTATGAATATGAATTTATTAATATTTTTCAGAATTAAAAATATTTTTCAGAATCAAAAGTAATGATGGATTATGTTTGGGTTTCTTAACTGTATCTCGTAAAAAAAGAATTATATCGATCAAGTTATTTTTTGTGAAGATATTAATAGAAGTTTGAAATATGAATTTAACATTAGCACCTTCAAACTTTGAACGCTTATAACTCTGTGAAAAAATAAATAAAATATACAACCAATATACTTTTTCGCGTTGTCGCGATCCCAAGAATTCAAATATAAAATAAAAATGGGGCATTACCATTGAAAAAATCAAAGTTGAAGCGCGTTTTAATATGTAGACGACCCCCGATTAAATATTTTAGTTCATTTTCTGAAACTACTCACAATTCCCCGTCGAATGATACCTATTACATTTTTCTACATCTATTAGCAACGAAGTTACGTCGAGTGCTGCGTTTTTTTTTTCCCCGACTGTACATTATAGTTATGGAGCTTATCATATATTTTATTTAATACAAGAAATTTCATTATGTGCATATTAATATGGAATTATAGATTTATATAAGTTCAGTCATTTTAGATAATTTATATAAAAAATTAATTTTGAATTGTAGAAAATATTTAACGTAATTAGGTGTATAAAAATTAGAAATTTTCCCAAATTTAAAACACCATATCCATTATCCTTGGAAATTGTATCCTCTAAATTCAAGACGCAAACGGACGGTAGACCAATGACGAAAAAATGTTGTGAATCCGAAATAAATCCTAATAAACATATGTGTGAAATTTATGACGCATACGTACGTACATATGTGCATCTATGAGTATATGTATTATAAAGTTTTAATTTAATGATTTTTATATTATAAGAAAGAATAAGTGAAAATCACAAATAATACGTAAGTGAGGACTCATAATATTGCAAATTTTAGAAACTTTTAATTTAAATTAGGCATCAGCTTCCAAAAAGTTCTAAACAGCTTCTAAACTGTTATTGAAGTATTTGACATGTATATATAATAAAACATTTTAATAACTTTAATTTAAATACAATTCCTATTTTTAATGTGAGATTCTCGTTCATATAAATTATTTTATTTTGTAGATAAAAAGTACTTCTTTAAACTTAATTTAATTTGAATTTAATTCTGTATATTTCTAGGCACTCAACTTTCAAGCGAATAAATTCGTATGGTGTAGCAGTTTGTATTTAGAAAATTGGCCATGTCTTTTATGAAAGTAATGTTTTATAAAATAGATAAAATTATAAATTCATTAAGCTAATATAGATTAGTAAGCAAATTCAATTATATTAAAGAAAAGAAAAAAAAGATCCTAACCAACGGCGCTAGCATTTTTTTTTTTTTTTTTTTTTTTTTTTGGGGGGGGGGGGGGGGGGGGCAAGTCAAAGCAGCGTCTAATAAACTTAACTCAATACAGAGAATGTTTTTGGTCCAAATTTCTAGAGGTTACGAAACATTCTCTACTGATGTCCGCACAGTCATCACTGGTATTCCACATGCTCACCTCCAATTAAAATACAATTTTAACAAAATTAACGTCCTGTAATTAAATAATTCCATTCTCACAGACACTCTCTTCCCTAATATTCATGACCAACAGTTTTGTAACAACTGACAAATACACCCAACACAGGATGATGTTTCACTTTTCATAAATTGTTCAGATAAGAGCTTCTCCCCGTCTGCTCAACTGGTGATCTACACTGATGGCTCCAAAACCGACCATGGAGTGGCAGTTATAAACAATAACAAAGTTCTCCATCAGTAGGCAGGCAGGCTCACTGACATTTCAGGCTGAGCTCTTTGCCATTCTGAGTGGTCAGAAAAAAACTCTCCAGACTACAATCAAATTCAGTCTTCAGTGACAGCCTCTCGAACCTGCAGGCCATAGCTCGCCTCATGAGCAGACACCCACAAGTACTTGAATTTAAAATAAATCTCTTAAAATTAAAAACTAAAACTTCCCTGGTACACGTTTCTGCCCTTAAGGGGGTTTTCGAAAATAAACTAGCAGACACTCTTGCAAAATCAGCAACATAATCTAGTGACATAGTCTATTCACTTCCAGCTCTCCCTTCCTACATAAAATACCACCTAAATCAAAAACTAACGACTGGCAGGATCTCTGGAGTGTGTCTCCCAAATGGAGATACACTCACGAGCTAATACCAAATATCGCACTCAATATCTGGGACCTCTCCCCGGAAATCTCTGCCTTTTTGTCAGGTCATGGACCCTTCCCCGAATACCTTCAAAAATTTCATTGCCAACGATCACCCATATGCCCATGCGCCAGAGAAGGGGACTGCACAACATTACTACTTTCACTGTCAATTTACAAACCTAACCATTTAAGGAACCCTATAGACCAGCAACTTGGTTGAACAATATAATAACTAGAAAGCCCCTACGGCTCAAATTAAAGCATATCTATGCCTTCCTTCGAGATTTATCAAACTCAACAAACTAAATTATTTCTCTATCTTTCCTTAATTTTTTTCTCCTCTCCTACATGGCGAATACTGGTCATGTTTATGCTACAACATTCCACGGAAGTGTTCTCGGGAAACAATCATCCAGTGTATGATGTTGCTATTAACCAACATTGTTCATAGGTTGTTTGGGCTTGGTATAAAGACTGTGTAAACTTTGTACATTACCTGTGTGAACTTTGTAAATAGACTGCTAGTCGGTTCCGGTCCTCTTACCTTTCATGTACCTTTGTCGCCAGAGCAGAGCTCTGGTGACAATTGTAATTTTATTTTGTTTGTTTATGCAATAAACAACGGGGAGGCTTAACCTTTGGAGACGGGCTCTTTGATTCTCCACTGTAGCTTTGGAGCCCCTCTATAAAGGTTAAAACGCTTAAAACCGCTGCATAGTGGGGAGCGGCCTCCTTCCGTCTCAGAATCTTAGAATACTAAAAATACGAAAAAAAATGTTTTAGCACTTTCTTTCTGCACGCTGTTAGGTGTGCGCCCAAACCGTCTCCAATTACCCACAGTGCAGCACTAGTTCTACGTTAAACGGAACCAAACAAACAAACTTATGTTTGCCTTTTTTCTGATTTTACATTGAACTCGTGCTAACATGGAGATACACGAAACATTGTGCATTTTATTTAATTAGATTCAATTCGGATTGTCTGCGTAATAAAAGAGCTCCACGGTTTTCATGGTTATGTGACACTAAACTAAAATCATTGTATAGTTTTTTGCCGCAAATGCAATGGTGTTCGATTTAGAAGATCGCTTTTTATTTATATGAATATGTTTTTTTGCGGCCTTTTCCTCATTATTTAATGTTTAACGGTATTTGCTTTATGTGTGAAAATGTACATGCGATTTTATTTAAAGTCGGATAATAAAATTTAGCTTTCTTTATTTGCACTCACCCTCACTAATATTGCATATACTTAACATTTGTTAAACATTTTTCTTTTTAATAAACATCCAAATATGATATTTTTCCCAGTAAACATGGCGAAAAAACATTGTAAACATTAATAGTTTAAACTTTTTAATCTTTTTGATTCTAGTTCTAACAGCTTGTCGAGCGTTACAAGAGAAATTGTTTTAAAAATTTTTTGAACTTCGAACATTATGCAGTTATATGTACGCATTTCTCCAACAGATATAATTTGTTAATTAATTGTGCAATTAAAATTAGGTACATTTGAGCTGAATGATTCATTTGTTATAAATGTCAAAATCCGTTATTCTACATTTCAAACAATAAAAAAATCTAAAAAAGTGTTAAAGAATTTAAATGATACATTTACCTTGCAAAACATTGTTGAAAATATTTCATTTAAATTACAATATTTCATTATATAAGCAAAGCAAAAAGCAGTAAAATGTTTATAAATATGAAAAAAAAAAAAAATCTATTCAAAGAATATTTTGCCTATCGTTTGTTCCCTATCTTTTTAGAAAATTATAATCAACAAAGAGGGTGTATTGTTTTTAACAAGGAATTGCATGCAATAATACATATTTTTCTTTTTTGCACATTATTTTTTACACACATATGGACATTTAAGTAAAGTATTAAATTAGGCATAAGAAATATATATATATATATATATATATATATATATATATATATATTCGATAAAAAATAGTAAATTGTTTTTAGGGTCCAATTATCAATGTTACAGCAGAACATATTAAATTACATAGAAAAATATTAAATTATATGGAAAAATATTAAATAACATGTAAATAATAAATTAATTACTCACACTTTGTAACGAACATTTTAAGTTTAGGCCTTGTAATAAAAGTGAATTATTTAATCGAATTGTGCAATAAATTTTACACAATGTTTATAAAAAAATAAAAAGTATTTTAAGTTATTTGTCCTTTACTTCTAAAGTGTGTTTCTAAAATATTTGTTATTAATCTGGCATAATATATATATATATATATATATATATATATATATTAATATATATTTTGTCCGCTAAAAGCTATATTATATCTAAGGAAAAAAATATATATATAACACATTTTTTTATATAATCAGATAATAGACTTCCCTGTTTGTTTCCTCACTTAATATGACACTGAGAGTCACAAACTTTATAAATTAAGAGCTTTCTCTTAAATTTCAATTTTGGAAGATTTTTCAGAAAATGATTGATGTATTTATTTTATTCCAAGTACGCTTTAATAATAAAGTTGTACACAAAGATACCTTTTATTCTTTAAAACTTTCGATTAATTTAATAGTTACTTTCTCTTATTTATTTTATTTTATATTCTGAAAAACAGTATTTAAGAGGAGTTTCATTTTATAAAAAATATGTGAAATATTTTTAGTTATATTATTTTTATTATTAACCTGTTATTAACGTAATAATATTTTTATTATTACGTTATTTCTGTCATTTTATATCTATATCTATCTATATATCTATCTAACAATTTATATACGCTCAATGCTGCCTTTGCTCCGTAACACCTGTGCGAAATAGTGTCGTTTCGAAAAGGAAATGTAAATGACATTTATTTATTTAAATTTCATTACCTGTTGATTAGAAACACAGTTAAATTAAAATAAAAAAATGTAAATTCACATTCGTTTGCGAGTGATAAAATAAAGAAAAAACGTATAACACTCTATGAGGATCTGAAATTAGTATTTACATAATAAGTAAACCAAAATGAAATTTTATGCTATTATGACTTTTATAAATCAAAGATTTAATTATTATTTTTTTATTTATTTATTTCTTCTTTGTTTGCTTTGATTTTCTTTCATTCTCGTGTAATATATATATATATATTTGCTATATATATATATATATATATATATATATATATATATATATATTTGCTATAAAAGTAATAAAATAAAAGCATTTTAATTTATTGACATGGAAGTAAAATAACAAATCAGAGAAATAAATTGGGAAATTCGCATAAATCATTAAAAAAAAAAAAAAAAAAAATCTAAATTTAAAACTAGATACATACTAGGGTGGTTCGAAAAAAACTTTTTTTTTAATTTCAAATCGCTATAGTGTGGAAAAGTTGCCATTGGTATAGACATGAAAAAAGCACTAATTATTATTTTTTTATTAATTTGTCTTCCGGTCGCGCAATGCCATCGAAGTTAGCAAAAAATTGTGAAAAACCTTAAATTTTCATAATTTTTTTAAGCACGCCAGATGGTTTAAATTGCGTTCCTATCCCATGAATTAACTACTAAAAGTATGTAAAATCAATATATATGCACTTGTTATACATTTGTTTCATATCTTCCGGTCGCGCAACATAGTACAAAATGAGTAAAATTAGTAGTTTTTTCAAAATTTCAAAGTTTGACTGTTTAGTACATTTTAATCATACGACTTCTAGAAATGCTATAGTTTAATTCTATTACAATAATATATTTAAAATCCAAGCATTGTAGATAAACATGGCTAAAGGATAGACGTGGCGTACGTGACGAATGCCAGCGATGCGCGCGCAGCGCAGCCAGTCACAGCCATTATCGTTTCCCGCTATTTCCTTTTGTCTGCTTATGCCACTAGTTCGATTCAGTACTAGATTGTGTTGTACTTAAGTCCTTATTTTTCTGTCTACTTTTGCGTTCAATGTTTGTACTTGAATACGACAGTTATTGATACAATGGATGTGCCAAAGAAAGTTGGTATAGGTACAAAACCTAGAAAAGATTTTAAGTTCCCTATTTTTGGTCACCCACGAGACTTGTTACACAACAAGCTTCCTACTCATGAAGATGTCCTTCGCTGCTGCTTTCAACAGAGATTCAACCTAGCTGTGACAATAAACAACAAGTGTGTATTTTTTTTAAGAGAAGCCTCAACAGTGGCAAAGAAAATTATCGGTTTATATGACAAAGCCTCGATCCCAACTGTTACGGAGTACAGAGTCATCCAGGTAATTAGTTCTTACTACGAATCATACAGTAAACTCAGAAAGTCGTTTCATCGTGACAAAGATAAACCAGCATTCAAACGTAAACTTGACAATTTGAAGAAGAAAGAATGCTCTCTTTCTGATATCGCGGCGTGTAAATGTGTAATTGTTGCTAATGACTGTTCATGTAAGAAATCTTCAGATACATGTGTATGTCCTCTAAGTGTGAACGGCATTTGTGAAAGCGAAAAAAATATTCCACCTTTTGAATTAAGGTTTACGTACTTGCACATTTACACGCCGCGACATCAAAAAGAGAGCATCCTTTCTCCTTGAAATTGTCAAGTTTAAGTTTGAATGCTGGTTTATCTTTGTCACGATGAAACGACTTTTTGAGTTTACTGTAAGATTCGTAGTAAGAACTAATTAGCTAGATGACTCTGTACTCCGTAACACTTGGGATCGAGGCTTTGTCATACAAATCGATAATTTTCTTTGCTACTGTTGAGGCTACTCTTGAAAAAGGTACACTCTTGTTGCTTATTGTCCCAGCTAGGTTGAATCTCTGTTAAAAGCAGCAGCGAAGGACATTTTCTTGAGTAGGAAGCTTGTTGTGCAACAAGTTTCGTGAGCGACCAAAAATAGGGCACTCAAAATCTTTTCTATTTATTGTACCTATACCAACTTTCATTGGTACATCCATTGTATCAATAACTGTCGTATTCAAGTACAAACACTGAACACAAAAGTAGAATACGGACTTAAGCATAACACAATCTAGTACTGACTAGAACTAGCGGCATGAGCAGACTGAAAAAATAACGGGAAACGATAATGGCTGCGACTGGCAGCGCTGCGCGCGCATCGCTGGCATTCGTCACGTACGCCACGTCTATCTTATAGCCATACTTATCTACAATGCTTGGATTTTAAGTATATTATTGTAATAGAATTAAACTATAGTGTTTCTAGAAGTCGTATGATTAAAATGTACTAAACAGTCAAACTTTGAAATTTTGAAAAAACTACTAATTTTACTCATTTTGTACTATGTTGCGCGACCGGAAGATATGAAACAAATGTATAACAAGTGCATATATATTGATTTTACATACTTTTAGTAGTTAATTCATGGGATAGGAACGCAATTAAAGCCATCTGGCGTGCTTAAAAAAATTATGAAAAATTAAGGTTTTTCACAATTTTTTGCTAACTTCGATGGCATTGCGCGACCGGAAGACAAATTAATAAAAAAATAATAATTAGTGCTTTTTTCATGTCTATACCAATGGCAACTTTTGCGCACTATAGCGATCTGAAATTTAAAAAAAAGTTTTTTTCGAACCACCCTAATACATACTGCACTCTACAATCAGGTGTGTATTTCTCAGAAAAATATGATAAGACTTACACGAGTACTTTTTGTTTATACAAAACAGAAAATAGAAATATTTTGCGATAATTCAATATTAAATACCCCTTAAAATAAATATTATTTCTACATATAAACTGTTTATTTAATGAAATATATCACACATTCCTGTACAAAACTAATAAATTTCACGCTTTTATGTTAAAAAAAGATTTCAATCTATAAGGCGAGAAAGCGAAAATTGTGATAAACTGATAAACGACACTGACAGTCGTAGTAGTATTTTTTTTCTTTTTTAATATATCCCGCAGGCAAAGAACACCATGCCCATTTTGTAAAGAGAACTAGCACCATGTCTTCTATGCACATTTTTTTTATTTATATAGAGGCATTAAGCAGTAATGTCTAATTACTTTAATGGACTTACGATAGTGGAAATGAAAACCCTGTACATTTCCTTTATTCATGACAAACGTATTTAATTGTAGCACATGATACACATCGTTGTAAATCTGTTCAAAAAATGGACATGGTGTCCTTTTCCTCAAGGGTACAAATATAATACTTTGCATTTTTTTATGTCATTGGTAAAAATCCAAACAAAACACTTTTAATTACGTTAAATAAATCTTCTTATCTTCATGAATATAAACAATATTCCCATTGAAAAAAAAAAATATAGGTAACTGAAAAGAAAAAAATAAAAAATAAACTTTAAATCATTTACTTTTATTGCAACACATTTCAAGAAATATTTTTTACAGGATGTTCCCAAACATTCTGTAATACATAAATAATGGTTTTATTTTTTACTTAGAAACATAAAACTTCGGTAAAGTATATGCGGTATACTACATTGTTTAAAACTATGAAGTTACAAGAGAGTCCATCGAGTACACAGCGTGTTTGAAAAATAAAGATAAAATATACAAGAGACAAGAGGGTCATTTTTTTAAGTGAATTGGTGGCATTGTTTGAACCTTGTACTAATTTCTGCCGTGTTTTCTATATATCTATACTTACTCTTGTTAGAAAAACATACGTTAATAATGTGTATGTCAGTTCAAAATCCCTTCAAATATGATGTACGTTCCAGTGTACGATTTTTAGGTGAAGAAGATCCATTAAATATTTGCTGTCGATACTTTCCGGCGAGTTAGGATAATATTAATATACAAAGTATCATTTCAGACAAAGCTTTCATTAAAAACTGGTCTGTTGTTAATAATGACCATTGAACATTTAGACCATCTATAATCTCTAGACGTTTCAGCGAAGAACTGACAAAGAAAATTCAGAAATAAAGCATCTAAAATTGATTTAATTGATTAAAATTTGATTAGAAATGTCCACAAAATTTTTACTCTTATGTTCTTACCAAAAAGTAGTTTAGACAGTAGACGATAAAATTTTATGTTTGTGTTACACAAAATTTTCGCTCTAGACCTACAAATGCTAATACAATGGGGCAGCTTTGACATATTATATGTTTGTAACTGAAAATGGTTTGTAATGGACGTAGTAAGAGGAATTTTATTATTGTAATTGTTTGTAAGCGAAATTTTATCTCTACTTTTCGAATACACCTCGTATTTCTTTGACTATACGAGAAAGCATCTAAATTCGTAAATAGTAATCTGTAAAATAGTAAATGCATCATTAAAATAGTATATATATATATATATATATATATATGTGTGTGTGTGTGTGTGTGTTTGTGTGTGTGTGTGTGTTTGTTTGTGTGTGTGTGTTTGTGTGTGTGTGTGTGTGTGTAAACACGTATAAATATATAACATACATACTGTTATGTAGAAATCACATATATTTTTAAATTTTTTCTATTTAATTTAATTCAAATCTATTTTAACGCTTTATATAATAATTTGCTCGTATATTCAAAATTAATCTTTAATAACCGCCGAATTGTATCTCCCTCAATAATATATATATAAAAGAAATCTGAAAGAAAATCACTCTGGAAGCAGAATCTCATGATATTATTTCGTATAATTAAGAATAACTATGCTTATTTCATTTTTATGTTTCTCCTAAATCATAGTCCAATCGCTAACGTAATTTTGTTCATTTAATGAAAATTATCCTTGAGCAGAGTTAAATTATATCTTTTATCAGGGATTAGCAGGCTTTTCCCGGTTCGCTGTTCATTATATTGAAATGAAGTCTCAAAATGCCATATCATTAATAATAATAATAATAATAATAATAAAATCATTGAAATCAGTCAAAATCTAAGTTAAAGTTCTCGATACCTTCGATAGCGGTTTTCCCACTCGCCACACAAAATCCCCTTATAGAGCATGTTGCATACACATACCTAACCCATATATTAAACAAATCAGGATTCTAAGAGTATTTCAAGCAGAGTTATGTTTTAAAACGCGTTTTTAAACCCCCCCCCCTCTCTTAAAGGAAAGGAGGAGGATTTTGAAAAATATCTTTATATTATGAGTTAGATACATATAACTGACACACACATCGGAAATATTTTTCATAAGATAATTTACTGCAGAGTTACGTATGAATTCAAGTTTCTCCCCCACATCCTAAGGGGAAGCAGGGTGAATTTGCCCCCCCGTAACTCCTATCCAAAATCGAAAATCGCAAGAAACCAGAATGCGTTTTTGGAAATATCCTGAAGAATACTTTTGGCGGTTTTTTATATCTTTGTGCTATTATTCGTAGATTTTTACTCGAAAATCCGTATTTTGCTAAATTGCTTTTACCCCCCCCCCCTCCCCTTAAAAATCAAAAACTCCAAAATCGCAGAAAATGCTCTTTTTGCACTCAAGTCTAGTCTCTCTCTTTTCAATTTCTTCACCGTAAAGCAATTTGGAGTCAATTATGCTTATAAGGGGTTTTTTTGCCTTCTGCCCCCCTCAAAGGGAACGGGGGTATATTTTGCAAAATCTTGTCTCAATAGGCGTTAGGGTCCTAAAACCAACGTGCTCACCAAAATTTGCGAGTCTGCCTCCCATAGAATCGCCACGGCAGTGTTTAATCAGTGAATCAGTGATTTTACTCCTTTATTCCCCAACCCACCCCACCTCTAAAGGGGTAAAGGGGGACTTTCACAAAATCCCGTTACAATGTGTATTAGACACACGTAAATAAGACAGTCACTAAAATTTGTGACCTCAGCTCCTATAGATTTCCACGGACGATTTCAGCGCTAAAAGGCTGGGGGTCGAATTTGCCCCCTCGTAACCCCCCCCCCCCTTAAAATCCAAAATCAGAAAAAATCAAAACTGCGTTTTTGCAAATACCTTCAAGAACACGCTTGGCGTTTTTTGTTTATATATTTGAGCTATTACTGATAGAATTTTACTCGAAAATCCGTACTTTGCTAAATTTGCCTCCGCAAAACATTTTCCCCCCTCTCCCCCTTAAAAATCCAAAATTCCAAAATAGAAGGAAATTAATTTTTTGTATTTAAGTCTAGACTCCCCATCTGCAATTTCTTCACCGTGAAGTAATTTGAAGCCGAGTTATGCTTATAAGCATAACTCGGCTACTATAAAGGTATTTTTGCTTTCTGGGCCTCCGAAAATAATTTTTACACCCTCCCTCCCTTAAAAATCCAAAGTTCCAAAACCGCAGAAAATATTTCTTTTTGTATTCAAGTGTAGTCTCTCCATCTGCAATTTCTTTACCTTGAAGTAATTTGGAGCCGAGTTATGCTTATAAAGGAATTTTTGCCGCACCTCCGAAAATCATTTTTACTTCTTTCACCCTTAAAATATCCAAAATTCCAAAATCGCAGAAAATGATTTTTTTGTATTCAAGTCTACTCTCCCCATGCAATATCTTCACTGTGCAGTAATTTGGAGCCGAGTTATGATTATAAAGGTGTTTTTGCATTCTGCGCCTGCGAAAATCTCATTTTTACCCCATCTCTCCCTTAAAAATTCAAAATTCAAAAATTGCAGAAAATAATTTTTGTGTATTCACGTCTAGTCTCCCCATCTGCAATTTCTTCACCGTGAAGTAATTTGCAGCCGAGTTATGTTTATAAAGGTTGTTTTTGCCTGCCTTCTACTCCCTTCGGGGTGGGGGGACGGGGGTATTTCGCAAAATCCCGTCTTAGTGAGCGTCAGGGTCTTAAAACCAACCTGCTCCCAAAAAATTGTAACTCTATCTCCCATAGAATCGCCAGGGCTGTGTTGAGTCAGTGATCAGTGATCAGTGAGTTTACTCTAACGATAAACATATCTCACTCTAAAGATACATCTCTCTTACTCTAAAGATAAACGTATCTTTAATTTATGCAAGTTATATTTCAAAATCTCCTTTGATCCGCCCAGTAAAATGATTTATCTTTTTAGATTACTCCTAATAACAAATTTTGAGAAACGTATTTTATGTTTGTTGATTTATAACGGTTTACTGTCAACATTCTGTCTTAATGTTTTTTGTTATGTTAATAATTTTCTTCGCCGGATAAACTATAGATAAATTAAAATATTATATAGCACTTAAACTATTATTACACACACAAGCACACTTACATACATCAACGTAAAAATAGTGAAAATGGACTCAAGGGGCATCAAAACATTTAGTTACGCAAAAATCTGAAAGTCGAATGTTTTTCATGATTACAATACATACCTTATACCTGTATCTCCGAAAATGAAGAATACTGGACAAAATGTTATTAAATATGGTATTTTTATTTTTATTTTTATTTATTTATTTATTTATTTATTTATTTTATTTTATTTTATTTTATTTTATTTATTTATTTTTTTTTTACCGAGATTAAAATATTTTACTTTTCGCGCATAAATAAAATACATAATGTTTAATTTAAGCAAATATTTTATCCAATAAAACTTAATTCACGATTAAATACTCTGACGCTGTTACTAAATTTTTTGAAACATAGTTTTTTTTAAATACTAGGGGGCTCTGCCCCCTGCTCGCTCCGCTCACCAACCCCCGAGGAAAGCTTCGTCTGCCTCCCGACTCGCTTCACTTATTAACCTCTGCGACGCTCTGCCTTTCGCTGAATAGGAATTGCTGATATTCGCTTCTTTACCTTTCACTGAATAGGCAAATTAATACTGCATAAAACAAGATTTAAAAAAAAAAAAAAAATGGAAATACTCATATGTAATGTCAAATTGAAATACATAATATTTAATACCATATATATATATATATATATATGAAATAATGTGCTAAGAATCAGTATTTATTTATTTATTTATTTATTTTTTTCAGAAAAGAAAGAAATCGACTCTTTCCACCCGACGTCAGAGATCAAATGATAGGTGAAAAACAAACAGCAGACGAAGTCTTCTATATCTATAGCGATTTCTGAAATAACACATTTTCTATTCTTATTTTTGACCAGTCGTATTTAATCTGTGATATTTTTTAATACATCATCACTTTTAATCCATTTTATATCATTATTCCTCATTTTTTGCTTGCTGTACACATTTGAAATCATGATTTAGCTTATATTTGTTATTGGTGTTCATGGAGAACATGTTAAATACTCTGATTTTTGGTACTTAAATCATTGACAGTGCAACATCGTACGGTGTAAAGCCATTTAGACCAGTAACTAAGTCAATTAATTTGCTGTAACACCTTTATGCAATTAAATTTAATTGAAAACAGTTTAAAATTTCAAATTATAATCCGTAAACATTCCACAAGAACAAACTATTATTTATTGCTAAAACATTTAATGTAACAGTTACACTACAACATACAAAAATCGATTCTTACAGGTGAAAATAAATAGACACATAAAGTGTTTTTTAAAAATTATTAAATTTACAAATACAATTATTCTACTGTTTACAAATGCATAATATTGCTTTTCTTTTATTTTAGAGTAAATATTAACACTTTTGTTCTTAAGAACAATATTTAATTGAATTCGATTATTTGTTTTCCCCTATCACATGACTAAGCAGAAGACGCCGGGAAGAGTCCATTCGTAACATCTAGACCATTTTATGTTACAGATACAGTATGTGAACTTCTTGGGAACATTTAAGTTTTTGTCACTACCCTAACAGCCCAAAATCTTTCAGAAACGTAACAGTCATATGACAGGGAAACATTATAAATATTACAGAAACGTTCAGTTAACTTTCCGATTACTTTCATAAACGTAGAAATGTCCGCTATCGTAACAAAAAAATCAGATACGTAGCAGAAATGTTTCAATCACATAACAGAGAGAACATATAAAAGAGCGAAGTTTTCAGAAAGGTATCAGAGAACATAATAAAATGTGTTACGTTTTTGAAAGTTTGTAAGCATTTTGCAACATAATTGAAACATTCTGTGCTGTATGGGTATTTGGCGAAGGATTTTTTCGTAGAATGCTTGTTAAAAAAAAAAAAAAAAAAAAAAAAAAAGAACCTTTAAATTAAATTATAATAACCTTTTTAAAAAAATAGAACCTATTTTTTTCTAATGCCCATACTTTTTATTATTGAATTTCTTTAGTTAATTTATTGCAGTATATACTATCTGTATACATTTATTGAACTGCTATATAATAATTTTAGACATTCGAAAATATCGAAAAGCGGAAAAGTTTATTATTATTATTATTATCATTTAAATTTGGAAAAACCTCCTGCAGCTTCAATTATTAATTATCTTCGGTACTTTTCCATTTTTCCTGTGAAGCGATAAAGTTGCCTAGGATGATATAAACGACGCCAAACATTAGGCAACTAAGACAGAGTAATTGTTTCAAAACACTTCGAATTATAACAGGAAAAAAATTAAAGAAAATTAGGTACAACTATACTATCTCCCGACAGCTGTATTTGGCGATTTTCTTTTGCGCCGATTTGAACGATAACGATGTCGTTCTGGACTGTTTGCGATATAATATGGCAGCCTGCATGCTGTTTATTTTGGATTTATGATTTTATGTTTTATAATTTAGCTTACGATTTTATCCTTTATGATTTATGATTTTTAGATTTATGATTTAGCCATAATGGCCATAAATAAATCGCCCAATTCAGCTGTGGGGAAATACTATAGTCGTACCGAAAAAATTATTTTACGTTTACTTTTTATATTTTAAGAATTAAATTTTCTGAAGCTTTGCTTAAAGCTAGCTTTTAAAAGTGTTGTCCCATAAAAAATATAACATTTGTTTTATCAAAACCTTAATAACGTATATAAATAAACTTTTAATTTGATAAAGAAAAAAAATCTAAGTTACAAATTTACTTTTAATCCATAAGTGTATTGTTGTCTCCAATTAAGTTTTCTTGGCGAGAATTTTGCAGGGGGAAGGAAAAGTACCTTCTATCCTATCTACTTCTTACATTAACGAAGAATAAAATCTATAAAAATTTTAGGTGAATTTTTTCTTGCCATAATTAGAAGTATGAAATGTATCATTGAAATGTCTAATTCTGTAATGTTAAAAAATTATCAATGCTAAATAAGAAGATTTTTCGTTTATAATTGAGTTTGAATTTAAATCTAAATATTTTTGTATACCAAAATCTATCCAAAGTATTTTAAAAAACGTTTTCAAATAAAAATAATAAATACACTTTAATGGTAAAGAGAAACGCGGTCAGTTATACAGACACGACATTATTTCGCTACTCACACGCACAAAAAATAAATAAACAAATAAATAAATAAAATAAATAAAATAAATAACAAATAAATAAAATAAACATATATATTGCCAGTAATAAAATTAATTTTCTAAAAGTAGAAAAAAAAAAAAAAAAGATGTTTGCGGAATTTAATTTATTTTTTTACACCAGTGATAACATTTTTATTTCCCTGTGGAGAATGACGTCATTGTGGAAAGTGATGTAATAAGAGAAATTATTTCTTTAATGGCAAATAGAGTACCTTTATAAACACGAGGTTTTCTATTAATAACTTCGTTAATTAAAATGATCCAGATTCCTTGAAATATTCGAAACACATTGATACCTCCCATGATGCAGGTCATTTTGTCCTCCAGTCTCAGACAAAAAACTTTGACGCCAGCTACAAAAACTTTTTCTTACTATACAGATATTTTATAAATTTAGGTCTATAAATACAAAAAATATATATATTCTATGTTACTTTAAATATTCAATACGTATATAATAAAATGACATATCGATAAAATCACTTAATTAAACTAGTTGGCATAGGTGGACTCTGCTCAATTCCCCATCATATTTATGTTCTCAGAAATTTCTAGTGCGAGACATATTACTAGTGGATCTGCAGATCAGGAGCCTCAACGTCCTATTTGCATCAGACATTATTCAATAGGTCATTTTTATTTATTCCTTATTATATAATAGTATATATTGATTCGATCGACTTATTACCAAAATCAAATACATTCCTCTCAAACCCCGTTGTATCTCTCTTTGTATACTTATTTGTATATGATATAAAGTGTTACGAAATTGTAAATAATTGCATTTATTTTTGTATAAATTCTTTCAAAGAGGTTTAGTAAGTTGATAAAATGCTAATTTTGTGCCTTTATAGTCGTTTTAGCGTTAAAATAGCCAAATTTTCCTTTAAAAACGCATTAAAAAGCTCCTATAAGGGAAGAAATAAATTTGGCGCCAAATTTGGCGACTATTTCCCTCCTTGGCGATTTTTTTGGCGATCTTGGCGAGAAAATCCTTATTAAGGATATACCAAATATGGAAGCTCTAATCTCATTGGCTGATGTGATACGAGAATTTTCCAGAACAGTATGTTTTCGATAAAAAAATTATAAAAGGAGCATTATTTTCGCCAAGGCGGTCAGTCTCAGATCTATATCAGTTTCGTCAAATGCTTGCTCAATGGGCTCATGAATATGTGTACCAAATTGCAAGTCAATAGCGTTATTTTGGGGGCCGCTATCGCGGTACATACAAATTCTTCCCATAGGCCGTAATGGTAAAAAAAACTTTGGCGTGTAACTGTACACGAACTTACAAATGGAATGCACACCGAAAACTATACAGCTAATTTCGTGGGCATCATGAACATGTGTACAAAATTTCAAGTCAATAGCGTGTTTTTTGCGGCCGCTATCGCATGACAGACAGACAGACAGACGGAATCCAAAATCCTTTTGAGTCTCAACAGAGGGCCTCCATTCACATTTCGGCAAAAATTGGAAGTCAATAGCTTGATTTTTGCGGTGGCTATCGCGGTACATGCAGATTCTTCCCATAGGCCGTAATCATAAAAAATTTTTGGTGTGTCCCTGTACACGAACTACAAATGGAATACACACCTAAAACTATACAGCTGATTCAGTTGGGCTCATGAACACGTGTACCAAATTGCAAGTCAATAGCGTGATTTTTGTGGCCGCTATCGCGGTACATACGAATTCCTCCCATAGGCCGTAATGATAAGAAAAACTTTGGCGTGTCCCTGTACACAAATTACAAATGGAATACACACCCAAAACTATACAGCAGATTTCGCGGGGCACATGAATACGTGTACCAAATTGCAAGTCAATAGCGTGATTTTTGTGGCCGCTATCGTGATACATATAAATTTCTCCCATAGGCCGTAATGATAAGAAAAATTTTGGCGTGTCCCTGTATACGAACTACAAATGGAATACATACTAAAAACTATACAGCTGATTTCGTGGGGCTCATGAACATGTGTACCAAATTTCAAGTAAATAGCGCTTTTTTGGCGGCCGCTATCGCGCGACAGACAGACAGACACAGCCCAAAACCGTTTTGAGTCTCAACAGAGGGCCTCCACTGACGTTTCGGCAATAATGTTAAAAGAAATCAATTTGACCAAAGCTTCATACAGTCACAGAATGAAATCCCCGCCTAATAGGCTATCCACCGTTCACTTCGATATATTTATCTTATTCTAATCTATTAATTTATTTTATCGGGGTCAATTCCGTTGTTTAGTTTTCATGCTACTATTTCCAATGCAATAATCCTCAAATTCATATTTATATGAAAAATTTACAATTTCGCTATGTTGATAAAATCGTAAATTACGAATAATTTACGAAATTTTCCTATTAGAATATTTGTATTCAATCATGTTCAAACAAATATCATAAACGTAATTTTGAAGTTGTCTAACGTATTTAGGATCCTCAAAATGGAAGTTTATGCTCAATTTTGCTTTATTCTGACATGTTAAATAAATCGTAAATTCCAAATAACTTAAGAATTTTTTAAATTGGAAAAATCATAGTCTATGATATTCATGCCAGCATCCTAAATATTATTTCGAAAGTGGTTTGACATCTTTACGATGAAAATATCCCTCAAGATTGACGTTTATGTGAAATTTTGCTCTATTCAGCCATGTTAAGAAATTCGTAAATTTCCAATAACTTACGAAATCTTTATATTGGAAAATTCATAGTCATTAATATTCATGCCAGTGTCCTAAATAATGTTTCAAAAGTAGTCTGACATCTTTACGATGAAAATATCTCTCAAAATTGACGTTTATGTGAAATTTTCCCCTATACTGCCATGTTAAGAAATTCGTAAATTTCCAGTAACTTGCGAAATTTTCAAAGTAGCATATTTATAGTTACTGATGTTCATTCCGGCATCAAAACTGATATTTGAAAACTGGTCTGACATTTTTACAGTAAAAAGTTTTCATTTAATGCACGTTTAAGTGATTTTTTGTCCTATTCTCCCATGTTAAGAAAATCGTAAATTTCGAATAACTTACGAAGTTTTTAAAATCGAATGTTGCAAATGAATAGGGTTCTTGCCAGTGTCGAAAGTAATATTTTAAAACTGATCTGACCTCTCTGCGACAATTTGTTCTTGAGATATCGTGTACACAGACTAACAAACTAACGGACTGACCCACTAACAGACTAACAGACAAACAGACTAACAGACACCCTACAGGCAGACACCATAGAAATTTTGTCATTTTCGGATTCCTCACACCTGAAAACGTGTAGAAAAGTAAAAAACCGAGGTCGAAATTTTTCACGATTACCTAAGTTCCCCATACCTATAGTATGATGGGGAACTAAAAAGAAAAGCTTTTGGATTTTAATTAATAGAATTTTGAAACTGTAACCAGTAGTGCTTCATAATTGTTAATATCATGTGTTTAAATACTGCTATCAACTTAATTATCATAAATCTAAGAAAAAACGAACTTTTATTTTTAGCACTTTCTATTAGATTTTCTTTAATATCGGCATAAAAATTGTAAGGGAAAAAATAAAATAAAAACATTGCTTTGTAACTTTAAACAAATATATATATTGAATTCTACAATTACAGCCAAATCTACAGTCGTTTTTAAAAATTGATATTTATTTTGTACAGAACATAGAAAATAAGATACATTTATATCAATATCGACATATGAGCATCGATGACTAAATTATGTGTCTTCGGAACAAATACATCTAACATCATATTCAGATTACACAAAATAATACTTCTTCCAATAATGTTATTTGTTCTTTCGTACAAATATCAATAAACATGATCAATTTACCCAGTTTCTATTTTTCCACTGTGATTGTTTCTGTTTTGAACGTACAGAATACACTCTTTCAATAACGCATAAATTATATGGATTGCTATTTCAAATGAATGTTGCATAATGTAATTACTCATGTTTCCGAAACGAAACATGTTGTATTGTACTTTTCATTTTTCTTTTTCTAAATTGATTTTGCGAACAATTACGTAAATACGCACAAAAGAAAGTATGTGTCAAAAGAATTTTTTTGTAATAAACTGATTGTTTTTTTTATTGAAGGGGGTCAGGTATCATTTATTACCTGAAATATAGAAATTATTTCAGGTAATAAATAAAAATACCGAAATATCCGAAAAAAAAAAAAAAAAAAAAAATCTTTTTTTTTTTTTTTTTTTTTTTTTTATAATAATAATTTGAAAAAAACAATTGTTAAAACATGTAATTTTTAATAAGTAAGTATAGTTCTATCTCTCTATTGCAGATGTCAAAATAATTATATAGTTTTTTTTTTCTTAAAAAATATCAGAGCTATTTTTTTTTATCGATAAGAGCTTTGCGCGCAGGATTACTTAGAACTTTTGTTTAAAAAAAAAAAAAAAAAAAAAAAAAAACACATTAACACATGGAAAAATAATTTAAATGACGAAAAATAATTTTTCTTCTAAGCTTCATTCTTTTAAAAGTATATTATTACATTTGTTATTTAAAAGAAAATATTTTTTGGCGTAATTATGCTTATAGTTGCAATCTTTTAATGGTAAAAAGACATTTGATCGTCATTACATATATTTATAGGTTGTGTAAACGCTGTTAAATATGAATTAAATTCTGGCTAACCATCACGGAGATATTGCGCGCATAAGAATATGCATCTACAAAAAATTCTATTTCTCATTTCAATAAATAATAATAATAATAATAATAAGTAAATTAATAATATAAGAAATGTAGAAGTTCTTTAGATGTCGTAATAGAGAAATAAAACATTTCTTACACCTGTTAGAATTTACACGTTTCAGATGTAAATATTTTTTGAGTTATGCTTAATAAAATTCTTTTCTTTTTTCTTTTACAGATATTTTCTCTTTTAAAGGTACCGGACTCCTTAAAGAAAATCTATTGACACGACTCATTATCTATCTATCTATCTATATATATATTGATTTCATGCAACATTGTATGGAAAATATTTCTAAAACTGAAAATAAATGCATGGACATATGTAGCAATATTATTAACTTTAAGTATAAAATTTTATCTTTGTTCTTATAAATCAGATACTTTGAAAAACATTTCTTTTTTAACATGCTTTTATTAGCTTCACCTGGATGTATGTTTGTATGTATGTTTGTAACCGCTCTGGGAGCAAACAAAAAATCTATATTGTAAAAAAGACTTTCCCTACGTGAACGCTGTGGCTGTGAGAAAAAGCTCCGGGCTACGAACCTAAAGGTCTAACGTTCGAGCCCAGCCAGGGGAGATTTTTTTTAAAATGGTTTTTCTTTAATTATAAATTATTTATTTCTCATTCCTTCATTATATTATTTATTCAGTTAATATTACGTAATTTCTAGACATTTTAACACGTTTTATTTAACATGCTTTTATTAACTTGACATAATGTAACTATTAATGTATCTAACGGAATCTTGCAATTCAATTTTCGACCACTTCTGTTCGTTCGATTGACCTGAAATTTTGCACACGACTTCATAGTCGTTGACAAAACAACATACAAGTATTTCCAGGTTCCTATCCTATCAGGGGCAGGTTCTAGGTGCAAACAAACAAAAAAAAATCTAGATATATAAAACTCTAGCTTATGGCGCATAGGATTTGGCCGTATTTGTATAAAGTTGAGTGGCGACAATTAACCAATTATTATTTTTCTTTTTTTATTAAATATGTAAATATTATGGTGTGTCAGTCACACGATTTTTTTTTTTACCCTGCATTTTAATTTTATAAAGATAGATATTTTGTGCTTTTTAGTTCACATTTCAATAAAAGCATGTTCTTTAATTTTTTAAAAGTATAATTTTATTGCATTTTGAATTTCTCGTCTTCTCATATCAAGTTGTGTCTCATACATGGTGCAACACCGACTTTATTTATTTATTTATTTTCTTTTTCTGAATTTGTTACAAATTGAAAAATATTTCGTGTATTCGTCTAAATATGTCTGGCAGCACATTAATTGTCTATAATAAACAAAATTCATCATTAAAATATTGCTTCATTGTTAAAATATTACAAACATTTAAAATGGCCGTTACATGAATCTAATGTTTGCGCGGAATTTGTGTGATAATCGCCCCTTGGCAACACGCTTTCCTAATTTGGTGAGAAACATTACGTTTCATAATTTTCGGATTCGAAGCTTTAGCACCAATATTTACGGAGATCCAGATGTTGCACATCTTTCGAAAATAAGGAAGTATGTCTCGCCATTAACTCTCTATCCAGAAAACCTACATAAGGAAGAGCCTATAATTAGATGAGGAATTGTTTACGCAGTTGGAATGCCAACAAATCTGCTGTTGATATGCTCTGTAGAAAATATCATGAAAAAATACTGTAATTATATCTGAACTGTAATCCGAAGGATTTTCTGCTGGATATTTTGTACATTAATGGATTTAACGTGAATGGATTTTAAGTGAACATTAATTTTAATATAAACAAACTCCAGTTAAGAGTTGAATTAAAAACACGTGTCATATTGTAATAAATTAATTTAAAACACTTTAAAAACACGTTAGAAATACATATATTAAAATATAATAAAACTTCCAAAGCTTTTCGCCTACATACAAGGAGGCATCATCAGGGAATTTGGTTTTACACATACTTCAGAGCAGTTATATGTACTTTTGAATCACATGGTTAACAGTTAAGTCCTTACATAAAATATATTTAACTGGAAGTCAGATAGAGGCTGGAGCTATTTCAGGAAGAGGCGGTGCTACACTTGGACGCTGGAGCTATTTCAAGAAAGAGGATTTTCATTTCCTGCATTTGCACTCTGATGTTTCTACAGTCTCCCCAACTTCAAAGTGTAGCACTTCGTTACCCTGCAATAGTTCCAACCTCCAAGTGTAGCTCTTCGTCACCCTGCAATAGTTCCAAACTCCAAGTGTAGCACTTCGTCACCTTGCAATAGTTCCAACCTGCAAGTGTAGCATTTTGCCACCCTTCAATAGTTCCAACCTCCAAGTGTAGCACCTTCTCTTCCTACAATAGTTCCAACCTCCAAGTGTAGCACCTTCTCTTCCTGCAATAATTCCAACCTCCAAGTGTAGCACCTCCTCTTCCTTGAAATAGCTCCAGCGTCCAAGTGTAGCACCTCCTCTTCCTGAAATAGCTCCAGCCTCTATCTGACTTCCAGTTAAATATATTTTATGTAAGGACTTAACTGTTAACCATGTGATTCAAAAGTACATATAACTGCTCTGAAGTATGTGTAAAACGATTTTCCCTGATGATGCCTCCTTGTATGTAAGCGAAAAGCTTTGGAAGTTTTTTTTTTATATTTTAATAAATGTATTTTTAACGTGTTTTTAAAGTGTTTTTAATTAATTAATTAATTTTAATGTTTGTAAACGGATATTGTCAAGTCTAATACACTGTTTTACTCGGCTATAAACATTAACAAACCGTAGCTTGATTTAATACCACTAGATAATTATTTAATATTAAATATGTACGTTTCCTGCAAAAATAATATATTATATGACAAGTAATTTATATCATTATAGAATATAGATTTTAGACGCTATCACACTTCAAATATCTTGGGTGTGTTGGCCATAATTATTAAGAACATTTTACGCGTCCCAGTAAAATAACTAAAGGTTCTGTACTTATCAAGATCTATACAAATTGTGCTACAGTGATCTATAACGTAATCACCAATTTTTAGCTCGAATGGATAAGTCGTCTAGACGCTATCGCACTTTAATAATTCCTAGGCCATCACGATAAATGTATATTTTTTCTTTTATATCACTGTAAAAAAAAAAAAATGAAATTACAAGAATCACCAAAATGTATACTTTTCTTCTTCTCTTTATATTGCTAGCTATTTTTAGCTCAATCCATTAAGGTTTTTAGATGTTCAAGCAGTTTAAATAATTTGAGTCTATACGGGCTATCAGGATAATGAGATTTTCTATGTGTCCCTGTAATATATATATATACTAAATTCACTACATTTTATAGAGTTTGTGCAACATATTTCTATTTAATGGATCAAAACATCTAGACGTCATGATGTTCTTTTCGACACACACGTGCATACATTACCATTACAATTAAAAAATAACAATAAAATAAATAAATAAATAAAAAAAAAAATACTCAAGAATAGCCAAATCTTAAAGATGAACCAAAATCGCCAAATAGATTTTAATTAGAATATTTCCTTAATAATGAATGTCCGGGAAGTAAACACAAAAACAGATCTCGAAAATTTACTTGATTTAATATATTTTATAGTATTTATTAAAATCCAACCAAATTCTTTTGATTCTAAGTAATAGTATTTTAAATTATAATTAACGTTGCTTTTATAACTGAACTGTAAATATATATATATATATATATATATATTTAAAATATCCCATAAGATTACGGGGAAAGCCCGACATCAGAGTTTCCAAAGAAAACTGCATAAAGAAACGCTTAGACTGTAAATTAAGTATATAATAGCCTTAAATTTTGTTACATGCCTGTAAAAAAAAATAAAAAATTTCCCGTAAAACCAATGTCTTTTTTACGGGCTTTGTCTGGAATCTCTGCTGACGGACTTTCCCCGTAATCTTACGGGATTTTTTTTTTTTTTTTTTAAGTGTGCTATCTCATTTGTTTAAACTAGTTTTAATTATGTAATTCAACTATCTTAAATCGAAAAAGATGACGGAAAAAAAAAAGAAAATTTATTTGTTACATTTTTTAGTAGATATTTCTTAATATTCAATATCAACATAAAAACACTCTAATAACAGGAAATGAAAACTGAACTTCGCCATTTTGAGAAAAAAAAAATTCCCCCCTCAATTCTACGTTTACAATCCAATATACACATTCTACTCAAATTTGATATTTATATTGTACTAATCATTATGGAAAGTAAGATTTATTTATTTCAATATCAGCAAATGAGCATGAATGACTAAATTATGTATATTCTGACAAAATACATCTAACGTCATATTCTCATTTCAGAAAACAATACTTTTTTTCCAATAATGGTATTTGTTCTCTTCTACAAATATCAATAAATATGATCAATTTACTCATTTTCTGTTTTTCCACTGTGCTTCTCCTTTTTTCAGCGTGATGCATACACTCTTTCAATAACAAATAGATTATATAGATTGTTTTTTTATATGAATAATACATAATGGAATTACACGTGTTTCAGAAGCGAAATATATTGTACTTTTTATTTTCTTTTTCTCGATTGATTTTGTAAAGAGTTATGTAAATATACACGGCATAAAGTATATGTCAAAAGAATTTATATAATGAACTGGTTGTATTTTTGCTTAAGAGGTCCCTAACTTTTAATGGTGGAAATTTCAGCAAAAATGATCATAATTTAGTGTACAGTAACTGAAAAATAAAAATTAAATGCTTCAAAAACTTGTAATTTTTAACAGGTGTTAGGAAAGGGTTTATATCTATATTATGGCTGTCAGAAAATTATATATATTTTTAATATCAGAGGTATTTTTTATCGATATAAGCCTTTCGCGCAGGATATCACACGAACCTAACCTTTTTTAATATATATACATGCTAAAACACCTCTTAATTAAAATGACGAAAAATAATTTTGCTTGTAAGCTTCATTATTCTAATATAAATATATACTACAATTATTATTTCAAAATATTATCACTGTTTTTGCTTATAGTTTCAAAACGTTGCTTATAATTACAATGCTTTTAATAGTAAATAGATAATTGCTCGTCATTTCATAAATTTATGTGATACGTAAAACATGTTTAACTTTTATTAAATTGTGGTTAACGAACACTTAATTATTGTGTGCGCAAGATTATACATTGAAAAAAAATCGCATTCTTATTTTTATATAAAGTAAATAAATAAATAAATAAATAAATAAATAAAAATAAATAAAAAATGCACTCTAGTGGCTGTAATAGAGAAATAAAACGTTTATTAACATCTGATAAAATTTACTAGTTTCAAAAGTAATTATTGTTTGAGTTATAGTAATTTTTGTTTAAATATTTTTTTTCTTTTGGAAGGTATCCGACTCTTTAAAGCCAATCTCTTTATGGAACTCATTATATATTATATATATATATATTGATTACATGCAATATTGTATGGAAAATATTATTTAATTTGAAAATAAATACATGAGTATGTGTAACATTATTATTATATTTTAATATAAAATATTATCACTATTTTCTATAAATCAGATCTTCCGAAAAGAAATATTTTATTTTATTTTATTTCTTTTTATTTTATTTTATTTTATTTTTCTACATTTTGAACTTATCGACTTCTCGTATCAGGTTTTGTCTCGTACATAGTATAACATTAACTTTATTTTTTTATGATATTAAAAATTGGTAAATATATTCTGTATTCATCTTTAAATATGTCTTGCAGCATATTCGTTATCTATAATTAACAAAACTCATTGGTAAAAGCACTCTTTTCTGTTAATACTTTTGCCTTTTGCAAAAGCAACCCTGTATTGCGAAAGTAACCCATAAATCGCAAATAAAAAATAACAAAAATATTTCACTTAATAATGTACCTTCGGAAAGTAAACATATAAAAACTACTTAATTTGATGTATTTTATAATATTTATTTCAGAATCACAAAAAAAATATTTTCTGAGTAATCTTATTTGAAATTATGATTAACACTGTTTTCCTATTCGCTAGACCAGTTTGTTTAGATACTAGTTTTATTTATATAACTCAACTACCATAAATCGAAAAACATTAATAACGTGAAAGTTTATTTATTACACTTCTCTGCAGATATTTTTTAATATCCAATATCAGCATGGAAAAACAGGATAAAAATTAAAAACATAAATTCGTCATAAAAAAAAAAAAAAAAAAAAAAAAAAAAATTAAGTTCTACATTTACAATACGTATTTTACTTAAATTTGATATTTATTTTTCACTGAACATGATCGAAAATAAGATACATTTTTTTGAATATACACAAATGCGCACCGATGAGAAAATTATGCATACTTTGAAGAAATACATCTGACATCATATTGTGATTTCAGAAAATAAATAACCTATCAATAATAAAAATAAATAACCTGCAGAAAATAATACTCTTTTCAACATTGTTATTTTTTTCTTTTGTACAAATGTCAATAAATATGATGAACTTACTCAGTTTCAGCTTTTGTATCTTGTTTCATGATTTTTATAAACGTGCAGTATACATTCTTTTTATAATGAATAAATTATATAAGTTGTTTCTATCAAATGAGTAATACATAATGGAATTTCTCATGTCCCAGAAACGAAACATATTGGATTATTTTATTTTATTTTATTTTTTTTTATCACATTTGATTTTGTAAACAGTTACGTAAATATACACGGCAGAAAGTATGTGTCAAAAAACCTTTATAAATAGACTGATTGGTTTTTTGTTTACTGACTATTTATATATATATATGTATGTGTGTGTGTGTGTGTGTGTGTGTATACAGTATGTTAATTACATGCGATATTTCATAAAATGTTTCCTGGATTTGAAAATAAATACATGGGTATATGTTATTATTAATATCACATATCAAATTTCATCATTGTTTTCAAAAAATCATAGACTTTGAAAAAGAAAATTATTATTATTTTTTTATTGCTTTTATCGGGTTCTGCCTCATAGATAGTACAACATTAATTGTATATGATATTGTTAAAAGCTGGTAAATATTTCCTATATTCATCTTGAAATATATTTGGTAGCTATAAATATATTTGGACATCTTTAAATTACATTTGATGTTCCTTAACAATGATTTTTGACAAAATATTAAAAGTCAAAATTTAGTGTTTTAAGTATAGCTGTTTTATTAATTATTAGACTACTCTGCGAATGAAACCCTATGAAGTCGCAGTGACGTGAATCTAGTCTTTTCGGAAGTTTTGCGTGTTTTTCGCCCATTGTTGAGATATTTGGAGAGAAACATCATGTTACGTAATATCCAGTTAAATAAGTCTAATACCAATACTAACGATGTTCTAGAATGATCCCTATCTTTCCTGAACGTGAAAATATGTTTCTCTTTTAAGTAATCAGTCAGAAAATCTATATAAGAAAGGGCTTCTACAATTCGAGGGCCATTGATTTCACGTTTTTTTAATGTCAACAAAGCTGATGCTGCTCCATTGTGTGCAATAAGGAAAGGGCATGTTTACAAACAAACGCTCCGTCAATCTATCTTTGCCACTCTCGAGTGGCAAAAGATCAACCTGTATTGGTGGAAAAGCCAATGTTATGCCACTTTCCCCATAACTGGACTGCGAGTGACGTCACGTGCCCTTTCCTTATATCGTAAAACGATATTGTAATGCTCTTTTAGCTGTTTTCCATTGACTTTTATGCTGAAGTCTACTATACTGTTTTGATCGTCTCTAAACTTTCACAAATCCGTATCTCGGTTCAACATTGTGAATATCACCAGTTGCATTTTTAAAATCATTTTTATAATGGTAATTTTATATATTTGAATTCATTTATACTTATTTATCGAGTTTGTATCATTACATATATATGAATATTTTAGTTATCGTGTTGAAATATGTATATCTAAAAAAAAATAATAATCTTCTATTAAAATACATGTAGATTTTAAGAAGAAAGAAGTATGAAGTATGTGTATCACAATGTACATTTGTATATATTTTAAACAACTTTCATAAATCTTTCTCTATAAATAATTAACATTGAAAATTACGAAATTATACGGAACATAAAAAAAAGAGGAATAATTTTAACCTCTAGAAATAAGAATTTTGAATTAGTATGAAAAATTAAAAACATTTTATTGACATGGAATGTCTAACATCTCAACAAGTCCCTAAAAAAACAACTTTATTAACAGAAAGAAATTTTACTAAACAAGAGTGAAAACTTTATGATTACAAAGCTTGAAAATTAAACACGCATGAATTAATTACCAGTCACATTTCTGTATAATATATATTAAATTTTAAATAAATAAATTAAATATATATATATATATATATATATATATGTATATATTATTTCTTCTCTTTTGCAAAATCTAATTAAAATATTTTATAAAAGAAAAATATTTTTTATAACAATGTTTATGAAAATTGATTTGGTTATTTAAAATGCATAAATTAAGAGAACATAATAGATTTTCCTCAATATTCTTTATTGTCATGTATTTTTCTGATCTCAAAAATAAGACGGAAAAAAAATATTTTTCATTTAAAAAGCAAAAGTATTTTATTCATAATACAAATAAATGTACGTGTTAATGAATAAGTATTTTAACATCTTTTATTTTGGAGAAGGCAACTCTTTAAAAACTATAATAAACCATTATATATCGTTGAAAAATTATATATTTTTCAAAACGTTCAGAGAATTAAATGTTAAGATCTGTTTTAATGTATAGATAAAAACAATGGTAAATCTATCCAAATATATATCTATATAGCGCACAAAGTACAGTAACATCTTCATTACTTTTAAACATAGTAATGAAATATATCAATACATCTTTATTCTTAAAGTTAATATTAGTTATTGAATGTATGTAACAGGTTATGTATATAGCAGTTATGTATGTAACAGTTATGTAACAGGTAAGTTCACTGAAAAAAAAAAAAAAAAAAAAAAAAAAAAAAACTAATTCCATCTGCAAGAAACTGTCTGTAATTGGAGAAAATGATTATTTTCTCCAGTCACAGAGAGTTTCTTGCAGCTGGTAATAGTTATTTTTTTACAGTGTTCCACTCACCTGTATTATGTCAGCAGTCCACGATCCGGTAGAACATGTAGATATTTCAAGCACATTCAATGCTACTGCCGGATGCTGGTTCCTGGATCTCTGAAATTACACTGCGTAATTTTCTTAGTTATTTTGAGCGTGTTTTTATGGAATAAACCATGTTTAATATCCAGATTAATATAAAATACCTATTTATTTCTTGATTATTATATTATATTATATTACAATTAAATGTTTATATATATACACTGCTCGACATTGAAAATGCAACACCAAGAACGAATCATAATAACGGAATGAAATTTGTTGGACACATACATTATAGTAGGAAGAACAATTGATTAAAATTTCAGGAAATTCTGAGTAATATGTACTGAGAAAACAGTACATAAAGCAGCGACATCTGTGAGCAATAACAGCACATATCTGCCTAGGCATTGAATCGAACAGCGATTGCATGTACGGGTAATCATGAAGCTTCAACTTCACTTCATGAAGCTTCAACACGATGCCACAATTCATCGATCGAAGTTACTGGTGAGTGGTGGGGGGGGCAGTCGCTTTTCAATGATTAAACAGTCATATTCATTGGTGCGAGATCAGGAAAACGCGCTGGCCAGAGCAACAGTCGAACACATTCTGTATCAAAGTAGGTCCGGACAATACAAACAACTTGCGGTCGTGCATTATCTTGCTTAAATTTTGCGCTACGGAGGCCTCGAATACCAGGCAGAGGGGCGGGCCTTAACTCATCAGAAAATTAATGGCCGCTGTTCAGTGTGCCAGGAATATGAACATGAAGTAATCAAGATGTGTATCCAATGGGTACCCATAACATCACTGCAAATGATGGACAGTATGGTGATGTCGAATTCCAGCTGGCAATGTGCATTATTCATAATGCCGTTAAATACGGATAAGGCAATCTTGAAGCTGTAAACAGGATTGTGATTTGTCTGAAAAGTGACTTCACGGCATTCCTGCGTCCAGCTTCATCGTTGATCACACATTAATGGCGCCCATATCAGTGATGCAGTTTTGAGGGTAATCAGAATTTTGGTAGCGACATACTGAGTCACCACCTGGATTGATGGTATGTTGTACCATTGCATACACGTCCCGGTCACCTCTTGTTTTCATTCCCGCCACTCTGAATACCAGCCATTACATTTCTGACGAGTTAAGGCCCATAGCTCTGCCCTATGTTCAAGGCCTCCGAAACGCAACATTTAAGCAGCACAATGCACGACCGCAAGTTGTCCATATTGTCTATACCTTCATGGATTCCGAATGTGTTCGACTGTTGCTCTGGTTAGCGCGTTCTCCTGATCTCGCACCACTGAATATGACTGTTTAATCGTTGAAAAGCGACTGGCACCCCACCACTCACCAGTAACTTTGATCGATGAATTCTGGCATCGTGTTGAAGCTTCATGAAGTGCTCTACCCGTACATATCATACAATCGCTGTTCGATTCAATATCTAGGCAGATATGTGCTGTTATTGCTCACAGAGGTCGCTGTTTTATGTACTGTTTTCTCAGTACAGATTACTCGAAATTTCCTGAAATTTTAATGAATTGTTCTCCCTATTAAAATGTATGTGTCCAACAAATTTCCTTCCGTTATTATCATTCCTTCTTGGTGTTGCATTTTCAATGTCGAGCACTGTATATATATATATAAATTACATATTAATTAAAGTGTATTTGTATAAAATAGGTGCCAAAGGCAACACTAAAAATTATATATATATATATATATATATATAAATATAATTTATAAAAAACGAATGGAGAGCTTTTAAACTCTCATATAATAGAGGTTACATTCTTAGAATAATATTAGAAAAGCGCGCGACAAGATAGAGATGTAAAAATCTGTTTATGCAGTCATTTGCAAAGTTCGATCTGGGGGTGGCGCATATTTTTCCGCTACCCCTACGCTATAATTGTTCTTTGGGAGAAAAAGAAATGTCTTAGATTTGAGACCTTGAACGGGGAAAATATTGCTCATAAAATAACTGCAGTTTTTTTTTTTTTTTTTTTTTTTTACAGTATTAATTTCAAAAGTAAACAATATTTAAAATAAACGTATGTAATTCATCCACAAATGGAAGACCAATTTTAAATGAATACATGTTTTTAATAATTTGTTATAAATAAGACAGTAAAACTTTGGAATTTTGTGAGGTAGTAGTATATTAGCGTAATGCTACAATTAAAATTCCCACTTTAAGTGTAACACATGAATACGAAGGTTTTAGGATTCAGTTGATCAATAGAGTTAGTTCCTATAATGAACGAAATTGTAATATGTTAATTTTATAAAGTATTTTGGAAATTGATGGATATAAAAGGAGAAGGAAGATTGCTTTTGAGGGTTAGTTGGAAGGACAGTAATGGAGTTAGTTAGTTGGAGAGAGAGAGAATGGTAGTTAGTTAGCCGATTAGAAGGTAGGCTGTTGAGTTAGCTGCTTAGAGTAGTGTATTAGATGATGGCTGTCGAGTAGTACCGTGGTATAGGGAATCCTCCCGAGTACGAAAGACTAGTAGCAGCAGTAAAAGCTAATGAATTTAAATAAAGTAGTTGAGAGTAATTGTGGTTATCTATTGATAGTTAAAGTATTTGTGAAAGCTGCCCATTTAAACTTATAAATATATTAATTATAATTAAAGTCCAACGCCCACCTTTTTCTATTAAGCTCAAATAAAAGCTCATTTATTTTATTAAATCTTCTCTTCATAGTTTACTTAAGTATTTCTGTTTCAGCTTCAACTTAAAGTTAAATAAGCAAGATTCAAGTTTCATGCTCATAAATTAATTAAGTTAACCTAAGTTCATATTTAAGATCTAGTGAGATCTAAAACCTAGGAGTTAAGATCTAAAATTGAGAATATGGCATCCGCTTATTCTCTACACTGGCGCCCAAATTCGCTCGAATCCCCCCCCCCCCCGAGCAAGTATTTTTTGACGGCACTAATAGTGTGCTGCAATTTTTTGAGCAGCTTGAATATTTTTTTAACTTTTATAACATTGATCGATCCAAAAAATATGCTTGGTTAGCATTTTCCTTAAAAGGAGAACCGAGACAGTGGCATAGATTAATCGCCTGCCATTCACTTGGGCCAAATCCAACTTATGAGGATTTAAAAAGGCGGATCATCGACCTTTTCGCCACTCGGTATGACAGACTAAGATTAGAACATGATCGTTCACTCCTCCCTCACGAACGTCAGTGGGAAGCAGTATTAAACCCAGTGGAAAAACCACAAGAAGTTATTAAGTCACAGGAAGCAAGCTCTATTAGTTTAAACCAATCTAAAACTGGCGATGAAAACTGTATTTCTGGTGACAAAAGTCAAATAAAAGTTAATGAAAACAAGCAAACTACCCCTTTAACCAGCACTACAGACAAATCTACCTCTGTTTTTCAGCCTTTGGCTACGGATGAAAAATCCGATAAAATATCTAGCGTAGCGACGGCGGTTGAAAAGGAAAATACGATTGAACCTAATTCTGTAAATGAATCCCTTGCTTTAAATCAAACGAATGTTCAGCTAAATTCTACTGTTCAACCTTCGTCTATTCATCATTTGCATTTAAATGCTGAACCGGTTCAATCCGAGAATTTATATAATATTGCAACGGAGGGTGTAAAGGAAATTAAAATATCTGTGGTTGCTGCGGAAACCGTTAAACTAACCAAAAGTATAAAATCAGTAAATGATTCGGCTAATCCTTGTAACTCGCCTTTAGCTGTCAGCTTTGACTCTATACAGCCGACAAAGCCAGTTATTTCTAATGAGACATTGCACGTAAATTGTCAAAATGACACGCCGCTTAAAGTAAACGAAAAATATGTTATTTTAACGAATGTAATTTCGAAAAGGCAATTGACCTCTTGTGAGGTTTCAACACCATCTACCAGCCCTGCATTCGACAGTATGGAGCGAAAGCAACCCCCTCCTAGAGCTGTAGACAGTGACAAGGTACCGGGCTCGAGTCCATCCCAGAAAAGTGCCTCTCCGATGCCGGACTCCGCTCTACAAACTACCAGCGCTGAAAGTTCAACAGCAACTCCTCAGGATACTCTGACACGCACCTCTGATTTTGCTGATATCAAGGAATCAAACTGTCAGGTGCTATGGTTAATTATTTTTTCCATTGTAAAGTGCATTTCTATCACAGCAGTTATAAAATCTAGGACATGTATTAAAGCCATTTGGACTTTCAATCACTATCTGAAGGAGATGAACTTCCTAAAAAATCAAAAGTAAAAATTTAAACTTATAGGATGAACTTTCAATTTCGGAAATTTCATGTATCATTTACGTGTCATAATTTTTTTTCTGTATATAATATATGCATGTATGTACGTTAATGTTTTTTTTATTCCTAGCCAATACCGGCAGTTTTTGGTAAAAAATCTTTTTGAACATTTGTATATAAATTTCCCCCCCTTTCGTTTTTTGAATGATCTATATATATGTACTTAAATGTTTTCTGTTTTAGCCATCACCTGCAGTGATTAGTACGATAAATTTTCTTACCTTTTTGTATATAAACTTTCTCTCTAGTTTTTGACATGATGTATATGTATATACTCTAATCTTTTTCTATTTCCTAGCCAACAACGGCAGTTTTGAAAAAACTTTTTCAACAATTTGTATATATTCATTATCTATATTTCTCTATAGATATATTCATTATCTATATTTTGTATATATCATTATCTATATTCTTATAAATTGTATACAATGAAATTTTATAAGTGTATAAACATTTTTCTCTATAGTTTTGTAAATGATCTATATGTATGTATGTGAATCTTTTTATTTCCCAGCCATCAACTGCAGTTTTGAAAACTTTTTGAAATCTTTTGTATCCTTATCTATGTTTTTCTAAATGTCGTAAATTGTATAAAATGAATATTTCTTATTTTTAAACTCTTGAATTTTCACTAAGAGTTCTATGTATGTATATATTAATATGGGGTTAAAAGAATTTTTTTAAAGCTATTTTGCATGTAAATTCGCGTTTAACAATTAACCTTAATACACTAACAATTTAGTTTTTTCCGTATGCAAATAGCTAGCTGAAATATTGCTTATCTATAAAATTATGTCATTTATCTATATAAAAGTGTAGTTCACGTCTATTTTTGATATATACGTTAAAAAGAGTTTTAATTTTAGAAATTCTGGGGTCCAGTTGCTTATCCTGACTCTTAATCCGAAGTACAATCTGTTTCCTTCACCTGTTACTTTTTGAAATGAAGACATTAAATCTGAAAATCCACGCTGATTTCTACAAATGTTACTTTTGATGCTAAAGGAGGTAATTTTTGGACGTTTGCCAAAGACTTTGGATCTCTGAATTAGAAGGAGCTAGCGTTTTTCTTTTCTGAAGTAAAAGATGTTTTTTTGGAAGCGTGCCAGCAGTGGATTCACATTTTAGAGATAAATCTACTAGAAAACTTCAAATCTTTTTTTGATAAACACCTGAAATAAAGACTCCTTTTTTTTGCTATCATTTTACACAAGTTAGATTGAATGATGAATGATCGCATTTCTGTATTTAAGCGATCCTTTAGTACTAAAATTTTTTTAATTAATGAAATTTTTCTCCTTTCCATGTAAGGAAAGTTGATCTGTAATTCCCCTATTGTAATACGTTGGACTTATTATGAGTACAAACGGTTTTCCGTTGTAAATCAACTTAGCATAATAAGAAACATTTTTTTAAAAAGCTCAGGCTAAGTGTCCGGTTTTTTGGCCCTGTACTCTTATTTTTTTTTTCCTTATTACATTTTAAAAGCAAATAGTTATTCTTGGGCAGTTTAATTTAAGTTTTCCCCCCTCTTTATTTTTTTTCTCTAAAGTCTTATACAGTTTAATTTTAGCAGTAAGTAACTGTGGCTATTTTTCAATTAACATAGTATTGTTTTAAATTAACTTTAAAATTTTCACGGGTAAAAACCCGTTGGGGATTTTTACGTAAAAATTTTTCTTTTGAGGAGGAACTGTGAGGTAGTAGTATATTAGCGTAATGCTACAATTAAAATTTACACTTTAAGAGTAACACATGAATACGAAGGTTTTAGGATTCAGTTGATCAATAGAGTTAGTTCGTATAATGAACGAAATTGTAATATGTTAATTTTATAAAGTATTTTGGAAATTGATGGATTAAAAGGAGAAGGAAAATTGCTTTTGAGGGTTAGTTGGAAGGAGAGTAAGGGAGTTAGTTAGTTGGAGAGAGAGAGGATGGTAGTTAGTTAGCCGATTAGAAGGTAGGCTGTTGAGTTAGCTGCTTAGAGTAGTGTATGAGATGATGGCTGTCGAGTAGTACCGTGGTATAGGGAATCCTCCCGAGTACGAAAGACTAGTAGCAGCAGTAAAAGCTAATGAATTTAAATAAAGTAGTTGAGAGTAATTGTGGTTATCTATTGACAGTTAAAGTATTTGTGAAGGCTGCCCATTTAAACTTATAAAGATATTAATTATAATTAAAGTCCAATGCCCACCTTTTTCTATTAAGCTCAAATAAAAGCTCATTTATTTTATTAAATCTGACTTTGTCTTCTCTTCATAATTTACTTAAGTATTTCAGTTTCAGCTTAAAATTAAAGTTAAATAAGCAAGATTCAAGTTTCATGCTCATAAATTAATTAAGTTAACCTAAGTTCATATTTAAGATCTAGTGAGATATAAGACCTAGGAGTTAAGATCTAAAATTGAGAATATGGCATCCGCTTATTCTCTACAATTTGACAAAAAAAAAATCAAAATAATAAATAGATCTGAAAATGATTTTAGAGAGAAGAAAATTTTATTTAAAAAAAAAAATAATAATAATAACTTTTCCTTCAAATTATAACAAGTAATATAATTTTCTTTCCCTCTTCTTTCACTTTCAGCAGGCATTGTCATTAAACTTAAAATATTTTTACTATACAATATAAATCGCAAAATAATTTCCAGCCATTCATATATTAATTTTTTTAATTTACTTTTATTGAGGGAATTATAAAAATTGTATAAATAACAAAAGTTCTGATAATGTTTGAAAACTAAATCTAAACTTGAAAATATTATTATAAGACAAAAATAAATGAATCACCAGCGATTTTTTTTTTCGTTATATATTTACCGAAAAAGTAAATTTATGTACCACATGTGTCATATATATCAGGAACATTCGTTCAGATATTACCTTTAGAGGAAACTTCGGCTAGATGTTGAAATATTGCTTTCTGGATTTTATATATATTTCGTAACTAAAATTAAAGCATTTTACTTGCTTCTTGCAGTATAAACAAAAAAGTCAATGTATTACATTTCTATAAAACATTTTTAAGATAATACCAAATAAAAATTAAAATATACGTCTACTTCAGAAAGAAAATTACTTGATAATTCCTCATATTTTTTTTTTTTTTTTTTTATTTAATGTAATTTATTTATTTCATGAATATGATAGAAATATGTACATAAATATACATAAAATAATAATAAAAATAAAATGCACTCTATTTTATTTATTTTATTTTTTATATTTTGTGAAACTTACACTTACATTTTTTTTTTTTTTTTTTTTTTTTTTTTAAAGTTCTTGAGTTTTTAAGAAAATCTAAAATAATTTTAAAATATGAGTCGTTAGAGAATGCAATTTCATAAGTACTACTAATAATAAAATAATAATTATATATATATATACATATATATATGTGTGTGTGTGTGTGTGTGTGTATAAATTTATTCCTACACTTTTCACTGCTAAATGGGACTAGGAAATCATACAAAAATGTCTACGTGTACGTATATAAACTAGTATATAATTTTAAAAGCAAATAGTTATTCTTGGGCAGTTTAATTTAAGTTTTCCCCCCTCTTTATTTTTTTTCTCTAAAGTCTTATACAGTTTAATTTTAGCAGTAAGTAACTGTGGCTATTTTTCAATTAACATAGTATTGTTTTAAATTAACTTTAAAATTTTCACGGGTAAAAACCCGTTGGGGATTTTTACGTAAAAATTTTTCTTTTGAGGAGGAACTGTGAGGTAGTAGTATATTAGCGTAATGCTACAATTAAAATTTACACTTTAAGAGTAACACATGAATACGAAGGTTTTAGGATTCAGTTGATCAATAGAGTTAGTTCGTATAATGAACGAAATTGTAATATGTTAATTTTATAAAGTATTTTGGAAATTGATGGATTAAAAGGAGAAGGAAAATTGCTTTTGAGGGTTAGTTGGAAGGAGAGTAAGGGAGTTAGTTAGTTGGAGAGAGAGAGGATGGTAGTTAGTTAGCCGATTAGAAGGTAGGCTGTTGAGTTAGCTGCTTAGAGTAGTGTATGAGATGATGGCTGTCGAGTAGTACCGTGGTATAGGGAATCCTCCCGAGTACGAAAGACTAGTAGCAGCAGTAAAAGCTAATGAATTTAAATAAAGTAGTTGAGAGTAATTGTGGTTATCTATTGACAGTTAAAGTATTTGTGAAGGCTGCCCATTTAAACTTATAAAGATATTAATTATAATTAAAGTCCAATGCCCACCTTTTTCTATTAAGCTCAAATAAAAGCTCATTTATTTTATTAAATCTGACTTTGTCTTCTCTTCATAATTTACTTAAGTATTTCAGTTTCAGCTTAAAATTAAAGTTAAATAAGCAAGATTCAAGTTTCATGCTCATAAATTAATTAAGTTAACCTAAGTTCATATTTAAGATCTAGTGAGATATAAGACCTAGGAGTTAAGATCTAAAATTGAGAATATGGCATCCGCTTATTCTCTACAATTTGACAAAAAAAAAATCAAAATAATAAATAGATCTGAAAATGATTTTAGAGAGAAGAAAATTTTATTTAAAAAAAAAAATAATAATAATAACTTTTCCTTCAAATTATAACAAGTAATATAATTTTCTTTCCCTCTTCTTTCACTTTCAGCAGGCATTGTCATTAAACTTAAAATATTTTTACTATACAATATAAATCGCAAAATAATTTCCAGCCATTCATATATTAATTTTTTTAATTTACTTTTATTGAGGGAATTATAAAAATTGTATAAATAACAAAAGTTCTGATAATGTTTGAAAACTAAATCTAAACTTGAAAATATTATTATAAGACAAAAATAAATGAATCACCAGCGATTTTTTTTTTCGTTATATATTTACCGAAAAAGTAAATTTATGTACCACATGTGTCATATATATCAGGAACATTCGTTCAGATATTACCTTTAGAGGAAACTTCGGCTAGATGTTGAAATATTGCTTTCTGGATTTTATATATATTTCGTAACTAAAATTAAAGCATTTTACTTGCTTCTTGCAGTATAAACAAAAAAGTCAATGTATTACATTTCTATAAAACATTTTTAAGATAATACCAAATAAAAATTAAAATATACGTCTACTTCAGAAAGAAAATTACTTGATAATTCCTCATATTTTTTTTTTTTTTTTTTTTATTTAATGTAATTTATTTATTTCATGAATATGATAGAAATATGTACATAAATATACATAAAATAATAATAAAAATAAAATGCACTCTATTTTATTTATTTTATTTTTTATATTTTGTGAAACTTACACTTACATTTTTTTTTTTTTTTTTTTTTTTAAAGTTCTTGAGTTTTTAAGAAAATCTAAAATAATTTTAAAATATGAGTCGTTAGAGAATGCAATTTCATAAGTACTACTAATAATAAAATAATAATTATATATATATATACATATATATATGTGTGTGTGTGTGTGTGTGTATAAATTTATTCCTACACTTTTCACTGCTAAATGGGACTAGGAAATCATACAAAAATGTCTACGTGTACGTATATAAACTAGCTGAGTCCATCCAGAAGCACTAAAAACAACGTCATCTGGTGGAAAACAATGGAGTTAGCGTTTTTATCTCAAAATCTGTACGAAACAGAGAGAAAGGATTTTAATGGGTATTGCATTTCACAACTGCAAATTTTCCAAATAAATATACTTTTCCATAAAGTTAAATTCAAGATTTTTTTTTTTTTTTTTTTATTAACTGAAAAAATTATTGAAATTCAAACTAAAAGAAAAACAATGTAAAAGGCCAAAGGTCTTTCACAAATTTTAAACCTTTATAGAAAATCAAATAATTGATGTACGAGAGTGCGGATTGTATTAGAATGTTCCTCATGATGAAAATCTTTGTGGTAGGGAAAAAAAAGTTTTGTTCTAAATATTGTTCATAGATGGCGATATACCATAAGACAGCAATAGAAAGATAAAACAGATGGACAAAACAGGTGAACAAACTAAACACAAAAACATTTCACATTATTGTAAAATGTTAAAATTCATGGTGCAGAAGCAAAATATTTTCTAAAAAGCGAAGACAATCTGATTAAATTTTCTATCTCGACCAAATAAATCTCCATTAATTATTTTAAGATTGAATTTTACTTTTTTTTTTCTTTTTTCCAAGAAGCAAATAATAAACCTTATGTTATCGAAATGTATAACAGCAAATCATTAGTTAAAAAATATAATGTTTTATATACAGCATATAAATATGATTCACTTATAAAACTGTTTAGAACTAGCGATCGATTTATGAATACTGGAATATATTTCCTTAAAATCAATAAGGTAATTCATAAAAATTAAGTTTTTAATATAATTGAAATCAGCAATTAATTTGTTTTAGTATGAATTCCATATACTTCTAAAAACCAATTATAATACTTACATAAAAATCTGAATATTTTGATACGTTAAAATTAATTAAAAAGTACCTTTATCTTTACTTATATTAATTATAAAATATTCTTAAATGGGAGAAGATACAACAGTTATTATTAATGTAAAAGTTTACATCATATAATTTTTTTTTCATTTCATTTACTCATATTTTATATCCTTTGTCATTCATACTAACCTAGTATTTCTTTAAACAGGATAATATTAACATAAATAAATTTTTTATTTTCTTTTAAAAGTTATTTATCCTGCATAAAAATATGTATACAACCAAAACAAGGAAAAACATCAATTCTGCATTTAAGCACTTTTTTTTAGTATGTACTGATAGTAAATAACATATATTATTCTCCTTCTAAGTTCCTTTTTTTCAGTCTGACATATATATTCATATATTAAAGAATTTCACTAAACTGTAAAAACTGCGGGATAAAAATAAAACAGGCATTTTTAACTCTTTCATTAACAAATATTCCAAGCATACAACAATAAATTATGTATATATATATATATACATTAATAGAAGGGTAGATCGAGATAAAATGGGCCTCTTTTGTAAATTTTAATTTCTTACTCACAAAGTAATATTTTTTGGCTATTGGTAACATGTGCGCATGGATATCATATTGCACTCAACCAAAAATTAAAATTACGTCTTACTTTTTTTAATATAATTTTTTTAATAGCATCTGACAAAGTGGACTATTTTACCCGAAGCCTCGGTCCAGGGCGTACTATGGACCGCAGGTAAAATTAAAAAAGTATATTAATGTAATGTGTTTTTTAATAGTATAAATGTAGAATATATTTTATTTATTTATTTATGTCTCCGATTCATGCAAATAATGCTTATTAATGAACATTAAAATTAGAAAATAATACACTAAAGACTTTTGTGTCACTGAAAGTGTGCTGTTCTCTTTTGAAGTTTCAGAGGTCTGGAAGACTCATCATTACAATAACTTAAAAAATTATAAGAGATTTTTCAACACTCTCATGAAAAGATCTCTCAGACATCTTGATTAGGTTTTCGTTGCATGAATCTCACAAAAACACATTTTTAAACTTTTATTTCTATTATTAAACAAACAAAATGTAAAACTGTCTTTTTCGGCAAATTTTTAACGAAAATTTACTTTCACGTATTTTTTAATAGCATAAAATTAGCATCTTGCTGTGAAATTATATCCTTATTACTGAATTTTGTATCAATATAAACAGGCATATTAATTCTTAGAAACACTCAAACTTTTTGTTACACATTTTTGCTTTGAACATGATGTGAGACTTCTGCTTTATTTTTCTCATAAAATGAAGAAAAAAATAAGACTTTTCTTTTTCATTTCTTTTTTTTTCTTCTCGCTCTAAATAAAGGTTTTTTTTTTTTTTTTTCATTTATTTATTTATTTTCCTTCTATATTTCTCCTACAATAATCTTTTTTACTGGTGTATCAGTTAAAATTGTTAATGGACCTTTACTTATTTAGTTGTCGCCTAGTGCAAGAAAGATAACGGCAAGAAATGCAATTCGAAAGATACTGTTTTTAAATGGGGATATTTCACTTAGTGAATGATATGTGCTTCAATGTACAAGCATCTATTATATAATTGTCCACCATTTTTTTTCATCGTTCGAAATTATCTGCTTATATGCATAGTTTGGTCTAAATCTAATAGTTGATTTATTATCGTTTTCCCGTTTAGGTAACTTAGAGTTTCTATGCCTTTGCTCATAGACTGTAGGAGTTCATTTTGAAATGCCTGATGCTTTGGAGGTTGAACGAATATGTTTTACAACATCCACAACCCTTTATATCGCCTGCCCCATGGCTGTATATTTCTTTTCCTTCTTTTTTTTTTTTTTTTTTTTTTTTACTAGAGAAACAGTTATTATGTATGTAACAATTGAAAAATTCTAAAATGTACATATATATATATATACAACAAAAGTGTGTTATTTCTTTTTAATTGCATTATTTAATTCAGTTCCTTATATTTGTATGATATTTGTAAAAGTATAAGAACGCAAAAGTGACTGAATGCTTATCTATACATATAAAAGAGTACTTACACTCACTCACTCACTGACTCATCAACGCACAACAAAATCTACTGGAGCCACTGACTCGAAACTTGGTCATATTATAGAACATACAGTGTAAGTACCTCCTAAGAAGCAATTTTGCGAAATTCGCCCCCCCCCCCCAAGGGGAAGTAGGGGGCAAATGTGATTTAAAAAAACCTTCATATCTCAAAGAAAAAAATAGATATTCGTAAAATTTTTGCTTTAAAATCTAGCTAACACAAATATCTAAAAATTAAATTCTGGAATTATAGAAATTCGGTCCGAGAGGGGACAAAATGTGATTTCACATGTGCAAAACATGGTTTCACATACTATTGTATATCCCAAACAAAAAAACAGATATACGTCAAAATTTTGCTCTAATATATAGCTAATACAAATACCTAAAAACCAATTTGTGTAATTTTAGAAATTTAGCCTCCAAGAGGGGGGAGAGGATGCAAAATGGTTTGAAATAATCCTTTATATCGCAAACAGAAAAAATCTGGAGTGACTCCACTCGACTTTCCGAACATTGAGTAATTAACAGTTTTGTAGATAAAGTAAAGAAAGAGGAGTTGTTAAACAAACAAAAGAGAGAAAACCATAATAGAGTGTTTGAGTATTTTTCTCCATCTATTACACGATGTTTTATTTAACGCTACTGAACTTTGAGCCCATAGATCATAATGATAAAGAATTTTTCGTTGTGTCCCTGTAAAAACCTATAAATGCTAAATTCACCAAAATGCTTATAGTTAGTGCAACAGTGATTTATAATACTCATATAAATTTTCAGCTCAATTCAATAAGGCGTTTAGATGCTATCGTACTTTTAAAAATTTAGTCCCATAGGCCATAATGATAAAGAATTTTTCTTTGTGTCCCTGTAAAAAAACTGTAAGTGCTAGATTCACCAAAGTCTATACAGTTATTTCAACTGTGATCTATAACATGTGTATAAATTTTTTGCTCAATTGAATAAGGCGTTTAGATGTTATCGCACTTTTAAGATTTTGCTCCCATAGGCCATAATGATAAAGAATTTTTCTTTGTGTCCCTGTAAAAAAACTATAAGTGCTAGATTCACCAAAATCTATAGGGTTCGTACTATGGTGACTTACAATGTGCGTACCAACTTTCAGGTTAATTGAACAAAGCGTTTAGACGCTAGCGTGTTCAATCACAGACATACACACACACACACATACACACATACACACACACATACATACATCATCGTAAAAATAGTGAAAACGGACTCAGGGGACCTCAAAACGTATAGAAACATCAAAATCTCGAATTCGGATTTTTGACATGATTACAATACTTTCCTCACTATAGTGTTCGGAAAGTAAAAAAGATATATGTGAGATTTTTTGCTCTAAAATATAGCTCCTAAAAATACATAAAAACTAATTTCTTTAATTTTATAAATTCGTCAAAAAAATAGAAACACAGTTAGGTCGTTCAAAATTGGTACATATATGTTTTAGAGGCCTGCAAGTCAAATGAGGATATTTTCGAAAGTGTAAAGTTATTAGGAGGGTCAGAAAGAGGGGGGGGCGTAGGGGAAAATAAATAAAAATAGAGTTAGAGCGTTCTAAATTCGTACATAGAGCTTTATGATACCGACAAATCGTTTGCGGATATTTTCAAAATTTTAAAATTTTTAGGAGGGACAGAAAGAGGGAGGGGGCGGATGGGGCAAAAAATAAAAATAGAGTTAGATCGTTCAAAATTTGTACATAGAGGTTTTCGATACTTACAAATCGATTGCGAATATTTTCGAATTTCTAAAATTATTACTAGGGTCACAAAGGGGGGGGGGGGTAGACGTAAGGGCAAAAAGATAAAAATAGAGTTACACCGTTCAAAATTGGTTCACAGATGCTTTTGATGCCGACAAATCGATTGCGGATATTTTCGAAACTGTAAAATTATTAGGAGGGGAGGGGCAAAATATAAAAATAGAGTTAGGTCGTTCAAAATTGGTACATAGAGGTTTTTGATACTTACAAATCGATTGCGGATATTTTTGAATTTGTAAAGTTATTAGGAGAGTTGGGAAGGAGGGGCTATGGGGCAATAAAATAGAAATATAGTTAGACAGTTCAAAATTGGTACAGATAGATTTTAGGGGTCTGGAAGTCGAATGAGGATATTTTCGAAAATGCAAAGTTATTTGGAGGCTCAGAAACGGGGGGGGGGGGGGCGTAGGGGCGAAAAAATAAAAATAGAGTTAGACCATTCAAAATTGGTACATAGAGGTTTTTGATACCTACAAATCGATTCCGGATATTTTCGAAATTGTAAAATTATTAGGAGAGGCGGGAAGGGGATGAGGCAAAGATGCAAAAATACATAAATAAGAGTTAGAGCGCTGAAAATTGGTGTTGTTAGGTTTTGAGGCCTGATAAATCGATTGCAGATAATTTCGAAAGTACAGAATTATTACGAGGGGCGGGCGCAGGGGTAAAAATAAAGAAATTCAGATAGAATGTTGGAAATTAATATTACTAGGTTTAAAAGTTCGAGAGAACGATTGCGAGTATTTTTTAAAGTCTAAAATAATTAGGAGGGGCGAGAGCGGTAGGTGAAGGAACATGCGTGCCTGTATACTCTGCCGCAGTCAGTGGGGGCTTGGTCCGATTATTCCACCGATGGGAGAATATTTTTTTTCTTGTATTTTATATTTATGTTTTTCCCTTGTGATAATATAGTGATTCATTAAGAGCGTCGAACATAGATGCGAGCGCAGCGCACAATGGCCTGCGCTGCCGAAGGCAGTGGGGATCCGGTGCAACATTTTTTTCAAAGATATATATATATATATATATATTCATGATAAAAATTAATGCAATTTTGAGAAATAGTTAACTATAGTGATTCATTTAAAAATAGTGCACAGCGAAGCAGGCGTAGCCTGCTAGTTCAAAATAAATAAGAAGAAACCTCAAAGTAAATTGCTTTCTTTTTCAACTTTTTATACATAATAGATCTAATTAAGGTTAACGCTGATTTTTTTATGTATAATTTATAGCTAACACTTAAAATATGTAGATTTCGTAAATCAGTTTATTATGACAAAGAGCTGGAGTAAAATGGGCAATGCCCAATTGTACCCCAGTTTCGGGTGGTCCATTTTATCCCATGTAGAACTATGACAAAAAATGTTTAAAAATAATAATAATAAGAAGAAGAAATCATTTAAAAAAATAATTTAGCTAGATTAAATATAATAATAGATAATCTATTTATTGTGCTAAAAAACCTCTTCCAGATCATAATTATTGAATGATGAAAAGAAAAATTCTTTAGCTAAAATTCTTTACCTTTTGCCACCACAAACAAAATTTCTCCAATAAAATGACCAAATTGTGAGTTAGGCATGGAGTTGTTCGATAAGTTTCATCACTGCAAGGCTGTTATCTATGTATCAAAATACGAATTACAAAAAATAAATAAATAAAATAAATAATAGGGATGTGCCATTGTAACCCATGGTCCATTGTACCCTGGTCTCCCCTACTAGCATATTATAAAATGTTGAATTATAAAATTAATAATGCAAATAAGACGTGATTACTTGTACTTAATATATACAACCATCCATGCCATTTAAAATCTTAACTTCTTTTCAATAAATAAAAACATCAAAATTTGGAATGAAATGTATGTTAAAAATTAATTAAAATATATATTATAAACAGTAAAAAATAAAATTATATATATTTGAAACTGTTAATTTACTTACATTGACCCAAAACCGAAACTTCTTTTTATATCTTTATAAAAATAGAGCAAAACCTCCTGTCTTTCATCAACAGGGATAGTGCAACGATCTAAAATATACATTTTTAGGTTAGAAAATGTACATATATTGTATAGTGTTCATTTGGAACCAATAAAAAGTTTAAATGTGTGTGTGTGCTAAGATTGAAAATCTTAAATGTTATAATTCTAAATGAGACTGAAAAAGTTAAAGTTATTTTATTATTATTAGTATTATTATTAATATTTTAATGTGAGGTAGTATAATTTAAAAACAAAGTCATGCCGATCATAAAAAATAATAAATTCAAAAATCTAAATATATATCTTACGAGCTTTTGGTTTTGTATAAATGATAGTAATAGCTGTCATTTAATACATATTATTAGGTCTGCAAATTAATACACACACCTAATTATTTTGTATGCATGACAGTATTTATTTATACATTTATTATTGAGACATTTATAAGACATTATGACAATATAAGTATGACAATTGCTTAGAAATTTTAAAAAGAAGATTTTAAGAAAGAATGCTGAGAGAATTCAAATTATTTCACTTTCCAAAAATTTTCTTAGTCAAAATGAAAAAAAAAAATGAAAAAAAAAAGATGAGTTTCATTATTTTAATTTTTTCGTAATTTCCTTTATTTCTAATGTAACACAATGAAAGTTTGAATGTTACCATCTTTTGTGATCATACGTAGTAATATCATGTCGAGGGCTCACCTCTTTGTCATAATTTACAAAAGAATTAATATTATTTCATCTTCAGATTATAATTCTTAATCTGTAATTATTTCAAACGGTGTGTGATTTTTATGTATTTCGTCATAAAACTCTCTAAAAGTTTTTTCTTTTAAAAGGAAGTTGCTTCCGGACTTTTTTGATGAAAGAAGTTTCCGTTAGAATATAGCTTTAATAAAAACAAATCCATAGCTATTATTTTGGGAATAATCTAAAGTAAAGAAAACTTAAATTAAACCGTTATGAGAACAATAATTCGTTGAAATATTGATTAATTTTAGTTGCTTATAAATGGTTTAACATGGTAGGTTTCAGCCAATAAATTAAAATTCTAAAATATGACTTTTTTAATTTTATTTTTAGTTTCGGTTTATTATTAGTGTTATTGTTTTACGCTTTACATATAAGCATAAATGTATTATATATATATATATATTCATATTACTAAAATTAGAAAATTAATGAATTTTATATAAAGTAAGTAAAAATAATTTATCTAAATAGTAAAATTAAGTTATCTTAAATAAGGAGATAAATTGAAATTATTCTAATATAGTATTAAAAGACTATTATCTCTTTTTTCATTAAAAAAATTAACAACTTTAAAATAAATTATTTAGGAGTAGCATACACAAACACACTCACGCAATGTATATATATATATATACATAAGTATTTATTAATTTTCATCTTTTTTTTTTTTTTTTTTTTTATTTAAGAGGGTTGTTTTTTTTTTTTTTTTTTTTTTTTTTTTTTTAATGGTAATGTCCTTCTTATCCACACTGCTTTATATTTAAGTGTATACCTCAATATTAATAAAGTTTTTTGAAAAGAAAATTATAGTTTGTTAAAAATGTAAAATATATGTACTTTCTATTTGCGCAAAAAAATAACAAGACTTTTGTAGTTCCTATGGTCATAAACCTTCGCTATAAATAGTTTCAAAAGTACTGTTTTTGGTTGTTTACAGAAAATATCACGTAGAGTTTGTTATGTATCATTTAATTCAATTTATTTCTTGCTTGGTGTGGAAAGATCGGGAAAGCCACGAGGGTAAATGTTATTCCTGAAGGCAAAAGTCAGATAGGGAAGTCTTGATTTACATTTCATTTGAGGAAAATAATTTTATTGCCGGGGGAAACTTGGTTACAAATAATAGAACTTTTTTTTTTTTTTTTTTTTTTTTTAGAATTTATCATACACTTCGAGTTTATATTTTATTTTTAACACTTCATAAAACTCTAAGTTCTGAAAAATAAATTTCAAATAAACCTTCTAACATTATAGTGTATTTATACAATTATTCAGATAGGTAAGTCTTCATTTAGATAGAGAAGTCTTGATTAACACTTCATTTAAGGAATATAATTTTATTGTCTGTGGAAACTTTATTACAAATGATACTTTATTTATTTTTTATTTATTTTTATTTATCAAAGAGTATATGAGGTATTTTTTAACACCTAATAAAATTTATGAGTACTCACTGCGCCATCTACTGACACAATTTAAAAGCAGTTAAATGTTCACTGAAGTAATTTAGCAGTTCGCCTCAAATGCTATTTAATAAAAATTTCATTTTAGAAATTTTATTAAAAAATCTTGATTATTCTTTTTATTATTCTTTAATTTTTACCTACTTTCATTGATGATGTAACGTAAAAATGCAATTTTATTATATTTTGCTTCTTAAAACTTTAAAATACACAGAAGCCTTTATTGAATAATATGTATTACAATGCTGTAAGAAAGCATGTACTAGTTTCACCAAAAAGGGAACTAGTTAAATGGAGCTCAAAACGTCGCTTTATAAGTTTGTGTGTTTTCAAAGCATGATACTAATTACGATAAATTTATGAAAATTAATATGCTTAGTATGCTTTTGTTATGTATCATTTACAAATACTTTCATGCATTTCAATGCTGTAGTAATATTCCTTTTCCTATAATCTATTGTGATCAAACGTTTTCCTGTTTTGCGGGCAATCCCTACTATTGGCAAAGAACTTTGTTCATGTTAAATAATATACTTCTTGACACTGACTACTATAGGGAAAATGTAACTTCATAATATTTATATTTGTATATATACAGAAATATTTATTCCACTTTTATATATGCTGTTAATAATTATGAAACAGTAATAAAATATACTTTCAGCATAACACATAATTTTAAAAAACTTTATTCCGACGTTTCGGTTAAAACTCATCTTTAACCATCTTCAGGGAAAAATGATGTTTAAAAACTATAAACATAGACAATTTAAGCCATTCTATGATACAACCTTAGTATTTATTTATTGTATCATAGAATGGCCTTAATTGTCTATGTTTATAGTTTTTAAACATCATTTTTCCCTGAAGATGGTTAAAGATGAGTTTTAACCGAAACGTCGAAATAAAGTTTTTTAAAATTATGTGATATGCTGAAAGTATATTTTATTACTATTTCATATTTATATTTGTATAGTAAGGGGAAATGTTTGTATTCTGTAGGGAAATGTTTTTATCCAATCCGGGAATTCACGGGTTGATTTAACCTCGACCAAAAAGAAAAAACAGATATTGTCCATTTGTCCGCAAATATAAAAATCCCAATCGGCGGCAACATTATTAAAAAAAAAAAAAAAAAAAAAAAAAAAAAAAAAAAAAAAAGAATTTTTTTTTTTTTTTTTTTTTTTTTTTTTAATGCATTTTATAAAATAATCTTTATTTAGTGACAAAATTCCTGTGATATTAATTTTAAAGTTCTGTTTCTGTTTTAATCATCTACTGAGTTTCTGTTGCGTATATGAAAAAAAAAAATTATAATAGCATTTAAATCTTTAAATATGATTTAGATTTAGTGTTAAAAATGATGTAGTATTTCTAATACATAAGTTATCTATTTTTAGTGCTTAAAGATATTATTTTATTCTTTTTTTTAACCCTCAACATTATTTAAATCTTTAGAATGCATTTTCATACATTTTTTAATGCTAAAACTATCATATGAAATAAATTTTATTTATTTATTTATTTACAGGAGGGGCATGTGAAATTCCCCTATCATATTACAGCAAAACAAATTTCATTAAGGTGTTGTTTAGATATCGATTATCAAATTAATTATATTAAATATCTATCAATAAAATTCAATAAATTTCTATATTTAAAATCATTCATATTTTCCTTATATGAATCATTTATATTTTTTGCTCTGTGAATATGCCTATTTCTTATTTCCTATTTCCTATTTCCATTTTTTTTTTTTTTTTTTACTTTATTATTATGTAGCCTTTCAGAAACTGATAAATAACTTATTATTATTACTTTGTTTTATTTTATTTATTTATTTTTTAATGTTTAAAATTTGTTTTCTATGAATAACTTTTATCCTAACATCTCATATTAATTTTGGAGACATCATACTATTTATCTCCAATTTGCCTCTCAGAAATTTTATCGCCTTTCTGTAGTGTTTGAGAAAAAAAAAAAAAAAAAAAAAATCCCTTTTCGGCAAGCTTAAAGGCAAAGGTAGATTCCTTTACGTTAATGTTACAACAATTGTAAAGAAATTTTACATATGCATTAATACCTATCCAATGGCTTTGTTCCCACACATTGCATTATTTACGTCGCTATTCTGTTTTCAAGAAATTTAATTTTCAACTACAAAAGGGTTTTATTCATTCTACTCAAAATTTTAGGCTAAATTTATTGGTTTGTAAATGTTTCAATTTTTTTAAATTCAAGCTCATTATCATTCAACAAATAAAAGCCTTAAAGATATACACTCCCAGCAATGGTGAATCCCGGAGGGGGCTATTGGGCTACAGCCCCCCTCCCCATACAAGCTTAATCAAAATTATAATTTTTTTTTTTTTTAAATCCATATAACTGTTGTTCAATACCTTTCTTTTAAAAGAAAAAGTAATAGAAACGTGAAAATGCACTTGTGATCTTACTAGTTCTGGTAAGCCTGGCGTTGCTATGGTCAAGTCAAATACAGATAAGTGGTAGCGGTTTTTGTATAGTTATTTCATTGTAATTTTTATTGAATTGTTGAAAGTTTTGTATTGTGTTTTTGTGATTCTTATTGTCAGATGAGTAAAAATTGTAAAGTGAAACTGTTTTGGTTCACATAAGCTGGAACACTAACATTAGTTAACATTTGACCATTTGGCACTGCTGAATTTCAATGTCAATTGTTATGAATTTAGTAAATTGTATGATTTGGCAAAATTTTGGTGACAAAACTTGCGACTTAGCAATGAAATTTGTGATTTGGCTGCAAAAGTTGATAGTTGAGGACGAAATTTTTGACTTGGCGACAAAATTTGGCGAGCTTGGGGATGGACCCTACTAAAAATAATCCGAAGATATTCTTGAGAAAATAGTATTTTCTTAAAACTTTCTTTAAATATTTTTAAATATTTTGAAGATTTATCTTTTTCTATAAGATAGCTTCAGAAATTTTGAAGACATAAAGAAAATTTGTAAACTTTCTTAAGAAAGGGCCAAATAACTTAAGATATTCTATAGATTTTCTCTAAAAATATCTGCAGAATATCTTGAGATTATTTTTAGTGGGGGAGAAAGGCAGCTTTGACGTCATTATATTTTCTTTCCACGCGAAAACCTCATATCTCTTCACAGACCAATATCTTGTTTCGACAAGATAAAAAGTCAAAGGAAGCTGTAACGTATTACTTTCAATCGTAAATTTTAAATTCTTGCCTAAACTGATTTTCTAAACTATTCACCACAAACGATATTTGTATTAAGATTGACGTATTATTTTAATTTTATACTTTTAAATTATTAATTAAAGCGTTTAACAAGGTTTTTAATTAACACACTTTTATTAACTTGATATGATGCAATTATTAATGTATGTAACGGATTTTCGCAATTCAATTTTCGGAAACTTCTTGTCGTCCAAAGGACCAGAAATTTTGCACACGACTTCATAATCAATGACAATACTAGATACAAGTGTTTCCAGGCACTTTTCCCATCAGGGGCAGGTTCCAAGGGCAAACAAAAAATCTATACTTATATAAAACTATCGTATATGACACAGGATTTGGATGTATTTGTTTTATGTCGAGTGGCACCAATTAATTTTTTTTTAAATAAAGATTTAAAAGTATGTAATAGGTTTCTAAAACCTTTATTAGTTCATTTTTCAATAAAAGAGTGTTCTTTATTTTTTTTAAATGGTATAGTTTTATTTATCAAAATAAGGAAATTCGAGTAATGAAATATTTAAATTTAAATTTTCATGTAAATAAACTTCAACGGAAAATTCATTAAAATCGTCCCTAGTTCATTTGTTAAAGGGATACCTAAATGTCCCCAAATTTATTACCTTTTCTACCATGCCAGTTTAATTCGTTTAGCATCGATTTATAATTTTTTTTTTCTTTTTTTTTTCCTTTTTTTTTCTTTTTTTTTTTTTTTTTTTTTTTTTTTAAACGATGACATTTATCTTTTACATTATAGCATCTATGTCATAAAGCTAAGTCTAAATCTGCTTAGCGCTAAGATATGTTGATTTTATTTAATTATTTTTTTATTAACTTTTATTTTATTTGTTTAAAATCACGGATAAAATTTTATTTCATTTTTCTCAGTACTTTGTTGTAATTGTGACGTCATATTTTCTGTTAAATTAAACATTTTTTTTTTAAACCAGATTATTATATTGATTAAAAACATGATTAAGATTTTATTATATTTTCAGTGATCTTTTTTATTATCATTTGCACGTGACATAAGCATCAGATTATAAATTTTTGCAATGAAAGCTATAGAAACTGTCGGCTTCATCACAAGAAAAATCACTTTTTAACTTGTAACTTTTAAGCAATTGAAGTTATTGAAAAAGTTTAAATACAAAAGTTGTTCTTTAGAGTAAGGCGGTAATTCGACTGAATTGAAGTACTTTCCTATTTTCAATATTAAAGAAATTATGGGCAAATGAAAATTTCCACCCCCTACCATTTCCACCCCCTTCGAGCTGGATACCCCATCTACAAACTCGACCGAGATTTTTACTGTCCTGACAACATATCCCGAGCCGGTTAAATTTAAATAACAATTACTCCAGTTATCGTGTTCACAACTTAACATGGGAAAAAGCGTTATACATATACAAGGTATATATATATATATATACCTATATATATATATATATATATATATGTATATAAACTTTAGAACGGAGGGTGGTTTTGAGTTCTAGGGGTCATGATCGGTGAAGATATGAAGAAAGTTTCCAGAAGTCGTGTCATGAGAACCATTGCAATAGGTAGATCTCCTATAAGGAATCTACCTAAAAACACACACACAAGACATAACATATGTATACTTTTTTTTTTTTTTTTTTTTTTTGAGGGGATCTTTAAATTAAAAATATCTATCATAAAGGGCAAATTTGAGGCGCTGTCATAAAATGTCAAAGAGTAGTATAAATTATATATAGTTTTGTCAAAAAAGAATAAGTCCTAATTTTAAATAAAAATAAAGTAAAAATAAAAATAAAAATAAAAATAGAAAATAAAGTAAAAAAAAGTAAATTTGACATTAGTTTAGGCGTTATTGTATTTATAAAGAACTACAAGTAGATCCAAATAATAGATTCGCCTAATAATAGGATTAAAAATTCTGCGTTTTAAAAGAATAACGTTCGAGGAAATTTGTCCCTTAAATAAAAGTCATTTCAAAAACATCCCACCTTCTTGTTAAAGTTATTGTTTAAAAAAAAAAAAAAAAAAAAAAAAAAAAAAAATATATATATATATATATATATATATATATATATATATATATATATAAAAAGACTGTATATCATAAAACCACATTCTAGAAATATTAATGCAGTTAAATTATGTAATGTGAATATTTTGATTTTCGGAATAATATCAAAAGGGAAAAAAATCATAATCAAAAATAATCAAATGTAAAAAGAAATATCAAATACTAATACATAAATACATAAATGAATATGCTTTTTATCTATGCAGAAACGAACAAATAGCGATACAATAGAATTACGCTATGCACATGTAATGTTTTGTCTGAATATATTTCTTATAATTTAGTAAAGAAATTAACTCTTAGTTACTGAATTGAATAAAGTTCTTATTGTGCCTTTTCTAAGGACATTTTCAACATTGAATTCAGAAAAATCATGGTAAACTAATCTCGAAATACACAGTAATATTTACTATACTGAGACCCTAAATATGACTTATGAAATAGGCAAATCCTTTTGAAATTGAAGTTAATAATGCAATTTAGTTTATGTAGTTCAAACAAGATTTGTAATAAAAAATGATTTTAATGCTTAATTTTGTTTCCTTCACAAGGGACATTGCAAAAATTGGTTTTGGTACAAATTTTACTAGGCCCTTATTATAATTATATATACACTGATGGAAAAAAAAATCCCAACACCAAGAAAAAATTATTGTACAGTAATGAAATTTCAGCAATACATTTGTCTAGGTAACACATTTAATTGATTAAAGTTTCAAGATCACAGGTAGAGCCATTGGCGAGAAGAGCCATTTCAAATGTGAAATGTTGGTACATTAGTAACCAGTGTAACCGCCAGAATGTTGAATGCAAGCATGCAAACGTGCATGCATTGTGTCGTACAGGTGTCGGATATCAGTTTGTGGGATGGAGTTCCATGCCTGTTGCACTTGGGCGGTCAATGCAGGGACGGTTAATGCTGGTTGTGGATGAAGCTGGAGTTGTCGCCCAATGATGTCTCATACGTGCTCGATTGGAGAAAGATCTGGTAATCTAGCAGGCCAAGGCAACATGTCGACACTCTGTAGAGCATGTTGGGTTACAACAGCGGTATGAGGGCGAGCGTTATCCTGTTGGAAAACACCCCCTTGAATGCTGTTCATGAATGGCAGCACAACAGGTTGTATCACTAGACTGACGTACAAATTTGCAATCAGGGTGCGTGGGATAACCACGAGAGTGCTCCTGCTGTCATACGAAATTGCTCCCCAAACCATAACTCCAGGAGTAGGCCCTGTGTGTCTAGGCCGCAGACAGGTCGCTAGCAGGCGTCCACCTGGCCTCCTTCTAACCAACACACTGCTATCATTGCGACCAAGGCAGAACCGGCATTCATCAGAAAACACAACAGATCTCCACTCCGTCCTTCAATCAGCTCTAGCTTGACACCACTCACGTCGAAAACGGTAGTGGTTTGGAGTCAGTGGAATGCACGCTACAGGGCGTCTGGCTCGGAGCTGTCCTTGAAGTAACCTATTAGAACAGTTTGTTGTGTCACTGTGGTGCCAACTGCAGCTCGAATTTCAGCTGCAGACGCAGTACGATTAGCCACAGCCATACGCCGAACACGGCGGTCTTCCCTCTCAGTAGTGCCACGTGGCCGCCCGGAACCCGGTCTTCTTAAGGCAGTACCTTCCCTTGACCACTGCTGCCAACACTCATGCACAGTGGATACATTCCTGCCAAGTCTTTCTGCAATATCGCGGAAAGAAAACCCACCTTCTCGTAGCCCTACTACACGACCTCGTTCAAACTCAGTGAGCTGTTGATAATGTCTTCTTCGTCTTCTTAGAGGCATCCTTGACTAACATTATCCCACTACGTCAAATCTCAACTGTAAATAACGATCACTAACCTTACAGCGCTTATTTAAAGCAAACCTCATTTGCATGTTCATAGTGTCGCTACAAGCGCCACACTTATGCGCGTAGCTCGAAATTTGGATTGACGTCATCTTTCAGATGTATAAACACGCCTACCAAATTTCTTTTATCTAGCACAGCTCCTTCCTGGTGTTGGGATTATTTTTTTCCATCAGTGTATATATCTTTATATATATATTTCTTTTGTGCGTGTGTATGTCACTGAACTTCTCCTAAACGGCTGGACCGAGTTAAAGAAATTTTTTGTGTGTCTTCAGGTGGATTCGAGAATGGTTTAGATTTACAATTCAGTTCAATCGGATAATTGGATCAAAAGATATTAAATAAAAACTCCATTTTAACTTTAAAATGATTAAAAAGAAAAATATATTTGATGCCAAAATAAACAAAACTCACGTTTATTTATTTTTTTCCGGAAATAAAATATTTTTAATTTCGCGTGATAAACAATAAAAATTAGAAAAAAAAATTTAATATACTATGAAAATATTCGCGTGTATATTTTCATAGAGATACTTGGTATTAGCTTACAATTTTTATTTAATTTAGTAGTACTTTTCTTTTCTACAGTAAAACAAAATTTTTTGTTTTAATTGATACTTTATATGAAACTTATAAAGGTTCTTTTATGTTTTCACCTTAATCGTAAATAGTAATAATTTCGAATTTATTAGAATTTATTATTTTTATTTTGTATATATCATAAGTACGGACGTTTCTCACCAAGATCGTCAGTTACGCAATTAAGATAGCCATGTTAATTCATCGCAAAAATGGCCAAAAATATTTAAAGTCGACAAGGGGGGGGGGGGGGAGGTCTATACTAAAGCTGTGGCTTTGTATTTATCTTTGTATATATATTTCTTTTGTGCGTGTGTATGTCGCTGAACTCCTCCTAAACGGCTGGACCGAGTTTAAGGAAATTTTTTGTGTGTCTTCAGGTGGATTCGAGAATGGTTTAGATTTACAATTCAGTCCAATTTAAATTGTTTATTTAATTAATTTATCACTTATAAATTGTTGTTGATTTTGGAATGTTTCACATTGCATCCGGCAGACTGAGCTACGATCGTAGTATCGAATATTCAATAATACGCAAGCGAAGTGATGACGTCGCTGGCCGTCCGTGGATGCAAGAAAAATATTTCCTATGTTAATCGCCCTTTGGATTTTTTGTAAAAAATTACTAAATATCTAGGAAAATTATTTCCCGATTTTAATCCCCAAATTTGGGTATAGATATGTATTAGTTATCATGTGCATGCGTTAGATTGAGTTGTTTTTGCTGTAAAATTGATAAAATTTGAATTTTTAATCTCAAAACTCTGTCATCCTTGGCGGAAAAAAAAATATCGCCATATCATCTGATGAACATATTTAATTTCTTTCAAAAATAATGGTTATTTTAGCAACTTATACTAAGAGAGTAATGAATAATATGAAACAATTCCGTACAATACATATTACGAAAATATACATCTGGCATGTATATTTTCGTATGACGTTTTTGATCGCCAAATACAAAAAACGCCAAGAAAGACAGAGTTTTGAAATTTAAAATTAAAATTTTGTCAATTTGAGAGAAAAATAACTCAATCTAACACATGCATACGATAACTAATACATATCTATTCCCAAATACGGGGATTAAAATCGAGAAATAATTTTCCTCGATTTTTAATAATTTTTTATAAAAAATCCAATGGGAGATTAACATAGGAAATCTTTTTCTTGCATCCACTGACGGTCAGAGACGTCACACTTCGCTTGCGTATATTCTATTGTAATTCCAGTTTGTCCCGACAGTTGATGCTGCGATCAAATTCAGGAAAATATTTTGTAACTTCGTGTTATTATTGTTATACAAAAAATTGTGTCCTAATTAAAATATTACATCAAGATGTAATTAGTGTTTGAAGAGTTTTGAAGTGTGCATAAAAAACTATACATTTTGCAAATTTAGTGCGGAATTGGAGTGAGTATTTTATATAATTTTCAATCAAATTTACACGCGTGTTGATTAACAACCACCCTAACCTACAAATTTATTTGTGTAGCTAATTTATTATATTTTATTTATTTATTTTTTGTATGGAATACTTTTAGTATCGGATCCCTTTGGCAAAATTTGAAATTTGGCACCGAAGTAGCTCGGACTCTTCTCGCCAAGATCTTTAGTTCCACAATTGAGATAGCCATTTCAATTCATCGCAAAAATGGCTTAAAATATTTAAAGTCACCAAAGGGGTCCAATACTTTTGTGCGTGTGTATGTCACTGATAATTTATTTTTTTTATTTTTTGTATGGAAAATTTGGCACCGAGGTAGCTCGGACGCTTCTCGCCAAGATCTTTAGTTCCACAATTGAGATAGCCATTTCAATTCATCGCAAAAATGGCTTAAAATATTTAAAGTCACCAATGGTGTCCCATACTTTTGTGCGTGTGTATGTCACTGATATTTTATTCATTTATTTTCTGTATGGAACACCTTTAGTATCGGATCCCTTTTGCAAAATTTGAAATTTGGCACAGAAGTAGCTCGGACGCTTCTCGCCAAGAACTTTAGTTCCACAATTGAGATAGCCATTTCAATTCATCGCTACAATGGCTTAAAATATTTAAAGTCACCAAAGGGGTCCCAACTTGTGGCTTAGATATAGGAAATCCGTGCTTTTCTCACGGCCAATTATATGTTGCGTGTTCCAGGGTTGGAAAACCTTCGAATTTGTTTGTGTATACTCCTCAAGGATTAACCAAAAATATTGTACATCCAATGGCATTACGATAAATTAAGTTTTTGTAGGTTAAAAAAATATACCTGTTATAAAATAAATTGAGTTTCAACTTTTTCACCTTTAATTAAAACGAGTTTAAGTTTTTATTTAATACGAACTCTACATTTCACTTCGCTCATACTATACACATACTCACATGCATCGATTGATTGAATTGTGATAAATGTACATGTAATGATGTTAGATATTGTAATAACTTTTTGATAAAAATTTTCATCAAATCGGTCCAGATTGTTACAGCTTATTCAAAAATAACGGAATTTTGATGTGAAATTCGTTGCTATCAGAGATTCTCTCATGAATTGAAATATTTGCCGTATGAAATAAAATTTTGTGCTGTTCGACATTCAGCGGAGGTTTTAAATAACAAGTAGCAAGTAGAAAGTACCAAGTAGCAAGTAGCAAGAAGCAAGTAGCGAAAATTTCGGTAATTATGCCTTTTACGTTATAATCGGAATTCACAGTCACCGTTCACAGCGCTCCATACCTGTTTCACTTATATACCACATCCTTACACACTTACAATAAGTTAGTTATTTTTTTCTAGCAAAATATTCTCTAGAAATAATTTATATGACAAAACAACGTTTGTCGGGTGAGCTAGTATATATATATATATATATATATATATATATATAATTACATGCAAAGAAATACAGTGGAAAATCAAAAAGCACACATTTAACTATTTTACTAGAAAAATGGCGACAACAATAATATATTTGTCGTATCTTCAAGTCAATTTTAAAAAAGCATCCTGGTAAAAAATTGTGCGCAGTTAAGGACCATCATTGGTCATTGATGATAATGATTGGTCATGATATTGGTCATTTTCGCATAAATATACCGCTTATTAATTTTAAATTTATTCAGCAACCTTTGCATGAATATTATGAATTGGGTGTATAAAAATATGTTACTATTGAAAACAGAATATTTTTACAGTTTTTTCATATTTTTTTCGCAGGTTTGTACGAATGTCTTTCATTAGTGATTTGTCGGTATCTTTTGGGACCCCCTTGATAACTTTTTCGATCAAACGAGTGAAATGTTCTTCGCTGGTGGCAAATTTCTTTGAGGATCTTAATTTGTTTTTTAATATAACCCAATATCATTCAATGGGGTGACACTGTGGGGCATTTAGTGGGTTTCTGGTTTCTGGCACGAAATTGATGGAATTTTGTGTCATAAAATTTGTTGCCCTTTTTGAATAATACGCTGTGGCTAAATCGGGCCAAAATAATGTAGGCATATCGTGTTTGTTTAAGAAATGTAGCAAACGCTTTCTGAGGCATTCATTTACATTAATACATTCACTTAATATGATCAATTGCACTTTCCGTTACAAATGGCTTACTGTTATCTCCACATTAACAAATAGTGATCCAAACAATATATTTTTTTCAAACTTTTTCCAAACTAATGGATGTCTCTGATTTAGGTAGATGTTCAAAGTTCTTTTTTGTATAATACTGAGGGCCAGGAAGAGTATAAAAGTGAGCTTTGACATAGGTCTCATCGTCTAAACTCCAATGAAACTTATTCTTGCGTGTATATTCATACAATTTTCTAGCTTTTAGTTTTATAGATATTTTTTGTCTTTCTGTCACTTTAGGCATTTTTTATTTTTTATACGTTCTTAAGTTCAATCATTTTTTAGCCCTTTGAACGATTGATATATTTGTTTCCCAGTTTTTTGCCACATCTCTGGCTGACATTCCTCGATTTCGACATACTGTTCTTTCTATATTTTTGTCAAGTTGAATATCATGAGCTCCAAATTTTTCTTTACAATGAGATTTCCTTTTCGTTGTCAATGTTTCATTAAATCTATTTGATACTTTATTTACAGTACTTCTGGAAATTTTTAAGTTTATTGCAATGTTATATCACGGTTTCTATGGATTCTTTAAGAATTCGGCAACAATCCTTTCTCTACGTTCATCTTCACTCATTTCTTTTTCTCAAACTACTGTAATTTATAGTATAAATATCATGAAGTTGTATTCTTCAAGTTGATACATGAAAAACAAATTTGTTTTAGATGCATAGATGTAGAAATAAATTAATTATACATTTTCAAAATTGACCAATATCATTCGTCATAGTCCTTATTTAAGAATATTTTGCACTGATTACGTCATCTTCTCATTTGTTCTGAAACAATTCATTTCGTCTCAATGATTCGGAAAAATCGCAATTCACATATTAAAAAAATAAAATATATATATATATATATATAAATTTTGCAATATATTGAAAATTTTATGTTGACAGTGAATGGTGTCGTTTTAATTGATTGTTTTGTTCTTGAATGCTAATGCAGGATACCACACAGAAGTAAACCTTCAAAACGCATTATTCTATGAATTGAGTGATTGTATTAGACTGCCTAGATCTCCAATCCTGCCCCAATGAAGTCAATGCAATCGGAACGTCACTTTAAAGCTAAGCATAAATAATAGAAATTTTAACAACTTACATCGTTGGGCACAGATTTTTATCAAAGTGTATTATTGAAATTTAAAGTACGACAAAAGAATTACTAACATTAAGAATATGGTAAAATAGATCTAAATACTTCTATTTTGCTATATTATTCTATGCTTCTGTTTTTAATGAAATATCCTTATGTAAAATCATGTCAATCCTTTTTTCTGAACGTTCCTCGAAGTTACAAAGAAATGCCCTGCTGCTAATTTTAGTAACTAGTGCAGTACATTGTATTAATATACCATTTGGAAGGCTTAATTTGATAAAAAAATAAATGATAAATTATTAGTACATCAATGCTTCTCGTGTCTGTATACCAACATTGCAGTTTGTAATGTTTGTTTCTATATTAATATAGTCATTAATAAAATAACTGAAAAACAAATAGGATAGCTACAAAAATTTAAAGAACGAATAAAAAAAAAGAAAAGGAAAAATCAGTTAAAAATTTAAAAGTTATGGCTGTACCAGATTTCTGATCTAAAACTTATTCTTCTTACTGACCCGATACAGCATATTTCAAATCTTAACTCTTTTCTTACATTCTTAAATTTTCTAATAAAATATTTATTCTTCTAAATAATAAAATATGGATGGGTCTCACCTGAAAACTTCTAATCCAAGGGTCCGGGTGTGGATGGGGTAACTATCACCCATTAAAGAAACTAAGATCGATGAATGCAGCACTTCTTAGATGAAAACAGAATTTTTAATGCTTTGTTAGCATACATGTAAAAACGAAAACAGAACAAAAACTATCTACAGTATTTACAATTAAATATTAAAGACTTTCTTAACATTAAAATTGTATGTTCTAATAGTTCAAAATATTAATTCTACTTCTTTAAAAGTCTTAATTGTTCTGTGAAATTTAATAGTTCTGTTTTAGGACCGGGGCTTGTGTAAACACAACGATCTTAACGTAGCCCCATCTCAGTTCGAGGTCCTTTCTGTTCTGCTTCTGATTCTAAAAAAGCACCTTTCTCGAAAAAGAGGCGCCCGTCTGTCTGGAAAGGCATTTGTTCTGAAAGCAGAAGAATGAACGGGGGATTCCCGACATCCTCCCACCTTGAGTTGCGACTAATCAGAGGAACTCAACAATCCAAGTTCAAGTCGTTGAGGGGGTTTCACCACACGGCCAGTTCGGGAGACCACCGGGGGATTGGAAGTGGGATCATGGGTTCTGGACTTCTTGCTACTGCTTCTGGAACTGGAAGGTTCTGGAGGGTCTTTCACAGGTTCCTTTTCTCTGGGGTTGAGCATCATTTTCTGTGAGAGGTTCTTGTTTTCGGAAGTCGAAGGACTTAAATTTTCTTGGAGAGATTTATGTAAAGTGGGGTGATTCTTAAGTTCGGTACTGTCAATTTCTAAAGGGAACAATCTTTGCAATGGACGCAGAAAAAGTCCATTTTCGGTCTTCACCTTAGCTAGGCATATCACATTATCTTTGCCTGAGTAAATTTCTATCACTCTTGCCAAAGGCCAGTGAACACGTTTCTTATTGAAATCTTCTAATAGGACAACATCGCCGACTTTCAATTGTTTGAATCTTTTGGTCTTAGATGCATGTTGTCGTAATTGTCCTAAATATTCAGCTCTGAATCTGTTTCTTAGGTTTTCTCTGATTATTTGCCTATATCTGGCTCTGCGGTTAAGATCTTTGGAATCGAAAGCATCTAGGTCAGGTACTCCTGATGTTGGTAGTTCTCTTAGGAACATCATTGGAGTTAAAGGTAAGGGATCTGTGTTATCTTCGGAAACATAGGTTATAGGCCGTGAATTAATCACTTGTTCACAGTCACACAGTATGGTGCAAAGTTCTTCGTAATTCAAAGATGCACGACCTAAGTTTCTTTTCAGGATTCCTTTAACCATTCCAACAAGCCTCTTCCACCAACCTCCCCACCACGGTGCTGCAGGAGGGTTGAATTTCCATCTGATCTTCTGGGTGGAAGCTACCTTGCAGATGGTTTCCCAATCTACACTCGAGAGAGCATTGCTGGTTCCAAGGAAGTTCTTCCCGTTGTCCGAATAGATGATGTAGGGTCTGCCTCGCCTTGCTATGAACCTTCTCAGAGACTGGATAAAACTTTCTGTAGACAGAGACGTAATGGCTTCAAGATGTATGGCTCGGTAGACAGCGCAGGTAAATAAGGCTATCCACGCTTTTGATCCATCAGAAAGATGTAGAGGACCGGCTAGATCTACGCCTACCACTTCAAAGATGGCTGCTTCTCGTACTCTGTCCTCGGGTGGTACTCCAGGTTCAACATCTATTTTGGAAGTCTGAAGTTTTCTGCAAATCACGCATTTTCTTATTGAGTTTCTAATGCATTTTCTAGACTTCAGTATCCAAAAATTTTCTCTAAGTAGTGTCATTAGAGTGCTGACTCCAGCATGCTGATTTTCTAAATGTTTCTCGAATTCCAATCTTTGGACGACGGGATGCTTGTAAGGTAAGATCACAGGATATCTAAAGTTTTCACTGTCGTTTCTTTGAATTATATTGGTCTTTACTCTTAAGAGACCAGCTTTATCTTCGACAGGCCTTAAATTTCTTAATTTTGGATCTGTTCTCCCTGAAAAAGATTCTTGTTGTACTAATCGTAGAAGTACATTTTCTGCTTTTGAAAATTCTTCAACTGAAATATCCAATTCGGATATTTTCTCTGTAGTCTTCGAATTATGATAAAATCTATATATCCAGGCAATGGTTCTAACTGTTTTCTTGTAAGAGGAAAAATACTGATAAAATCAATTGAAATTATCTTCTTTTTTATCTAAAAGATTTAGGATTGTCTTCCTTTTTTCGCTGTTTATGAGTTCTTCGTTTGGGTCTTCTTCTATTTGAGGCCATTCATTTTCATGTAAATAAAGCCAACTCGGACCCTCCCACTATCTCGATTTCTGTAGTTGTTCAAAGGAACATCCTCTAGACGGGAGGTCCGCGGGATTCAGATTTCCGGGTACATGTCTCCAATTGCAAACTTCGGTCAGATTTCGGATTTCTAATACTCTATTGTGTACAAATGTACCCCATTCTTGTTTTCTTCTAATCCAACCTAAAGCAGTGGTTGAATCTGACCAAAACATGGTATTTACATGTACAGTCGGTAACAACAGTCTCCGAACACTAGCAAAAATTCCTATATAAAAAAAGTACGCTTAATACGGTTTTGTTAAATAAATCCTTGTCGAATCCGGTTTTTAGACTGACTAAGAACAGGATTCGACAAGGATTTGTTTAACAAAACTGTATTAAGTGTACTTTTTTTATATAAGAATTTTTGCTAGTGTTCGGAGACTTTTGTTACCGACTGTAAGTTTAAATCGTTTTGCACATTTTTGGCCAACCTAGCACCAATAAGACAAGATAACAGTTCAAGGCGGGGTATGGTCAATTCCTTAATAGGTGCAACTCTACTTTTAGCATTGATTAACTGGACCTTGATTCCTTCTGAGGTCTCTACTTTTATGAATACTCAAGTGGCATATGCTCGCTTGCTTGCGTCAGAAAAAACATGTAATGATGTTTTCTTTTCTTTCTCTGGGCAAATGTTAAGCCACCGAGGTATTTTAATTTGGGATAAAAAGTTTATTCCTTTCAGCCAATTAGAAGATTGTTGTTTTAAAGTTTCAGGGAGCTCTTCGTCCCACTTCACCTTCTGAATCCACGTTTCTTGAAGGATTAGTCTGGGAACTAAACTGACAGGTGCTGTGAATCCCACAGGATCAAAAATTCTTTGGGTAACTGATAAAAGTTTTCTTTTTGTAAGGGGTTCACTTATCCTTAGGGGTTCTTCAATTTTACAAACTAAACTGTCATTTATCAAATCCCAGAGTAATCCTAACACGGGAGCAAACCTACGTTCATCTTCAGTTTTGTCGATCATAGCCTGGGGCCAATTCGATCGCCAACATCTCAAGTTGAAATGTGCCAAAGCCAAAATTCCTTGAGATTCTGATATGAATTTTTCTATTTCTGGAATTGAATTCAAGCTGAGGAGGGAATAATCTAAATAGAAGGAATCTCTTAAGAGCCTAGCTGTCTCTCGCCATTGTTCGGGAACATTTTCTAAAAGGTGATTTAATGTTGCCATAAGCAAAAAAGGGCTTGAAGTTAGGCCGAAAACCACGCGACAATGTCTATAAATTTTTAATTTATTTTCGCTATTAAACCAAAAAAATCTCAAAAAGTCGCGATCTTTCTCTGTTATTTTGATTTGCAGGAATGCTTTCTCTATATCGGACGAAATTCCTATCTTGTATCTGCGAAATCTATTCAAAATGCTAGGTATAATTTCTACAAGATTTGATCCTTTTGTTAAACAATCATTAAGGGAGGGACTGTTTCTAGTGTGTGCTGAGGCATTAAATACTGGACGAACTTTAGTGGTTTCACTAGATTCTTTAACCACCGGTCTGTGTGCTAAATAATGTACCTTGTCCCTTTTCTGGTCCAATACCTCTTCTATAATCTGATTGTTTTCCCAGAAATCAAAAATTTCCCCATATTCCTTTTTCCTATCAGATTTGATTAATTTATTTTCCGTCTTGTACAGGCACTTTTCTGCCAACAAGTACAGTACTGTGCAAATTAATTGGGACAAACATATTTTTTTAAGAAAATTGTTTCTTTTTCGGGGATTTTCTGCCTCAAACCGGTGTCAACTGCATTTTCTTACAACGTGCGACTGCCCTTGACTAATCTAAACTGGTTTGACCACGTGATCATGACATGTTGAAAAATTTTCCCTTCAGTTGCTGTAAGAAGTGGTCGATTGTGTGAATTGTCTGCTTCTGACGTGTACTTAAAAAATGGATATCACTCCCAGGAAAAGGACTAGAATTGTTACCCTTAGTCAGCATACTTCTATGACTATGAGGGATATTGCTGCATCAGTTGGAGTTGGAAAATCTAGTGTTTCTAGGATTATAAATCAGCAAAAGAATTTTGGGACAGTCTCTCCAAAACGAAAGGGTAAATGTGGACGCAAACGCAAGACCATACCTCGAACAGACAAATTTCTTGTACGAAATAGTAAAATGCATCCCCGCAAAACAAGTACAGATCTTCAGAGAGAATTATTAGCTACTGGTGTGAGCTTGGATTCATCGACAATTCGACAAAAGCTTATTGAATCTGGGCGACTTGCAAGAACACCAATCAAAAAACAGTTATTAACACTTGCAATGAAGAGAAAACGTTTGGACTGGGCCAGGAAATGTGAATCCTGGACTGCACAAGACTAGAAGAAGGTTGTATTCAGCGACGAAATGCATTTTATTGTGCAAGGGTTTCGACCAAAATTTGTCAGGCGAAGTGATGGAGAACCCATCAGGAAACAATATCTTATTCAAACAGTTAAGCACCCTCAGAAACAGATGTTTTGGGGGTATTTTACTTCTGGAGGACCTGGCAGCTTAGTACCAGTTGAGGGGATGATAAATTCTAAAAAATGCATTTCTATAATAGAAAGAGAAATTGTGCCTGTGATGCAAACGCTCACTGGTGGTGTTGGTATCTTTCAACAAGATCTCGCTCCATACCAATCTTCTAAGCTAACATATAATTTTTTTCAAGAACAAAAATTACCGGTTTTGGATTGGCCTGGTAATTCTCCTGATGTAAATCCCATCGAAAATTTGTGGAGCATCGTAAAGAGACGTGTGAGTAAAATGGACTGCTCAACAAAGAAAACAATGATTGAGAATGTTATAAAAGTTTGGTTTGGTGATGACGAGATCAAAAATTTATGTTCTAATTTAGTGGAATCCATGCCAAACCGTGTACAGGATCTCATTCAAGCTAGAGGAGGACATATTTCGCATTAAATTGCTATACCGCGCATCTAAGTCAACCTATACCAATTAAACAACATTTGTGTAAATTTTTGAGCTTGTTCCAATTAATTTGCACAGTACTGTAATTATCTGATAAAATCGAATGGTCAACTGTCCATGGTAAATTGACTTCATATCGACCGCTTTTATCTCGTTTAACAGTTTCTAGAAAATAATTCTTGGTTTCTTGTTCTAAATCCTGTTTCGATTTATTATCTTCATTAGTAATTCCTAGAGTGTCAAGGCGCCATAAATCTGATAAACTGGCGTTTAACTCGTGTAATGACAACGATAGACCCGCCAAAGAATTGTCCTGCTCACTCTTGTGACCCTCTGTCTTGCCCAAAATGGTCCAACCCAATTTAGTTCTGAATGTAGTTAATCCCAATTTTGGAAAATATTTTATGTCATTTGTGAATAGTTTAGCGGACATATCAGCTCCCAAAATTATATGTACTTCGTCTGGATTTTTCTGATATAAACAGGATTTATTATTTCTAGGGACATCTGATAAATATACACCTTCCTTTTCTAAGAGTTTTACTAATTTATCATCGCGATATAAATTCACGCCTGTGCATATTTTTTCTTGATCTAGTGCTTGTATTTTACACTTAAACTTATTATCTAAACTCCCGATCGTAAATTCATAACGATTATGTGCAGCTGACATTTCCATGCCCCCAAAAAGACCATGTCTGATTGTTTCTTTATTCATTCTTTTTAATTTTAACTTATCAGCTGCAAATTTACTGATGTAACTATTATGAGATCCGGAGTCAATAATTAACCGAATATATGATGATTTACTATCATCTCTGTTAGAAATTGCTACTATTAACGTCTGCAAATAAACATTCGCTTGTAAATTATGATTCGATAATGCCAATTTAGATTGATCATTTCTTTCGTAATTACTTATTTCCTGTTTCAAATCTTTATTTCCATTGCACATTATGTCTGAATGTCTACGATTACATAACTTGCATAAAGTTTTTGATGCACAGTGTCTAGCTAAATGGGAAGGTTGAAGGCATAAATAACACAATCCTTTCTTACGCAATAGATTAACTCTTTCATAAAATGGTAAATTACGAGTTTTGACACATTTGTTACTTAAATGCGATTCTGAGCACAAATTACACCTATCACTTTTATTTTCATTTAATAAATCACAAGCAGTAGACAATTTCCGATTCTGAGTATCAAATTTATTAACGCGGGGGGGGAAAAACATCTCTACGATTTTGATTATCTAATCTTTGAGCTCGGGGGGAGAAATGACTGGCGCCGCTATCCTCTTGTCTGGTAGTTATTAAGCATTCTCGCGATACGAGTTGTTTATTTAAGAAAGATAATATATCTTTCACACCATAATTAACACCGTGAAATTTCATATTAAATTGTAATGCTAAATCTTTAGATAATATTTTTAGTAATATCGGTGACAATAAACTGCCGTAGTTATCCAAAGAAACATCTAATGATTCTAAACTTCTAATGTTAGTTTGGATTTCATCGTAAATTTTCCTGAGCGATTTAATGTCACTTGAATGTTTTAGTGGGGCAATATTTAATAATTTATTCAAATGTACATTCACTAAGAGGTCTTGTTTGCCATATCTTTCTTTTAAAATATCTACTAATTTTATGTAATTACTCGCTGTAACAGAGAATCCTTCTATACATTTTAAGGGATCAGGTGCTAAAAATGATTTCAAATAATTAAATTTATCTACAGGATCTAAATTTTCATTATTACGAATAGCCGTTTCGAATGACGACCAAAAAGTCAGCCATTCGTCTGCATTCCCGTTAAATTTAACTTGATCTAGCTGTGGTAATTTGATGTGCATTGCTTCTTTTGAAGTATTTCTTCTTTCAATTTCGGTTGATGAAATACTTGTTTCACTTTTCTTTAGTTCTTTTAATTTTCTGTTGGCTCGAAATCGCTAAGTAATTATTTTTTCACGATATTCATTTGCCGTTTCTAATTCGGCTTCTAATTGGAGTTCTTGAGTTAAATTTTTAATCTCTGCATCTTTACTCTTTAATTCTATAGTAGTTTCATTTAATAATTCTATAGTTTCCTCTAAATCTACAGCATCTAGATCTATATCATCACATAAAGTTTTTAATTTCTCTATAAATTTATTAATACTATCTCTTATGACAGCTCTCTCTTTTTTAGCTATTACTAAATTAGCCATAATAAATACAAAAATTTAAAATTTTATAATATTATCTATCTTTTCAATTATAAATAATGGATATAGCTTTCAATTATAAATAATGGATATAGCTTTCAATTATAAATAATGGATTTATCTAGCTGCCAACGTCCCGTGTATGGGATGCCACAAAATATGGCTGTACCAGATTTCTGATCTAAAACTTATTCTTCTTACTGACCCGATACAGCATATTTCAAATCTTAACTCTTTTCTTACATTCTTAAATTTTCTAATAAAATATTTATTCTTCTAAATAATAAAATATGGATGGGTCTCACCTGAAAACTTCTAATCCAAGGGTCCGGGTGTGGATGGGGTAACTATCATCCATTAAAGAAACTAAGATCGATGAATGCAGCACTTCTTAGATAAAAACAGAATTTTTAATGCTTTGTTAGCATACATGTAAAAACGAAAACAGAACAAAAACTATCTACAGTATTTACAATTAAATATTAAAGACTTTCTTAACATTAAAATTGTATGTTCTAATAGTTCAAAATATTAATTCTACTTCTTTAAAAGTCTTAATTGTTCTGTGAAATTTAATAGTTCTGTTTTAGGACCGGGGCTTGTGTAAACACAACGATCTTAACGTAGCCCCATCTCAGTTCGAGGTCCTTTCTGTTCTGCTTCTGATTCTGAAAAAGCACCTTTCTCGAAAAAGAGGCGCCCGTCTGTCTGGAAAGGCATTTGTTCTGAAAGCAGAAGAATGAACGGGGGATTCCCGACATCCTCCCACCTTGAGTTGCGACTAATCAGAGGAACTCAACAATCCAAGTTCAAGTCGTTGAGGGGGTCAGTCCGTTAGTGTGTTAGTCTGTTTACACGATATCTCACGAACAAATGATCGCAGGAAGGTCAGATTAGTTTTAAAATATTACTTTCGATACTGGCAAGAACCCTATTTATTTGGAACATTTGAATTAAAAAACTTCGTAAGTTATTCGAAATTTACGATTTTCTTAACATGGGAGAATAGGACAAAAAAATTTACTTAAACGTGCATTAAATGGAAACATTTTACTGTAAAAATATCCGACCAGTTTTCAAATATCAGTTTTGATGCCGGAATGAACATCAGTAACTATAAATATGCTACTTTGAAATTTTCGCAAGTTATTGGAAATTTACGAATTTCTTAACATGGCAGTATAGGGCAAAATCTCACATTAACGTCAATTTTGAAGGATATTTTCATCGTAAAGATGTCAAACCACTTTCGAAATATTATTTAGGATACTGGCATGAATATCATAGACTATGATTTTTCCAATTAAAAAAATTCTTAAGTTATTTGGAATTTACGATTTACGTAACATGTCAGAATAAGGCAAATTGAGCATAAACTTCCATATGATATTTGTTTGAACATAATTGAATACAAATATTCTAATAGGAAATTTTCGTAAATTATTCGTAATTTACGATTTTATCAACATAGCGAAATTGTAAATTTTTCATATAAATATGAATTTTGAGGATTATTGCATTGGAAATAGTAGCATGAAGACTAAACAACGGAATCGACCCTGATAAAATAAATTAATAGATTAGAATAAGATAAATATATCGAAGTGAACGGTGGATAGCCTATTAGGCGGGGATTTCATTCTGTTACTGTACCAAGCGTTGGTCAAATTCATTTCTTTTAATATGATTATAATGTCTCAAACTAGAAATTTATGAGAACCTATATATGATGGGGAACTGAGCAGAGTCCACCTATGCCAACTAGTTTTTTTACTACGCAGGCACAAGCTTTTAAAAAAATTCATTTGCATAATTTAATAGCCAAAAATATTGAGCTACTTATATGAAAGCCCCAAATACTTGTCGTGCAAATTCAAAAAGTTATGAGAGACAGAATGAAAAGAAATTCCATTTCTCTAGAAAAATAAGCTAAACCATAAGAGGTTTTACTCACATTTTTAACCCTTTCCTCGTTAAGCCTGTCTTTTTATGTTATGCATAGTCAAAATTAAAGGCTGGTGTATCTAAATTTTAAAATATATGAAATATATGTTGCTTTGTTCGAGAATATAAGATTAATAAATATGTGTAGTATGTAATATAAATTATCATATTTGTACTGTGCATAGTATTAATTTTATGAATCATTAAACAAATACACTGAAAAACGGCTAACGCTGAAAGGTTTTTAATTTAATTCAATCAATGCCCAATGGTAACACAGTGTTCGCAAATTGTAAAAAAATATTGATACAAACTCGTATCATCTTCCTTTTTTTTTTTTTTTTTTTTTTTTTTTTTTTTTCAGAGAACCCGATATTCTCTTCATTTTATAAGTCATAAAATTTTAAATTTAAACGATATTTGTTAGAGGTTTTCGTATAAGTAGCTCAGTACTTATGACTATTATATTATGCAAAGGGAATTTTTTAAAAGCTTGCGTTATGTGTAGTTAAAAATTATTTAGTAATAATGCAAATATATCGTAAGATATTTAACATTTTTGCTTTCTGATTGCAGTATGCTGTATTTAATGTAGCCCGCAATGTTTCCTATAGATGGCTTTGCACTAGTTACGAGTTCTAATTAGCCTTACGGATTATAATTAAAAAGTTAGATATATATATATATATATATTATTAGGAGACCGTTATATTTCCATGATTATATGTGATAGCTTCATGCAAATGTATACAGTTAATTAAAAGAATCCTCATAATCACATGCTACAATTAAAAAACATTTTAAGCATCACTTTATACAGGGTGATCTACAATATTTTAATTTTTGTTTAATTTGTTAATGGTTTTTCCATTTCCTCTTCAAAAACAAAAAAAAAAAAAAAATGAAACATATGAAGTATAATATATTCTTTACACTCCTAAAGTTCTAAAATAATTATTTAACTATTTTTTTTTTAGATATTTGACAAAACATCTAAATTCAAAAGTATCCAAATATTTATTGGTAGATAGTGTAAAATCGAACATGCAAACCTGGCAGTTATGCAACAGCACCTGTCTAAAGCTCAAGTCAAAACAGAGCAGAATTTCACATCTATTACAATATATTAAAAATAAATAAATAAATAATGTGTGAATTTCATGAATAAACTGTTAATGAAATATTTTGTAAGAAAAATTAGTTGCATTCAGAAGAACTAAAAAAAGAAATAAAAGTAAATTTGTATATATAGTTTTTATACCCTAAATATTTTCTTCTTTGCGAGTCTGTCGGAAGTCTAGAAATGTTACATTATCTTATCCGGAAAACAAATAATAAAACTCTAGCTACTGATCCCGCAAACCAACGGCTTTTATATACACATTTCTGCATTACCTCTTCATAGTTTTATGTAGTTGATAGTTACAGAATTATCAAAAATTTAAATTATCTGTTTTAAATAAAATAAACTGTAAAACTAAACTAAATTGACGTATTGAATAATCGAAAATAGCTATTTAACAAATATTATATACTGAAGGTAACACTAAATATTTTATGTGTTTGTAACTAAGAATAGAACTATATTATTTCAATTTAATGGAGAGCAAGCAGTTCATTTCCTTCGTTACAGGAAGTAATTTCTTTCCTTTACTTTTCTTTGGAATATATTTTTCTCTTCTAGGAAAAATAAGAAAAGGAATCCAAATCAAATTCACTACCAGCGATTGACTTACCGTTACTCATGATAGACTTATGTAATATATAATCATTCTTATAGACAAAATGTCGAAAGACAAGGTTTTTGCGAAAATTCCCTAATAAATAACGCATTTAAATATTTTTTACGTTATGAATCCATTTGTAACTTAATTCAAATTTGTTTTAAGTTAGTCATATTGAATACGAAAAAGTTGATAAATAATTTATGAAATTTTATTTTCCTCTAACTTTGTAGTTTTTATTAGGTTGCTACCAGAAATTTTTGTTTTATTAAAGAGACACAACAAAATATTCTTAATCATTATAGCCTACACTGTTAAAAATTTCAACAGAAAACTCTGCGTAATTTATTATCTTAAGTCTTGCATAAAATTACAGAGAAAAATAAACGGAGGTGTTAAAAAACTTATTTTATACATTCACTAGCAGGCTTTGCCCGCATCGCTGGACATTAAACTTAAATGAAGTCTCAAAATACCATATATTTATTAATAACCTAAGTTCTCGCTATGATTGGTAGAGGTTTTCTCGCTCGCAAAGTGAGGACTCTGGGTCTCCACTGTCTTCGGCACAACTTACTCACTTTTTACTTCCCCTTCCTCAGCGGTGAGTTCGAAGTTTTGCAAAATCACACTAATGTACATAATGCGTACACTTAATCAATATCCAGTCTGGGTCCCCAGTGCCTTCGGAACACACTTCTTACTTCTTCTTCCTCAGCGGGTGAGTTCAAAGTTTTGCAAAATCCCACTAATGTACATAATGCGTACACTTAATCAATATCCGCGCACAAAAATTCGCCATTCTAAGATAATTCAAAGCGAATTCAAACGTGAAAACATGTTTTTACACATGTTTATTGGGAACAACTTCAGTATAACCCCACAACGATATTTGGCGATTTTTTTTGTTGGCGCTCATGGCTAAATCATAAATCTAAAAATCATAAATCATATATGATAAATGATAAAATCATAATCTAAATCATAAAATCATAATGTAAATCATAAAATCATAATGTAAATCATAAGATCAAAAATCCAAAATAAACAACATATTAGGCTGCCATATTATATCGCAAACAGTCCAGAACGACATCGTTATCCTTCAAAACGGCGCCAAAGAAAAATCGCCAAATTCAGCTGTGGGGTTATACTAAAGTTATACCGTTTATTGCCCTCCGACTTCGAGAAGGTGGGGGGGGGGGGAATTTCGAATTTCGTGAAATCCAGTTACAATAAGTGCCGGATGCAAACAAACAATTTACGCACCAAATTTAGAGACCACAGAAGTCTTTAATAGAAAATATTATAAATAAATAAATACAAAACGCACAGCTTTAGTATGGGAACCCTTTGGTGACTTTAAATATTTTAAGCCATTTCTGCGATGAACTGAATTGGCTATCTAAATTGTGCAATTAAAGATCTTGGCGAGAAACGTCCGAGCTATTTCGGTTCCGGATTTCAAATTTTGCCAAAGGTATCCAATACTAAAGCTGTTCCATATCGAATCTGAGTTGAAAACGGAAAAAGGGTAAAATAAATTAGAAATCTCAGACCTATATTTATAAATTTGATACCGAATGAAAGGGGCGATTTTGCTGAATCCAGGGGTTCAAACAGTTTTTCGATGCGACAATTAGATTTTTAAAAAATAACTAAAGTATAAAATTTAAGTGGCAACGGAAAAACGGATAAAGGGAAAAATAAATTAGAAATATCAGACCTATCGTTACAAATTCAGTACCAAATGAAAGAGGTGATTTTTCTGAATTCTGGGGTGTAAACAGTTTTTCGATACGACAATTAGATTTTTTAAAATTAACTAAAGTATGAAAATTAGATGGCAACACTTCATTTCAATCTTTTCATAATTTGTAGTGCGAATCACGCGAATACAAAAGTCTTTAACTTAAAAAATTATTTTTATATTTTATTTTTCCATTCAAAGCATTTTAGTGAAAAAATATTTATGGCGCATGCGCAGGCGTTTTTTACCCACAATTTAAACACTAATCATAATTTTGAAAATTTCTATAGATATAATTTCAAGTTGGGTGAAGACCTAAGTTTCTGCCAAGCGCCGTTGAATTCCGTCCAGCCGTTCTCGAGTGATGCCCGGACAAACGTGCTTTAGTCTTTTACCCCTAGGGGGGAACGGGGGGGGAATTTCTGAAAAGTTGATAGATATAATTTTAAGTTGGGTGAAGACCTAAATTCCTGCCAAGCGCCGTTGAATTCCGTCCAGCTGTTCTCAAGTGATGCCCGGACAAAAAAAGTGGCATTCGGACACGATGACACACACACACACACAGGCAAAACTTTCTGAAGTCATTTTCGGCTTTAATGGGGTGTAAAACGTGAAGATATCGCAAAATTTTTTGATTCCGACAAATTTACAGACAAAACTCTGATTTTATTAATATAGATTTTAAAAACTAATATTAATTTAATTAATTATTGGTGAGAATATATTTCGGACTTGGAATGCTTTTTCTAAGGTAGAAACAGTCATTGTTAATTTTAATTAAAAAAATAAATAATAAAATTACGTAAAAATATATAATAAAGATTGAGAATCTCGGTTATTCACTTTTAAATAAGAATTACTGTAAACTTACAGAGACTCTGGATAAATATTTACATTATATTTACGGAAATTTTTAATAGTGTATGAACTGAATTTTTACTTTCTTCTATATGTAATATAGAGAAAGTATTGGATTCGCGAAAATTTTCGACCTCCGTTTTTTGACGGATCTACACGTTTTGGGATGTCCTGAACACGAATTGATAGTTTTTAAAAAATGTCTGTCTGTCTGTCTGTCTGTATCATTTTTTTGTGGACGCTGTATCTCACGAACCAATGAATGAAATTTAACCAAACTTGGTATTTAGTTGCACCCTGACATGAACTGGTGCCCATTAGATTTGGGGATCAATAGCTCAACAGGTGGCGCTGTGATCGCATTTTATGCAAATTTTTAACATGGCAGCATAGGACAAAATTCCATATAAATTGGCATAATGAGAGTTATTTTACACTTGTGATTGTAAAATTAATATGAATTATTGATAATAGTAGTAGTTAACTAGGAAAAAAAAATTGTGCATGGGGGGGCATCGGTTCCCCCCTGGTGGGGAAGTACCCCCCCGGGGGGGTTAAATTTTGAAGATGGGTATCATTCGAAAGATCTCGTCAATACCTTTAAAACGAATGGTTGAACCATAAATCTGTGATAATTTAAAACAAAGTTATCGATTTTTTTTACTTTTAACAAAAAAAAAACTTAGAAAAAAAATCGTATTTTTTTTTTTTTTTTTTTTTTTTAACGAAATTTTACCAAACTTGGTATTTAGTTGGTCCTCGACATAAACTGGTGCTGATTATATTTGGGGATCAATAGCTCAACAGGAGGCGCTGTGATAGCATTTTATCTAAATTTTTAACATGGCAGAATAGGACAAAAATTCGTATAAATGTGCATAATAACAGTTATTTTACACTTGTGATTGTAAAATTAATATAAATTATTGATATTAGTAGTACGTAACTAGGAAAAAATTTTTGCGCATGGGGGGGCATCGCTTCCCCCCGTGGAGGGTAAATTTTGAAGATGGGTATCATTCGAAAGATCTCGTCAATACCTTTAAAACGAATGGTTGAACTATAAATCTGTGATAATGTAAAACAAAGTTATCGATTTTTTTTTACTTTTAACCAAAAAAAAAAAAAAAAAAAAACTTAGAAAAAAATTCGCATTTTTTTTTTTTTTTTAAATATTGTTAGTGATTGAATATGTATTAATTTTTACAAAAAAAAAAAAAAAAAAAAAAAAAAAAAACCTTAGAAAAAAAAAAAAAAAAAAAAAAAAAAAAACCTTAGAAAAAAAAATCGTATTTTTTTTTTTTTTATATTGTTATTGATTGAATATGTATAGGAAAATATAGAAGAAAGTCTTGTGGTGGCCACAACATACTAGTTTTAAAGAGCGATTGCGTCTGAATGCTTTATCCGATTGCGCTGAAAAGTAATATGCATGTGATAGAACACCATCGAACACACTTTATAGATTTCGGGGAATCTAGCATTTGTAGATTTTTACAGGAACACAACGGAAATTCTTTATTATTATGACTCATGGGCTCAAATTATGTAAAATGCGGCAGTGTGTAAACGCGTTTATTATAAAAAACTGAAAAATTATATGCGTGTTATAGGTCACTGTCGTACGAACTGCATATGTTTAGGTGCATTTTGGACTTAAAAATTTTTACAGGAACAAAATGAGATATCCTTCATCATAATGACCTATGATCTTAAATTATTTAAAAAGTATTTGCGATAGATACGATTGAGCTGATGATTTAAGACTTCTTTTACTTTAATTTATTCCTGGAATGTTAGTGGAGGCCTGTATGTGGAGATTAAACATTTTTGTGCACTATCCTTTTGCCTGTCTGAATGTTGTATCGCGATAGCGGCTGCAAAAATTATCCGATTGGCATGCAAATTGGTGCACATGTTCATGAAGCAAATGAAATTGCCAGGATAGTATGGATGTGCATTCTGATTGCAGTTTTTGTAAAGCGACCCATCATTTTTTTTTTTATCATTGCGGCCTATGGACAGAATTTATATGTACAACGATTGTGGCCTCAAAAATCTCCCAATTGATTTGAAAAATGGTGCACATGTTCTGGTGCTATTCAGAAAGAGCTTTATAGTCTTTGATGTTATATTGTATAATGTTCGTGTATATGGATTCACCAAAATATCTTTTATCATTACAGTCTGCGCACAGAATTTCTTCTAACTTAACTTTCTTCTAACTTAATTACGCTGCATTCAAGAAAATGACATAAACAGACATTACTGAGATTCTTAAAGGTATGTGTTCTGTAGAATAATGTGTGCTTAGAGAAAGTAATGCGCACTGTACATACCTTACAAATGTCTTTCGTCTGTGTCATAATGTCATATTTCAAACAATTATTAATGATCTACATAGAATAAGTTGTGTATTTTTTATTGATGTGTATAATGTTTTGGATCATATATAAGGCACATAAAAGAATTTCGGAACATTAAAATCTATGGACTGACTTTTCAAAGCGAATTTTAACGCGCCTATTCTACAATAAAACAATTAACATATTCAAATTAACATATATAATTAAAATGCTTAAAAATATTTTATTTAAAAAATATATGTTTAATTTATTTGTAGGATAACACACAAAAAAGTTCAAGGACACACAATTATCATCCAACTGATGTTAAGGTTCCAATATTGATGATTTACATGGAAATATATATATAAAAGTTTTATTGATGAATATAATGTTTGTATATCGTGTACAGGGACCCAACAAATATTATGTAACTTTACGGTCTAGAGACTTTTTCCTTATGAGTGAAATTTAACATGGTTACCCTCCATTTAACGTTTTGAAATAAACATATGTTATTAGAATTTTTAAAACAATTGTTTCAGTAGAAAATGGTAGGCAAAGAATTAATACGTAATTAAATTAAAAGGCTACGCAATATAATTATGATATGTTTAAAAATAATTTGTTTTGAAATTTGTTACAAATATTTATAAGTTGCAAAGAATTAAAGACTATGAGTTACAAAGAAATCAACATATACAGATGTATAGATATAGAGAGTTGTTTATAACTCCCTCGAGTGTTTCAAAATGCTATAGTGAAAGAATACAGCAAGAAAAGAAAATTCGAAAGAATTAAGAAACAATTCAAGTTGCAGAAGATTAATGTACACGTATCATTGAAAGAGTTATTGAAAAAAATGGCTTTTACAGTGGAACAAAAAATCTTTTGTGACCTGGAATTTGCAAAACCTGAATCAGTGGTGCTGGTTCAATGGACGTTTGGCAAGAAATATGGAACACTGGGAGCAAATGACAAGACAACTCATCTGTGGTACAAGAAATTTAATAAATAGTATGTTTGAATGATAAGAAACAAAGTGGTTAGCCTGGTACAACTGCACATGTTATAAGTGGTGTATGAGAAATGTTTTTGAGGAGCCGTGCAAGCCGCCAATTGGGAATTGCGCAGCCGAAAGTGTCGAAAATTGTGTGCAAAAATCTTTGTATGAAATCGTACAGATGTGTGTGTGTACCATAACAAACTCTTACCTCTCGCTGGATTGGGCAAGCTTCCGAAGGCGAATTACGTCTTTTGCGATTGCCCCTACGTTCACCAAATTTAACAACGTGGAACTTTAAATTGTGGGGTTTGTAAAAGACCACATTTCCGTACAGCCTTTGCTGCATAATGAAGCTAAAATGCGTGAAAGTATAACACTTGCTGTTAATAGCATTGATAGTACCGTATTGAATTGAGTGTACAGGAGCTAAAGTATCGCACTGATGTATGCCGTGTGAACAAGGGTTCACATATCGAACACATGTAGGGCATGTAAATAAAACTTGATTTTCTTGTGTAGTCTTTTTAATGTTATTTTTTGCTTTATTTATCTTAGTTTTTTTTACTAGAGCACATCGAAACCCCAGAAGGAATTGTGAATAACCTTCTATACAGACAGATACATACAACGGTAGTTGAGGGTGCAGCAACCCCATATTTTTATATGAAATAATATATATGATACGTGCTATTACTATGATATATATATAGAGAGAGAGATAGATCAATAGACAAATACATAGGTGTACTATTTCATAAACATATATATATATATATATATATATATATTCATATATGATCTAGTGTTATACATATACGTATAAAACTAAATCATATACGAATTGCATTAATGCATTCTACGAATTTCTAAGTAAGTGGACGATGTGATGAATGTCATATATGAAATACTATCTATGATAAGTACAACTACTATGATATACACATGTATATATATGTGTGTGTGTGTGTGTGTGTGTGTGTGTGTGTACATGAATAACACTAAATCATAAAAGAATTACGTTAACATTTAATTTTCTACGATTTTCTAAGTTAGTGGACTTTATTGACAGTCACATTGTCTAATTCTCATTGTAACATTAAATAATCTGGTGTGTCACTCACACGACTTTCTCTTACCCTGAAATTTAATACTATAAATACAGGTTGGAGATTAAGTGGTAAGATAACGAGTACTATTACGTAAACCTATGTTAAACAATTCAAATTAGGCTTTTAAAGAGCTTTATATGATAATTAGTTCTGTGTGATTAGTTAGTTCTTCCCCTCAAACACTGTTTCATTAATGCACCTACATTTATATAAAATTTAATTCTGTTATTAAAATTAAAAGTTTACTTAAAATTATACAGACAATTTTCACACGCAACATTCCTTGAAACTTATCAGTCTTGATCAAACTTTTCCGGCAACAAACGTATATTAACTTAAAAATACAACATTTGGATCTCCTAAAATTATTCCTTTTTAAGTCACTCTAATAGACACAAAAAACGACCCAACATTAAAAAAATTGACTACGGTAATCAGGAAGCCTCAAAACGTGTAAATATACAAAAAACGTCATTGAATATTTAGCTTAAAACATACATTATTTACCATATCTCTATGAGGAATTTATTTCAGTTCCCGAACAGCTTTCCTGTAAATGGTAAAATATTATTAGTAAAGCACATCCACTAACAACAAAAAATAATGTTATCGCTTAAATATTTGCAGCCCTGTATATCTTTCGAAGATTATATACAGGCAACATGGTGCATCTAAATATAATCGTATAGTAATGAAACATGGCCCAGCCTAAAATATACTTCCATCAATTTGTAACAATTGTAGCACTTTTATCTAGTTTTTTTTTCTTTTTCCTTGTAGCCCTGTCAATGATTTCCCTACCCTATTCTACATGAGACATATTTTTATGCATAGAAAAAATATATATTCGTTTCATTTGATTTAGTTCAGTCTATAGATGTTAAACTCTACGTACCTGTAATTTAGCCCATAGACGTAATGCATTTGAATACTTTTGAGTGTCCTTGTAAACGATCCGTCTACTTAGTGTTGCATCCCTATATGATACACATTTAGAATGCCGAGTTAAGAATTTTTTCTACTATTTACTCTTGTGATATGCTGATAACACTCACACAGACACACAGACAGACACACAGATAGACAGACACACAGACACACAAACAAACCATTTGCTAAAAACATGATTTTCGTGTTCCGGGGACCTCAGAACACGTAAATATAACAAAAACTCACTTTGGAAAATTTGACCCTAAAACAATACTATCTTTACCTTATGGGTGAGAGAAAGTAAAATATATATATATATATATATATAAAGTAATATATATATATATATATATATATATATAATTTATTTACAATGAAAATTTTAGTTCAATATATAAAATGCAATTCACCGTAACGAATTTTCGCCTCTAGCTAACGTGAACGTCTTCATAATTTACTTATTATTTTTTTATTAACCAAGGAACTAACTCTTTTTATTAAAAAGTATGTTTTTTAAATGTTATACTAAAAATGTTATAGTAAACATTTTGCGTGTAAATTTACCGATTTCAAATCTTTAATATTACGGCAAAACTTGACAAATTATCTGTTTTTTGCAAGTCGGTTGGAAGCAATTGATAATAGAAAAATCTAATTTCAAATGATACCATATTTTTCGCACAAAGAAAATTTATGTTTTTAGAAACATTTGATAATAGCATTGTTAAGCATATATTTTATTTGTACTTTAATAATACACATTTTTACATTGAAAACAACACCTTTACACTCCAGTTAAATTCCCTCATACAAAAATGCATATATCCCTAAATGGAGATCCATTTCTTTAATTTCGTTGCTAAATAAAATGCAACATATTGTTTTTAGAAACATATTATATGTATACTGGCCTCATCCAACGTTGGAAACCCACGCTATATTTTACAATAAATGTCTGAATTGGTCTTTCACTTTGAGACAGGGTAGGTCTTTTCACTATTCGAATTATTTCAGTCTGGAGGGAAAAAGCAATTTGAAAAGAAATACTTTAAAACAATGAAAAAAAAAGATTAATTTTTCTAACACTCTAGTTATTAAAAAGGCTGAAATGGCTCTTTCTATCTGAATAAACAGATTGGAAATATTATTAAAGTACATATTAATTAAACTATAACTTAATATAAAATGACCTAATTAGGGGGTTTTATATTACATATACATATATATAAAATAATGTATATATTGTATATATATATATATATATATAAGCAAAATGACCAAGGATAGATAAAAATTAATCCCAAAACACATGAGGGCCCGCTTTATATATATAATTGGCAGAAACGTACATTTGAGTAATGGCGTTGGAAAAAACAAAGGATCGATGAAATGGCTTTAAAATTCAGATTTCCTTAGCACACGAAAATGTTCGAAAAATGGGATCCAAAGATAAAGTACTTTAGAGAAATTTAATGCTCTTCTCGTATTGACCTTAAAAAGCTTTTATGTCTAAAGTCAGGATTATATTTATCTAAGGAGTATAAGAGCATTTGTTTTAAACTTACTGCAGAGTTCCTGTGCAAATCTAACACTTTGATTTATTTTAAAAGTTAAACTTGTTAAGAAATACTCTTCTTTTCAAGTATTTCTATTTATTACTCTTTTATGTATAATATATAGAAAGAGATAAATTTAAGTTATTTCACTTTCAGGTGTACTTTAGAATTATATGTCAAACAATATGCATAATTTAATGAGAATGGAGCTAATTACAATTTTACAATTAAATTCCAATATAAATGTATTTTTACGTCATAAATCATAATGCTCAACTAGTATGACGAATTTCTCGGTTTTCTGAAGTAATCTAAAAGGTATTCAAGAAACTTTCCTCACAGTAGTACAATATTTAATTTTTGAATTAGAAACGTAAGTATTTGACAAGCATATGAGGTAAAACACACATGTCTTCCTAAGATTTTGTTTTTACATCAAATTAATGCATGTTAATGAGTGATAACTGTTGTAAAAATCACTTAAAAATTATTGTTATTAAAACATATAAATAATTTCCAATATTTCCATTAATGTTTGTGAATATTTTTGAATAGTGAATGTGAATAGTGAATAGTGAAATATTTTTGAATAGTGAATATAGTGAATATTTTTAACTGCACAAAAATTTAAAATTAAAATGTCAAAAATCACACATACGGCGAGTGTAAAAACTAATTAGACCAAGTAAAATCTTTAGGGTCACCCGTAAAAACTGAAATAATATTTTTTCAAAGATTAATTATGTGCCCGAAAATATCCCCTTTATACTTTCTAGTATAAACGTTAGGAAGTTATTTGTATGTAGACATGTTCAAAAATATTTCATTTTATTTGTTTATTTATTTTGTGTTTATAATAATGCCAAGAGCAAGACAATTAGCAGAATTTCAAAGAAGAGAAATTGTTGCTCTTCCATCTTCAAGATTGTAGTTAAGAAGATTGGGAGGTTAAAAAATTTTGCAATGAATTTCTGAAACATGAATGAAATTTTTGATAAAATAGAAAAATAATCAACGGGTATGGGTTAAAAGCTTTATTACCCATTGATGAAAGAAGAGTTTTGAGACTTACATTCGACAGAAAATTGATTAAGTATGGATATTATTAAGTTAGTTTGTTGGTTGGGTTTTACGTCGCATTAGTGCTGCACAGTAAGCAATAGGTGACAGACTGGGTCTCACGCCTAGAAGTGGTCCGGAGACATATCATCGTAATTTTGATCCTCTACGGAAGGGATGGCTCTTCCGCTTCGGTGACCCCCCAGAGGTATAATTTTGGTGGGATGTTATCAAGAAAACAGGACTAAATAATTTTAGAAAAACTATTTGCATCTTTATTAAAAGAGCTGCCAATTTGCTGTATGCAGCGAAACTTGTTAAACCCCCATTATTATCGGAACATAAAGTGCAATGGTTGTGATTTACTCAAACCGTAATGAATTGGGAAGAGGAATGGCTCTAGGTAGTTTTTCCTTGATGGAAAAATGGTATTTAGATGGTCCTAATTGTTGAAAGAAAACTTCCTCTCAAGTCGATGTGCATTGTATACGTCAAACAAAACCACCCCAGAAATTCTCAATAAGACTGAGGCAGGTCATTTAGATAACCAATCTAAACCTTGAATATTTTTGCACTGAAACCAGGATGTCACTATTTGACTTTTATGACTCAAGCCATTATTCAAATTGGCACTATTTTTTTCCATCAAGTCCATTTTCCTCCTGCCAAATCAGTTACATGTGGCAATAAATGGTCTTCAAAAGGATTTTATATGCCTGAGTTCGTTTGTGTGTATATGGAAGTCAGAGATCGTACTACATTAAAAGAAAAATGCCCTCTCCTCCCTGTCACAACATAAGCAACAACTATTTAACGTCTGGAAATAGAATACTATTATTTTCTCAGATTGTAACAATAATATCTAAACTACCAGGACTGTCTAATTACCTTATTTATTTGTTAGAGAAAACTTTCTAGAACAATTGATCTTTCCAAATCATTACTTTTCAAATGGATGACCAGCATTGCATTTCATGTGCCAGTAATAATACGGATTTAACAAGTTTCGCTGCGTACTACCAATTGCCAGATCTTTTAATAATGGAAGCCTGAGATCATACTACATTAAAAGAAAAATGCCCTCTCCTCCATGTCACAACATAAGCAACAACTATTTAACGTCTGAAAATAGAATACTATTCTTTTTTCCAGATTTTGACAATAATATCTAAATTATCAGGACTGTCTAATTACCTTACTTTTCTGTCAGAGAAAACTTTCTAGAACAATTGATCTTTCCATGTCATTACTTTTTAAATAGATGAAAAACATTGCATTTCATGTGCCAGTAATAATACGGATTTAACAAGTTTCGCTGCGTACTGCCAATTGCCAAATCTTTTAATAATGCAATCCATTAGAATAGTGTACTGGCCCCTCTGTATGAGGGAAAACCCCGGCCTTATAACTATGATAATAAATATATCCATTTGAAATAGCTTGATTGATTATTGAATCTATTCTAATAAGAAGGATGAACTTGTTTTTCCTTAAATTTATATATATATATATATATATATATATATATACATAAGTGATTAATATTTTTCGTGTAAAATTTTATTTTAAGAGTTACTTACGTTAAATTTTCTGTTTAATTGAATTACAAAATTGTTTTGTCTAGTATTTTGGTAGATTCAGAAAAAGAATATGTTTTTAAATAGAAATAAATAAATGAATTATGCATAAAACAATTCAAATGAATTCCAAGTAAAAATATGATTATATATATATATATATATATATATTATTATTATTATTATTATTATTATTATTATTATTATATTATTATTATTATTATTTTTAAATAACTAATATAAACATACTATGAAAATAAAGTTTTTACTACATAAAAGAACGACAATCTAAATGATGTTTAATAAAGAATTAACTTATAAAGTATTTTTGAAGTAATTTAAAAGCTCAATAGATTTTTTTTTTTTTTTTTACATTCATTGGATTTAAATCAAATGACCTCGGGATGAAAGTTTTATTATCTTAAATCAAAATGAATCATTAAATGTTTTGAGAAATATCATTAACATATTTTCGCTTCAATCATCACCACCTGTATTTTGATTTGAAATGGAGGAAGGAAATATGAATTATTTATCAACAAAACTCATTAAGTGAAGCCTTAACCTACTTTATGAATCATTAATTAATTCGAATGTATAAAAGGAGGTGGGTAATGAGCCGGGAGATGGCGTGATGTATGAATCGTTCTCTGAAGCACTAATCATTTAGCAATTCAAACTGCTTTTGAAAGGAATTGTATTTGTGTATTTAATAGCTTTCATCGTGTACTCAATCCCGATATATGACACACTCATTAAGTATGATTTAATATTTCTAAAATATGCAATTCTAGATTATTGTGCAAATATTTATTTTGTGATTTTTTTTTTTTTTTTTTTTTTTTTATAACACACATTTAGGAAGTTCAAGAACAAACATAATTATTATTATTATTTTTAATTTTCCACACTATTTATTTAAATTTTAAAAGCACTTGAATGGATCCCTCGGTTATATGTACATTAACTTCAAATAATGCTTAACTTTAAATATTACGATAATATTACGATTTTTTTTTTTTTTTTTTTTGGTATTGGGCATATTTACTGCAAGACTTATGAGTAAAGATAATGATTAAACACCTATTTTGTAATGAGCATAGAACATTAATACTGATCTCTTTTTCGTAACACAACATATTTTTCTATGGAAGAGTAAAAAACTACCGACTGAAACAGCAGCGGAATATTTTCTTTTGTCCTTTTCTTACTTCTCTTTTCTTTTTCTTTCCATTCTTTTCTTTGCCTTTTTTTTTTTTTTTTTCAAACGTAATAATTTTATTCATTTAATAACACTCGATGTCTTAATAAAAAACCACTGTTGTGAAGACGTTTTCATCAATAAGTAATGTAAAGCATATATAGTTTAAGGTAATTTCTGGGAATTTTAGGTTACACCTAAAAGAAAAAAAAATTGTAAAAAAATTTTAGAACATTTATATGGCTTTTTAACTGTAAAGTGTGAGAGAATACTTAAAAATACAGCTCAACGCCTGCTCAAATATTTAGCAAGATTTGCAAACGACTAGTTTTTCTCAATTTAAAAACTTAACTCTCGATGAAATATTTTCAAACATTGCGCATTTAAAGAACTGGGTAACACCAATTGAGTAGAGGTAAGTAATGGGTAACTCCAACAAATTGAGTAAAACAAATAATCACTGAATCATTAAACTAACAAAATGATTTGTAAATTTAGGATATGTTAACATAGACCCATTCCAATTTTTGGACGAATTTGCATGGCGATAGAATGTTAAATAACGAAGTTATAAGCATTTATTTTAAAACTGCAATAAATATCAACATGTTTTTTTTTTTTTTATAATATAAAAAATTTTGAATGAAAATTAATCCCACTTCCAGATAAATAAATAAATAAATAATATAAAACGCTTTTGAAACAATGTACAACAATCGGAATACAAATACCTTAAATATCTCGTGAAATACGGGCATTTTTATGAAACACGTTTTCACTGCGCAGGCGCGAAAAACAGAGAAAAAAAATATTTTATAGGTTAGCAAGATATTTTGGGCAACTTTTGTCAAATGTTCATTTGAATAGAGTAAAATTAATCAAATCATCCCCCCCCCCCAAAAAAAAAAAAAAAAGCTAGATTTTAAGTATTTTTACAGAGTTGTAATTTCGTAAGTACGGTTATCATAAGTGAGCTTTTCACATGCCGCGTAATTATTTCGAAGATCCAATTATTTCAACTTCTTTGCAAAAGTTCTTTTTTGTGACAACCTACTTATGATCTCACAAATCTTAAAGCAAAATGAACAAATTAACAAAATTGAGTAAAAAAAAAAAAAAAAAAAAAAAAAAAAAAAACTTTTTTTAGAGTTACAAGCTAATAAGTTTTTTTTTTTTTTTTTTTTTTTTTTTTTTTCCGACAAAAAAAGTACATTTGATCGTGATTGAAATATTTCGATCTTTAAATTAATTGCCCAGCATGTGAAAAACCCTTTATCAGATTTCAACTCTGGAAAAATATCTAAAATCTAGCTTGTTCATTTGCCAGCAATTTACTTATTTATTTCTCTATTCCAATGGATTTTTGTCAAATGTTGCCCAATATATCTACCTTTGAACACACATATATATACGTATATATATATATATATATATATATATTAACTTTCGCGCTTGCGAAGTGAAAACGTTTCTCATATAAATGCTTATATTTCATGAGGTATTTAAGATAATTGCATTCCAACTGTAGTATATTTTTTCAAAGTATTTTTTTAAATTTATCTGAAAGTAGATGTAATTTTCATTTAAAACTTTGTATATCATAAATAAATAAAAAAAACGTGCTCGTTTGTTTATTTATTTTTGAGTTTTAAAATAAATGCTTATATCTCCGTTATTTAACATGCTATCGTCACACAAATTCATCCTTAAATTGTACTGAGTCTATATGAACATATCTTAAAGTTACAGATCATTTTGTCTATTTAATGATACAGGGTGATCACAAACATTATTGATATTGATCAAATTGTTGACGCTCCCGAAATGTTGTCTTAAACCAATTTTCTCTGAAAAACCTGAGGAAGACCTGGTTATTTATACCCAATATTTGAAAACATTTCATCCAGATATAAGTTTTTTAAATTAAAATAATCTGGTGTGTCACTCTCATGACTTTCTATTACCCTGAAATTTAATACTATAAATACAGATTGGAGATTAAGTGGTAACATAACGAGAACTGCTATATAAGTCAATGTTAAAGCAATTCAAATTAGGCTTCGGAAAAGTTATATATGATAAGTTGTTCGTGTGAGGGGGGATACCGCCTACCTCAACCCACTGTTTCATTACTGCACTTATATTTATATAGAATTTAAATTTGTTATTATAATTGAAAGTTCGCTTAGACAGCTTTCAGACAGCGTTCGTTCAGACAGCTTTCACACGCAACATTCCTTGAAACTTATCAGTCTTGATCAAACTTTTCCAGCAGCACACTTATAATTAATTTGAAAATACAACTTTTGGATCTCCTGAAATTATACGTTTTTAAGTTACTCTAAGAGACACAGACAAAGATCAAACTTTAGAAAATTTGACTTCAGTAATCAGGAAGCCTCAAAATGTGTAAATAAACAAAAAACAAGCTATAAATATTTAGTTTAAAAGCATGTATTATTTATCATATGTCTATGAGGAATTCATTTACATTCCTAATCAGCTTTTCTGGACATGGTAAAATATTATAGTAAAGCACTTCCACTAACAATAAATAATATATATATATATATATATATATATATATATATAATATATATATATATATATATATATATATATATATATATATGTTATCACTTAAACATTTCCAACCCTGTATACCGTTTGAAAAATATGTACAAACCACATTATGCCCCTCAATATAAACCTACAGTAATAATATACGGCAACACCTGAAATGCGCTTCCATCAATTTTCAGCTACTGTCGCACTATAATCTAGTTCTTTTGTGTAGCCATGTAAATTAATGGTGAATGAATTCCCTGTCATATTCTACATGAGACATGTTTTTACGCATATAAAAAATATATATTTATTTCATTAGGTTTACTGCAGACTATAGATGTTAAACTCCACTTACCTGCAGTATTTCCCATAGACGTAATGTATTTGAATACTCTTGAGTGTCCCTGTACACGAAAAGCTCTCAACGAAAAGCTTATTGTAGCATCCCTACATGATACACATTTAGAATAACAAGTTTGGACTTTCTACCGATATTTGTTTTTGAGATATGCTACTAACAGATAGACAGACAGACACACGCACACACAGAGATCAACCGCTAAAAACATGATTTTCGATTACAGGGGACCTTAAACCGTGTAAATATAACAAAAAATCGCTTTCGAAAATTTTACCCCAAAACAATATTTTCTCTACATTATTTGTAAGAGAAAGTAAAAATAAAACGGATCATCTGCAAATCTTGCTAAACTTTTCAGCAGGAGTGTAGTAATCTATCATGGTCTGCATGTAAATCATAAAGTAATCCGAAAGTTTTAGTGATATTTAAAAACATTCTACTGTAAGAACGCGTAAAAAACAGTTTACATCTTTTACTATTATTATTATTATTATTATTTTATTATTATTAGATTGTCTGAAAAAATCTCTTGTTAATGAAAATGACGCCTGAAGAAGGTAATAAGTAAGTCTATATCGATTTATTATTATTATTTTTTTTAAACTAATTTTTGAATGGTTTGATTTTTTTTTTCTTTTTTTTTTCACAGAAATAGTAAAATTTTGTTTAATTTAAATAGTGTTTCAAAAACATTGTAAGCAGTCGGTGTTCAAATACGTAATTTTATACAATTTTTATCATTATACACTGGTCAAAAAAATTTAAGGATCAGCCCGTTTTATCTTTCTCTTCTTTTGCACATAATTTTTAAACAAATAAACATATGAACATAAAATTTGGATGGCCTGTTCATTATCATATTATTAACCGAATCTTATGTAATTTTAGCATAAGAATAATTTTTAAGCTAATAAATAATCAGTTTTCTCTCAAAAGTAAGCTTTAAAAAAAATGAAAAAATTCAATAATTTTAGGAAAGAACACTTAATGAAAAATGGTCATAAGGATGCCTTACAGATAGGTAAAGACGCACACGCGTTCCTATGTTAGATTACAACCAAATCTTTCTACCTGCATTCATTTTCTGTTTCTTCTTTTTTCTTCTTCTTTTCGCATGTGAATAACTTTTTAAAAAATATGCATACAAACATGAAAATTGGATAAGATATCATGAAAAACGGCAGTTTTTCGAGTGACGCAAGCGGAAGCCCAAACTGAACGCTGCGAACTCATATATACGGCTAGTTTGACATCAGAGAGATCTGTAAAAGCCGACACTTAATATCTCAGCAAATATGCCATATTTTGTTCTGATCTTTTCAAAATAGTCTTTTATCTACGGTCTTAATCTATCCTTAAAATTTTACATTTCTACATGCAGTATGTTTTGAGATCTGAATCTCAATTTAAAGCCAAAAAGGGAAAACGATTGGTGTAATGGACTAAATTCTGAAAAATATCTCTAAAACGGCTCGAAGGATTTTCATATAATTAATATATGCTGTTAATAGGATCTTTCTTAATCTAGTAACGTCTTCGTTTTTTTCAGGAAAACTCTTGTTTTTTATAAAAATTGTTTTAAAAATAGAACTATATTACTCCGCCAATTGCATGCTTTTCTTCGGCGAAAATGGCCGTAAATCGGTTCTTACTTCTTGCTTGCAAGGCTTTGTTGGTTGGCTGACCAACGTGAATGCAGTCAATAACTTTTTCTTATGAAGAAAATATTTTTAATTTTAAAATTTCCCATTTCCTCAAAAAATTATTTAGATAATATTTAAAGTAAAAGAAGTATTTTGTAATCATAGATATTCTATTTCATCGTTATTTATAATGAATTAATTTCTTTTTAAAGCGAAAAAGTTTATCACTCATGCACACAAATTTATACCATGGTTCATGATCTTTGGAGCGCATGCGTACATCCAAAATTTTTGGCTCTCGCTGACTCGCTGTAGACATGCGCTAATTGTTTACCATCGAGGTTTTGCACTGTATTCCTCCGCCAATTAAGCTTTCATTTTCATTAGGTTTTTCTATTTTATATATTACTTTTATAGATTACTTCGAAGTGTATTATTTAATAAAGAAATAAGATATTCTAGTTTATAACCCTAAATTATATGATACTGGAAGGTTTTAGTAAATGATTTGAGAAAAGCGAAACCTAATACTATGTTTGCATCTACAAAGAAAATAATATTTAAACCAACATTAGAATTCGGAGGTACGTGTTTTATTATGGTTACATATTTTTTTTCGAATAGTCTGTAAATGTGTTTATATCTTATCTTTGATCTGTTTGCACTGCCAAGCCTAAACAAATTATTACTCATAATCGCCTGTAATCATAATATGCCTGTTTTTTAGTTCCATGTTTATGTATTGCTCGGTAACCTAGAAAATAATGATATATACTTGCTGTTATTTCGCTGCTTATCAATAAAATTTGCACTTTTTTTTTTCTTTTTCAAGCTATTCCTGAAATATTTTTTGCTTACGATCGCCGTAATACACAATTATTATTATTATTTTTTTTTTTTAAATTAAGTCTTACAACATAATAACTTTTATAATCTCTAAGAATTATCTGAGGATGATAATTTCACATCTAAAAAAGATGTTAAGAATAAAGTTATCAGTTTTGGTTTTAGTAATTCACTATGCTGAAAGTATCAAAATGTAGCAATGAACCTAATTATGTAAATACACTACAAAAGTTCTGTATGAAAGCGTGCTGTTTACCATTTAACTAAATTTTATGTTCAAAAGCCTTTTTTTTTTTTTTTTTTTTTTGTAATTTTAAGATGTGCAAATTTTCATGTATGCTTCAATTATTCTTTCTTGCAACTACTCGGTATCCGGTGCTCGTCCAAGCACTCAGCAACTACTCGGTCAAAGTTCTATTTGGTGTAGCACTAATATCTAACAAAAGTTGTTTTTGTTAACAACAGTACTTAAATAAAGATTATATCTTTAAAATCGAGTTAACAAGGAGTGCACGTATTTTAGATAATGTTGCCATCTAGGACATTTTAGGAGATCAAACAAATATTATGTCCACCCCCGTTAAAAAAGGTGATACATGATACAAGTAAAAAAATAGTGAATTTGAGTTTATGTCATATGAAAAGCCCAGTGGCAGAAACGCCGCAACACGGCGACATAGTCGCGGACACAGAAAAACGGCTTGCAGACAATTTTTGTCTGCACTAATAAAAAAAATTGACCCTAACTTTCAGACACTCTTTGTCTGTACTACTAAAAAAAAAATTTCCCACAACTTTAAGACAGTTTTTGTCTGCAGTCATAAAAAATTGTCTGCAATTTAGATATTTTTGCCCACGACAATGTGCTACTGGTGTATGACGTCTTAGACGCTCTGTGGTAGGAACTCTAGAGCTCCCTATAGGTGTCTTGGTAGGAACACACAAAACAGTGCTTAACAAGGGCGACCTAGGAGCCTAGATCTCCCTTGATAGGCAGTGTTATGCATGTATTCTTTTTCTCCTGTTACCTGTTACTGAGATTCTACGGGAATGTAGGAAAGTGCTAATTTCATTTAAAACTGCTCCAAAACTTCTCCTCCACTTCAAAATTCACTTATAAAAATTTCTGTATCAAAACTAAAATTAATACTTTTATTATTTATAATTATTTATATTGTGTTGTGTCAAACATTGCTATGAAATATTTAATTGAATGAGTTAAACTTATTATTTTATAATTGTTTATACTATATTATTTTGTAGTAAAATTGTATTGTGTATTGTTGCACGAGATCACCACTGTTGTTAACACCCCCCCCCCCTCCTCCCAGATTGCCGCTTTCAGCTTTCAGGCTTTTTGAGTACAGATTACGAAATTTTAAAAACCTGTTGCAGACAGCTACAAAATTTTATGTCACTGGGATGAAAAGTGTCCCACCTAAGCTATATCATGCAGTTTATCCACCTGAGTGAGAGGCATTTTTGTTAGTTTTATTGTAAGCTAGTCAATGCTTTATTGTTATCTTTAAGTTGATTTTTCTCAAAGATTATTTCTTATTGCTGGGGTGCAACATGATGTTGTCATCTAAGAAAGTTTAAGTATTTATTGAGAAATCTAACAGTTAATAACTTTCTTTGCTGTGAGCTCAGCATCATGCCACTGTGTATTGTAATATTTTCTAGTAATTTTCTACATTTAAATCAATCACCATTTCTGAAAAGGAATTTTTTATGTTAATTTCTCATAATTAAAAAAGTAAAATATTACTAAATGTAGATGGTACTATTTAAATAGTTCGAAAAAAATTAGGAAGTTGACAGCTGATTGTCAGTAATTAGCTGGCCAAATATTCGGCATTCGGCCAAAATCATTAAATAAACAGATTAACCATGAAAAGTGTCTAAAACTGATTATTTTCATAGAGCTAAAGTTTTAATTAATACAGACATGGTACAATCTTACAGAAAAAAAGGCTGAACTTTTCCCGATCCCCCCCCCCCCCCTCAAAAGTGGTATCAGGCAACTGACACAATATAAATTTTTCAATATTAAAAATAATGTTAAATTTGATTGCATACATGCACACACAATAAACAAAATCAGAACAATAAATCTCATATTGAATATCATATTAATTATAATTAAAATAGTTGTAAGTGCTTAAAAAACAGACAAACTTATTACGTATACTTGAAAATAAGTTTATTCTGTAGAAGCATTGTTTGCTGGGGCAATTGATTAGCAGAATAATGTAGTTCTAGTTTATTAGGAAAATGCAGTTGAAGAGCTATTTCTTTTTCATTTTCTCAAAGTTTGAATTTGACATTTCTTGAAAGCCAATCACATAGAAATTGCTAATAATATATTGCACAAATTCAGGCTGATCCCCCCCCCCCCCTACACATGTCCAAAAAGTTTTAATGCAGATTTGCATTGATCCCAAGAATAATAATTTTCAAGCTTAAAAAGGCTGAAAAGTAACATGTCTGTTAATATCTTTACTTTTTCTTTTCCTCTTGAATTTCATTCTGTACACCACTGAAAACAGAAAACTCTCTTGCGGTAAACATTGCAAAAAGAGCCATTCTGCCACTTTTTTCTTTTTAACTGTGGTATGCTCATGCATGCAAGAACATAGCAGCGCCGGATCTAGGGGGGGGGGGGGCTAGGCTAAAAGTACTGACATTCATAATCAGGGGTCGATCCAGGCAAAATTTGGGTCCCTTTTGCGGCCCCTTCACAAAATTCCCCATAGTAAAAAGGGACCCTTCACAAAATTCAAAGTCATAAAAAGGGACCCTTCACAAAATTTAAATTCATAAAAAGGGACCCTTCACAAAATTCAAATTCATAAAATGAGTCCCTTCACAAGATTTTTTTTAATAAAAATGATACTTTTATTAGATGTTTTCATGTTTTCAGTATTATTTTTAATTAATGCCTTAATTTGGCTCAACGAAACTATTAACCTGATATTAAACTAGTGCTGGACGATATCAGAAATTAAATATCGCGATATATCACCAAGTTAATATCGATATTAGTGATATATTGCGATATTTCTTTCAAGATAGGAAAAAATAGACATTTGTTATTTTTTAACAACATATGCACACGAATTTTAAAGTATACAAGTATAGAGTGTTTTCCATGTATTTTCTGGTATATTACTACCATAACTTTATCATAAAAAAAAAAAAAAAAAAAAAAATCATAAAAAGTGAATTAATATTTTGTGTTTCTTATAACTTATACTATTGCTTTTTAGTATACCTCTGTATAGTTCATCCTCTATTCTTCCCATTTTAAGCTTTAATTATTTTAAAATCATATTTTAACACAGCTAATATGTGATCTGTGTTTTATTTGTATAGTATTATTTGTATAGTATAGTTCAAGTATATCAAAATTCATAATTCTACTAAAAATAAAGCTTAAGAAAATTTGTCTTAAGATGTAGGTATTAAATAAAAAGGAAAATCATTTTAAATAGTTAAGAAATGCCATTGGAATTGGATACACCTTTTTTGGTCGTAAAGAGTAATATTTTTTACTTAAAACTCTTATATGCATCCAAAATGTCAGTTACTTGTCATTTTTATTTTTGTTTCTGCTTACCAAATCATTACAATATTTTTTAAATGTATATGTGTTCAATTCACATTCATAATAGTTTCACAACAATTGAAAATTGAATTATATATATATTATATATATGTATACATTATATATATATGTATACATTGTCAGTATAAAAATTATATTATTTAAACAATATTATGTTAAAGTTTCATTTTGTTACTTAAAGTAACTCATTTTGCATTTAAACCAATTTTATTTAACATGTACGGCTTAAAAAAAAAAAAAAAAAAAGAAAAAGAAAGAAAGAAGGAAAAGGAAAGAGAAAAAATAAACGCGACACAAAAAAAGTAATAAACTATCCAATATTATATATTTCTATAAAGAAACTGTCACTGTAAAATTACTGAAGATAAAACTTTATTTTACATCAGTCAGATAGCACCCTTTCTCCCTTCCCATGTTATCCAATGGGATTTTTGTCGCGTTGTTTTATAAAAATATTTTATTAAAAAATTAACTTTTTCGAATTCTGTTTTTTGAATATTACTCTTTGAACAGGTCGTCTTTTAGCTTAAATTCTGTTTATTGAATATTACTCTTTGAACAGGTCGTCTTTTAGCTTAGTGAGCAATTTTTCGAAAAAATAAATTTAAATATTTTACTTAGAGATCCACACTTAGAGTCCATAATTTACTCATTGAAATAAAATATTTAAACTAATTTTTTCGAAAAATTGTTCACCAAGTTAAAAGGCGACCCGTTCAAAGAGTAATATTCAAAAAACAGAATTCGAAAAACTTCATTTTTGAATGAGATATTTTTATAAAACGAAGCAACGAAAATCCCATTGGATAACATGGGAAAGGAGAAAGGGAGCTCAAACAGTGATGCCAGATGATCGAAAATTATTTCCCCAAACAGGTCCTAAATTTCCCCAAATCAAGGGTTTTTTTTTTCGAAAAAATCCCCAACAGGTTTTCCACTGAAAAGAGGAAAAAAAACATTTTTTTTTTTCAAAAAAGAATATCAAGCAGATTTTTCTGATTTGAGCTCAGATTTTTCCCCAAATGAACTCAATTTTTGAAAAAAATCCCCAAATAACAATAAAGCTATTGAAAGTCTGTAGTCGTAGGGATAAATCATTACGTTGCCAACATTGACAGAAAGTTGAACTCCCCAGATTTGTCCCCAAACATTTTAGAATTCCCCAAAATTGTCCCCAGAAGCTTCAAAAATCCCCACTCTAGCATAACTGAGCCCAAAGCGAGTTAAACACATTGAACGTCGCATCTTATTGGCCAGAAGTTATCCACACTTTGAAATAAACCAATATCAATGAACCAATAGCAGGAAATGAGCTAAAACAAAAGATATTGTATACATTCGTCATAATAAGCGTTTGTTTTCATATCGCCCTGTCTGCGGTTTGGTTACTGTGGTATTTGGTATTACACCTACGATCCATAAGTGGTGATGTGGAATATTATCAAATACTAACGGTAGTATAAATTATTTCATATTATCGTTTAGAGTCAGTAATAAATAAGTCAATATACTGCGGGAAAAGCAGATGGCTTTCAATAAATACTGTTTATTTTTTTATTATGCGGTGGACTTATTAAAGCAGTGATAATTTAGATGCGAGGTTTCTCATGCAGGAATAAAGGAAGGGGAAGTATATGCATTGTGTGAGTGCAGTGATCGTTTGGGGGTGGGGTTATATTTTTTTATTTTATCAGTGAGGGATGGGAGAAAAATAAGAGAATGGGTATTAGTATAAGATATGGCGCGCTCTTTTTGTTCGGGTTTCCGTTCGCTGATGGGATCGTTCGCTCGGGTTTCATTCGGGAATTCGGGTTTCATTCGTGATGCGCGCTTGCGCGGAAGCACAATTCTATTAATCCGTCGTTGGCGTTTAACGGTACTTATCGGCATATCAATTGATCGCGCGGAATATCGTTAAAGGGATATATTGGCAGAGCAAACTCTTAAATATTGTTATCGGGATATTTAAAAAATATCGATACTTGGGGATATATTGATAAATAATCCAGCCCTATATTAAACATTGCATAAAATGATTGTAAAAACGAAAAATTTTGCACAGTATTTTACTTTTTCACAAAAATATTTTATATTTCACAAAAATAAATAAAAATTTCACAAAAATATTTTGTTTTTCACAAAAAAGGGACCCAAAAATTAAAACCTGGATCGACCCCTGATAATTGAATATTACAATTGGAAATTTTTCATTGATATGGAATAACATCTTGAAAAATCTTACCCCCCCCCCCCCCCCAAAAAAAAAAAAAAAAAAAAAAAAGTTTTAGATCCGCCACTGAAACATAGTGCATGAATAAGTTGCATTTTCTTTTTTGTTTAGAAACAGAATTTACTATTAATTAAAGTGAATTAAATTACATTTAGTTTAAATTAATATTTTGTATTTTAGAAGATTAATTTCTCAAGTAAATGTTTGAATATTGAAGTGTGGAACTTTAAAACAGGCATATTCGAAAAATAGAGGTTACAAGTGATTTGTTTATACTTGAAGATATTTTTGTTTTAGCCAACAGATCAACAGACATTTATTTACTTTTCGGAAATATGAATAACTACATTTTAGAAAATAAAACTATAAAACACTTGCCTCTAAATCATAGTAATGGAAGCGTATATTTGTAATTTATTTTCCTTGTAGCTGCAAATCTTATGCATTTCATGAATTGCTAATAGAATAGGGATAATTTTGGATTTGGGTATGAATTATATTTCATGAAATAAAATGAAAACTAATAATTTCATATGCCTACAAGAATTCACATTTATATACATCATCATTACCTATAATTATATACTGAAAATATATTAGCAACATTGAAATTGAAATTGACACAAAAAATATTTTAGTTTTTGAAGATGGCAATTCAATCAAAACAAGTACTTTCAAACAGTGCTGCTAATTAACATGCTGCTATATATTTTCCAAATTTAGGTATATACTGCACATTATATATGTTTACTTTAACATTTTATCGAATTGAAACATTTGGGGAGCAAATGTTCAAATCAAGTTTTTTCTTAAAAAAGAAAAAAAAAAAGTTATTTTTTTAATTTATTAGTTTTTTTTTTGGTCTAAAAAATTGTATCTAAAAGTGAAAACATGGTTTGAATGTTTGCTCCTCGTTTATGTTTTAATAGTTTTAATGTAATTAATGATTTTAAAACATGGGGTACTTTGGGTCAGGGTTGTTCGGTTTTTTCCAGTGGAAAAAACCTGGTTAAAATCGCCCCGGACAAAATACCGTTTTGTCCACTATTAATTATTTGCGAGTCCTAAATTAAAAATTACCTTTATTCTTTCCATATATATAAAACAATTCTTTATCATTATGTGTATGTGAGAGCTTGTGAAATACAGTCGCCATTGGCGACCAATATTTTTTAAAACTAGTAATAATGTTTTCAACTTTAAGGATTTATTTTTTTTTAATATATATATTTTGGTGAAAGAATTGGTCCCGAAATCGGGCTCCAATTCTACTTTCGCTGTTTTGCCCTCACCACTTTTTGAGACACTGTGTTGAATTAGGGAATTTACACATCTCCGTGCATGTTTCACAACTCTGTGTTAAATTATTGCACCGTTTTAGGGAATTGGTTTACACTGCTCCTGTCTGTGCATGCTATCGATCTGGTGCTGAATTTTTGTACCTGTGTAATGATGTACCATTGCCGATGGTGTATTAATTTAGTGAAAATAATAAAACCAGTTTCATGATGTTAAATTTAAACAAGTGTTTCCTGATGTAAAAAATAAATCATTCCAGCCTAATAAATAATTGATTTTTAGTTGGTATAATAATTGGTATATAGAATCTTAATTTCTATATTCCAGGGGTGCAGAAAATGTTCAGACCTCTGAAATTTCCCCCAAAATAACGCATCAACCTATTATCTGAAAGTTTTTTTTTTTTTTTTTTTTGGGGGGGGGGGGGGTGGGAGGGGGTAACGGGTATTTAAAGGGAATACACTTGTAAAAGAAGAATACAGCTGTTAATTTGTAGTTTAATATTCGAAAATTTGTTTTTTCAGTAATTTTTTCTTACTTCCGTTTTCATTTTTATTTTATTCTAAGATAATAATTATTCAAAATTTCCCCAGACAGCCAGAATTTCCCCCCGAACATCGTTCGCACGTTCGGACATATTCTGCACCCCTGCTATATTCAAGTAAATTTTGAAACGGAATAAAAAGAAGAAAAAAAGAAAGAAAGAAAATGTTGGAGAATATTTTTTTATGGGCTACCATAATTTTTTGTTGGCGACCATATTTTTTAATAAATTCCTGAACCCTGTGCAGGGTTTAAACTGCCATAAGTTTTTTTAGCATTTTGCTAAAACATGTTGGTCAGAATTTCACTAAAAAGCTAAAACTGGATAACTATATAAAATATCTCTATATAATAACTCAGATTTTTTTTTGTAATATTTGCAGGCAAAAACTACGAAAGAACTGAAATTTTTGGGAATCATTATTTGTATAGTAATTTGGATTTATTTTTAATGATTGAATTTAAATGCAAAAATATTTAAAACTATGTCAGAATTTGCTTCATAGAAGCATTCTTAGCACTAGTATTTCACGATTATCTACCACTACACTTTATTTAATTTTTAAATTGCTTTTTCATTTTACATGTATGATATGAGTACCTCTTTTTCTATTGTTGAAATCAAAACATGGTTTTCCTGATTCATATTTTTAAAGTCACAAATATGGATGCTTGGTTAAAATCATCAATGAACAAAAGGAATAGAAAACAAAATTGAGGATAACAAAGCTAACAAGGAACACCGTGTCTGGCTGTGATTTTAATGAAACTTTAATTTCTGATAGAGAGCATGTACCAAATATTTTTTATCACAGAAATTTTTGCTATCATCCATGTTTTCTCTATTTATTGAATTTTTAAAATGTTAAAAACCACATCAGCCACATATCAACAGTAAGCTCCGACTTTGGGTGTGACTTAAAAATACTAAATGATTTTGCGCTTTCATGTTTAAGTTACAAATGAAAATTTATAGTAGTACTGAAAATTATTTCAACTGAATTATTCATTTGAGTATTCATTTGCTGTATAAATACAAATTTTTCGCATATTTTTGAGTAAAATTTGATAGCATATCAAATATGAAAGAAACGCCTCTCTCTCATTGAAATCCAAGCCGGACGCTTGGGTGATGTTCCTTGTACATAAAAGAAATCAATGGTATCCAAAGAATTAATTAACTTTCGAAAAAGCTAAAATAGTGCTTGCCTATTTTCGCTAAAATGCTAAAGTAATTTTTTTGCCAGGTTAAACCTGTGTATGTAATTAAAATCAATTTAAATATTTCAAAATAGACATAAATGATTGAAATAGGCATGCAAAGTTAACAATATTTAATAAATAAATATATCTATTTCTAAGGGTGAATTGGGTGCAAAAGTATAGTTTATAGTTTCAATTTTAATTCCCCTCCTTTCCCCCCCCCCTCCACTGCTTTCAACTACATTATCATCTCCTCCCTCATAGTCGTAAACACCTTTAAAAAATTTGTTATTAAGCATGATGAAATGAATGATTCACATATATTTCATGGAATTTTTTACTTTCTGAAAATACATAGGTAAGGAAAGTATTGTAATTATAACAAAAATTTGACGTGAAGTTGGTGTATCTACATGTTTGAAGTTCCATGAGTTCATTTTTGCTATTTTACGATAATGTATGTACATATCTGAGTAGAGTGAACACAATATTGTCTAAATGCTTTATTCAAATGAGCTAAAAGTTGGTGCATATGTTATAGGTTATCGTAGTACAAACTGTATACATCTTGGAGAATCTAGCACAATTTTATTTATTTATTTTAACCAGGACACAAAGATAAATTCTTTATCATTATAGTCTATGGGCTCAAATAATTTAAAGTGTGATAGCATCTGAATTCCTTATTCAATTCAGCTGAAACTTTTATATACATGTTATCAGTCACTGTTGAATGAATCGTATAGATATATTTTGCTGAATCTAGCATTTATAGTTTTTATTACAGGGAAATAACGAAAAATTCTGTAACATTATGGCCTATAGTCTGAATTTATTTAAAATGTGATGGCGTCTGAAGCCTTATTTGATTGAGCTTTGAATTCATATACAAATTTTAAGTATATGTCACACAAACTATCTATACATTTTGGTGAATCTAACACTATTAGTTCTTTTACAGATATACACAAAATAATTTGGATGCATTCCATTCCATTAAACAATATATTATTTGTGAGCAAATAATCAAATAATTTTCTCGATTGTTTATTTAATGACTTCTCTTACGTTATTTTATTTAAACAACAGTGAATTACTTTCATGTTCAGAAAGTCGACTGGAGTCACTCAACATTTTTATTATTTCTCTTTAAGTTTCTGCATATTTATCAAATTGATTATATATATATATATATATACAGTCATACACATGTCACATTTATATTATTAAAGACATTACTTTTGTGAAAAATAAATAAATAACTTTTCTATGTGGAAGTAAAATTTAATTTTGTATTTTTGTCATCTGGAATTTCTATTACCAAGTAATAATTTTTTTTTACAAAATTAAAATAAGAAATATATTCAGAAAATTCAAAGTCGTTAAATTAGTACCCATTGTCCAAAAATTGATTTTTTAAATTTTTAGTATTTCATTTTGTGGTTAAAAAAAGCAATTTGTGTGAAAATTTGCATTTTTGAACGAAAAAAATATATAAAAATTTTTAAAAATCAATTTCTTCGAAAATGAGTACCAATTTAATGGTTGTGAATTTTCTGAAAGTGAAAACGGAATTTAAAAACTACATTTGGTAATAAATTAACTACATTTGTAAAAAATAAATGTCAGTGTTGCTATTAATAACTTTTTTTCTCTACTTTTAGAAAGTAAATTTTCTTACATGGGAAAATTAAAATATCCATGGTTGTAGGTAGGTAGGTAGTTAGATAGGTTGGATATGACATTGGTCATTACTGCACTATGGATAATTGGCGACGATCTGGGGCACACCCCTAGGTATGTTTCGGAGACATGCCATCACATTTTTGATCCTACACGGAAGAGATGGCTCCCCCGCTTCAGTGACCCAAAAAGGTATAGTTTTGATGGGACTATGGAGGATATTGTCGCCACAACAGATTTTACGTGCACCAGCCACCATTAGTGTACACAATGGTCTTTGGCCAGCTCGAGTACCGAACCCGCAATCTTCCAATTACGAGGTTGGCGTGCTATCGACTGGGGTGCCGCGGTCCTGATCTATAGTTAAAAAACAAAGGTGATATACTAAAGCTATAATAGAAAATAGTCTGGATATTACGGATTTCTTTCTATTAAAAAAAAAAAAAAAACTGATTTTAAGCATGATTTTTATAAAAATAAAATAATGTGCTATTAAATATTACATATTTCAATTTGACATTGAATATGGGGATTTATATAATAATTTTCTGCTTTTGTCTTGTGTTATGCACTATTAACATTCCTATTCAGTGAAAGGAAAGCAGCGGATAGGCGGGCAGAGCTCTGCATGTGTTAACAAGTAAAGTGAGTCGGGGAAAGGCGAAGCCTCCCTCAGGGGTTGGTGAGCGGAGCGAGCAGGGGGCAGAGCCCCCTAGTTATGAAAATAGATCTTCCCATAAGATAGGCCATAGCTGTTGCCAAGATTAGGTATTGTCCTCTCTTAAGAATAACTTCTTCACATTCTACATCATTATCACTTAAATTAGCATCAGACAATTTGTTTTTAATTAGTTAATAGATTGTGAATAACTCCAAAGTCATGATATAATATCAAAGTTCACATACTCATCAAAATTTATATTTAGAATGGTAAAATAATGACCAGTCAAGAAATTTTGTGAATTTTAGAAAAGTGGAAAAGACATAACTAATATTGTGTGACTTATAAACAAAGAAATTTTTCATTCAAATGAATAGGAATGAATCAGGACTTCACTAAAAGGTCGTATAAATGTAAAAGATGTATAAATTGGGTTTTTTTGTAATGGAAATTTTGTGATTACGATAACTTGACATAATACTCAAAATTGAATTGAACCAAAGTTATACAGCAAACTTATCGTACAAATATCTTAGATGAGTTCGTTAACTTAGTTGCTCTGCAGTTTGTTTTCAAGTGGCAGCTACGTGAAAATTTCAAATCCACATTTTGAATTTTGATGTTTACATTGACCACATAAAGGTCTCAACCAAGTATTTATTAATGAATTTTATCTGCCATTTTTAACAAAATGACCGATATCTTTAGTACGGCCATTTCAAATCAGGATACCACTTGTAAATTTATCATCAGAATACCTTTTGAAATACTGAATCAGTTCAAGTTGGACATTGAACTTATCACACCAATATCTTGAATGAATTTTGTACCAATATTTAGTTTCCAAGTTGCAGCCGCTTGAAATCAGGCTGCTACTTGAAAATGCGCCACCATAGTAACTTTTAGAATACTAAACTGGTTCAAATCAAAGTTGGGAAGTGAACTTACAATTCAAATATCTTGGATAAGTTTGCTAGGCAACTTGCTCCACCATTTTGTTTCCAAGTGGCGGCCACTTAAATTTTTTTTCTTACAATAACTTTTGTAATACTGAATCAGTTCGAATCACGTTTGCACAGTTGACATATCATTCAAGTACCTTTGATAAGTTCACTGGGCATCTCAGTCACTCTGTCCTTTTGTTTCAAAATGGTGGCCACTTGAAAATTATCACAATTATCCTTGAACCGATTTGCTTAAAACTCCATATATACATAGCCCTCATTAATAAATCCATCAAATTCATTAATAAAATGTAGCTGCCATTTTGAAAAAATGGTGGCAACTTCTTAAGAAAAGATAAATCAACCTAACCTTCCTATGAGCCGGAAGGACTTGTTTTAATTTTTTGATCAATAACCTCTAAAAAGTAATGATATCAGTACAAAAACCCTTAACGGGTTAAAAGTTTGTGACGCAGCTACTTTATCGCTATAAAATTTTGAAATATGGGTCTTAAAAATAATGATATAAATTTTAAGTGACGCTTTACTATTAGTTAAAATATACGTAGATTTTCTTATTTGATCATTTGCTTTTTTCTTTTATTTATATTTACAATGCAAACATAATATTTTTAACTTCAAGATAAGACAAATATATTAAATATACTCACTGATACTTTTTCATTTGCACTTCAATTTCAAAATAACAGTTTTAAAAGGAATGATATAAAAATTCCAGTGACTCCTCGGTGTCATTTTAAAAGATTTGTTTTTAGATTCCATTAAAATTACCTTTGTTTTGTCTATTAAAGTATATTTACACATTGAAACAGTGCTTTTAATTTTCAAATATACTGTCAAATAATCACACTTTCACTGAGTTTGCATTATAAATTGAAATTATTTATTTCAATAAATTGATTTGTCTTTTGCGTCACGCTATCCAAAACTGTGAGTAAAATTTATGTAAATGTTACTTTGTATCATAGTATCCAACTAAGTGAAAATTTGTACAAAGAGATAGTGTGATGCAAAGAATACATTTGCACAAATTTTGCTTGCAGTTTTGGATAGCGTGACGCAAAAGACAAATCAATTTATTGAAATAAATAATTTCAATTTATAATGCAAACTCAGTGAAAGTGTGATTATTTGACAGTATATTTGAAAATTAAAAGCACTGTTTCAATGTGTAAATATACTTTAATAGACAAAACAAAGGTAATTTTAATGGAATCTAAAAACAAATCTTTTAAAATGACACCGAGGAGTCACTGGAATTTTTATATCATTCCTTTTAAAACTGTTATTTTGAAATTGAAGTGCAAATGAAAAAGTATCAGTGAGTATATTTAATATATTTGTCTTATCTTGAAGTTAAAAATATTATGTTTGCATTGTAAATATAAATAAAAGAAAAAAGCAAATGATCAAATAAGAAAATCTACGTATATTTTAACTAATAGTAAAGCGTCACTTAAAATTTATATCATTATTTTTAAGACCCATATTTCAAAATTTTATAGCGATAAAGTAGCTGCGTCACAAACTTTTAACCCGTTAAGGGTTTTTGTACTGATTCATTATACAATTATTTTTCGACATCATTATTATTCTAGTGCTGAGTATAGTTTACAAATTAGTAATTATATATTTTTAAAAAGTTCATTATAAAAGTAAAAGAAAAGTTAATACAAAAAGAAAAATCGAGATTTAGTTTAACATTTCAAGGTATGAGCGTCTTTACCTATCTCTAATGCATCCTTAACACCACTTTTCATTATGTGTTCTTTCCTAAATTTGTTGAAATTTTTCATTTTTTCCAAAGCTTACTTTTGCGAGAAAAATGAATATTTATTAGCTTAAAAATTATTCTTATGCTAAAATTACATAAGATTCGGTTAATAATATGATAATGAACAGGCCATCAAAATTTTATGTTCATATGTTTATTTGTTTAAAAATTATGTGCAAAAGAAAAGAAAGAGAAAACGGGCTGATCCTTAATTTTTTTTGACCAGTGTATTATAATATATGTACATATATATATATATAGATGGATAGATAGACAGATAGATAGAAAAGCTGGATGTTGACGGACATCCCGACATATTCAAGGTGAAACACAATGATGCCAACATGAAATGTCTCATTAACATTAATAATCCTTTCATATATATATATATAAATAAATAAAAAATAGGATCAAATTATGATCTTTAAGTGATTAATTTTACTATATTTATGGACCTAATAAAAATTTATTTTAATTGTCAAAATTTTAATGCAATTTAGACAAATATAAAAAAATAAAAATGTTAAAAAGAGAACAATTATTTTTATTATTCATATTACATACATTCTGAGTATATCGCTTTAATGTATGAGAAAATATACTTAAATAAAGTATTTTTACTCCAAATATTATTTATTCATCCGGACATTGCACCTAAAAGTGTATTGAGAATTTCTTTAAAAACGTTGAGAAGTAGTTCTTTAGAAACATTAATGCACTGTAAGTAGCTAACAACAAGAGAATATTAAAATGTTAGAAACTGTTATGATGAGATTATATTTATATCCTTAAAATCCTTAAATAGAAAATGAAGAGTCTTTTAAGAGGTACTGAACATCATTAACGATAAAACAGTAACTAAATTACATTTAAGTATCGACTTAAATTTATGTTGTTACAAAATAAGAGACTATTCATTTTACATCACTTAAAAAGAATATAAATATATCAGACTCCATATTTTTTAATTACATATATTTCTTAAACTACATATTTAGCTAAAAGTTAAATTTAAAATTTGAACAAATAGACTGAAACTCTAAAATATTTTCAGACTGAAAGTATTTTACAAAAAATAATTTAAAAATATTGTGTGAGGTCAATACATATATTTTTTATGTAAGCCTATATGATTTAATTTTAAATTACCATTTTTTATTTAAAATAGACTTTTTTTTACATAATTTTTCTTTTTTTTTTTTTTTTTTTTAACAATACATTTGTTATATGAACTTAGTCTTTTTTTTTTTTTTTTAAATATATAATTAGTTAAATTTAATACTTTTGACAACTAGATTATGTTTATCTTCTTTAGAAGGAAGAAAATCTGTTTTGGGTGGTGTAAAATATCATAACAGAATACATGAAATTTTATTAATTTATTTCATTATTGTTGTAAGAAAATAAACAAAACTAGTATGTTATGACCATCATAAAACTTTTTTCTATATTTTCCTGGGCAAATTCATGCAGTACAATTTTTTTTAATATTGTTTTATCCAGTATGAATGCATTATATTATCCATTATATTTTAATAATTTATTAGGTTTAATTTTCAGTTTAAATTATTTATAAAAAGTGATTTGTCTAGTGTTTCTAATAATTTAACATAACATTATTTTTTGAATTAAAAAATAAATAAATAGATTATAATTAATAAAATAAAATAAAATTATAATTAAAATAAGTTTATTTATTTTTGTTGATGAAGAAAAAAAAAACAGCAAGTAGCATGAAAAATGCAGTGTATCATCGCCCTCTATCAGCCGGTATGCACCCAAATGGATTCAGAATGCCTTATAATGACATTTTTATATATCAAGATTTGTTCGATTGTACGCAATATAACCCGAGATTAAATTTCCCCACAAATTGCAATTATCGCTGTATAGCAGCGCCAGCTTTTGGACGATTGGCACAAAAAGTTGACATAAACTAATTTGTGTGAAAGGTACATCTACCTATAAATCTGCATGCAAATCTGTGCAGTAGTTCCTGAGATATAACCTTCCTTGAAATTGCAGTAACCGCTGTAGAGCACTGTCCCGTGTTTAGCGATAGACACCAAAATTTGGTCGGCATAAATTTTTGTGAAGGTGCATATATATATATAAATTTATAAGAAATTATGTGCAGTAGTTCTTGAGATATAGTCTACAATAAAATTGCGAAATCGCTGTATAACAGCACTATCCGTTAAGCGATTGACAGCGAAAGGTGTAAGGCGCTAATTTATGTCAAGGTGCATCTAAATAAAAAATTGTATATAATTCTGTGCGGTAGTTCCTGAGATACAGTCTCCACAAATATTTTCTCCAACACATAGAGACACAAAGGTAGAGATACATACAACCGGACCGACAGACATTTATTAAAAATTGTCAAAACGTGTTCTGGAAATATCAAAGCATGTAAATCCAACGAAAACCGGAAGTCGAAATTTTTTTATGAATCCAATACTTTCTTCTATTTATTATAAATGGTATACGTTTTATAAAATTAATTATAAGCTATTTTTTTAACCTTTTCCCTGCCACTGGCGAGTTATCTCGTCAGTCGTCTGCTTCATATAACTCGCCATAACTCGTTTTCAGTGAGTGCTCAATTCTCACTCATGATGTCACTAGCTGTCACCAGATGTCACCAGATGTCACCGGATGTCAGCAGCTGTGTGGCAATTAAGCCACAAACTTAACTAGTGATTAATTATAAAAAAAGGTAACAGACGGTGGGAAATATTGCGTGGCATTGAAGTGGTTTAAACAATATAACTAGTAAAAAATTTCCAATATTAGTTAAGTGAATTTCTAATTAAAATGTATTTAAGTACTAACAAATTTCCTTATGTAAATAAAAAATAAACTAGTATGTTGTGGCCATTACAACACTTTTTTTCTATATTCCCTACAGAAAAAGTATCTTCGCAGTACAAATAATCTATTATAATTATTATTTAATAAAATTATTTTCTGTGATAAGTAATAAAATTTTCATTTAAAACTTATAAACTTATCGTTACCCCACAAAACGCGAATATATGCAAGGTGTTACTGGAATATTCTTTTGATTTTAAGTAGTCTTGTTCGTCTAAAATAGACTCTCTAATTAATCAAGTCAATTTAACTCGTCATCTTTATTTTAATAATACTAGCTAAAACCCGTCGAATTCGACGATCATTTTATTGACCGTAATGTTTCAAAAAACATAGCATCATTATTTAAATGTATTTCAAGTTAAAACATCTAATATAATTTACGACATTTGACTTAAAAAAAAGAAAGTCAGAAAAATGCTTATAAATAGAAATACTATATATGACATCACTTTCAACAAAGTACAGTCAATGTGACGTCAAACTGACTCAAAATAAACAGTTCCTATCTTTCATTTTCTGTTTCGTTTAATACTAAGACTACATGTTATCTGACCCGTCCGGCGATTCCCGGGCCCATGGTAATAACCTTAAATGAACCATAAATATGTATGGTTTTACATCTTTAACTCAATTTTGTTTGAATTTCTATTTTTAAATAAAAGCATCGTGAAAAAATAATCAGCTGTAACCAAAAAAATTACCTCGAACCGAACGAAACTCTGCCTTGTGATCTTGGGGCCTTCGGTAGCGCATACGCCGGCCGCTAATAACATAAAAATATTCCCAACAATTAACATGGAACCCAACGAACCCGCTCGGTGTTGCCCGGACCCATACCTTAAATGAACCTTAAATTTGTATGATTTTATACCTTTAATTCGATTTAGTTTGAATTTCTGTTTTTAAATGAAAGCATCACGAAAAAAATAATCAGCTGTAACAAAAACAAATTACCTCGAACCGAAAGAAACTCCGCCTTGTGACCCCGGTGCCTGCGGCAGCGCATACGCCGGCCGCTAATAACATAAAAATATGCCCAAAAGTTAACCTGGAACCGAACGAACCCGCCAGGTGTTGCCCGGGCCCATGATACCTTAAATGAACCGTAAATTTGTATGATTTTATACCTTTAACTCGATTTAGTTTGAATTTCTATTTTTAAATGAAAGCATCACGAAAAACATAATCAGCTGTAACAAAAAAAATTACCTCGAACCGAACGAAACTCTGCCTTGTGACCCCGGTGCCTGTGGCAGCACATACGCGGGCCGCTAATAACATAAAAAAATTCCAAAAAATTAACCTGGAACCAAACGAACCCGCCCGGCAATGACCGTGCCCATGATAATAACCTTAAATGAACCTTAAATTTGTATGGTTTTATATCTTTAACTCGATTTTGTTTGAATTTCTATTTTTAAATGAAAACATCACAAAAAAAAAAAAAAAAAAAAAAAAAAAAAAATTATCTGTAACAACAACAAAAAAAAAAAAAAACTCAAATAGAACGGAACTCGAGCTCGTGACCCGATGCCTGCGGCAGCGTATATACAGGCCGCTAATAACATGAAAAATTTCTCAAAAATTAACCTTGAACCGAGCGAACCTCTGACTCGTGTTACCTCTGCCTGTGACTGCTGCACTGTATAGCAGGCATCCATGCTACACACGCGTTGCAAATTCCACTTTCCTGCACCAGGGGGTGCAGTATGTTGTATACGAACATCACCAATCGCCTTGAATTTCCAAGACTTTTCAAATAAGGTGTCACTGGTGGTGTCAACTGCAAAATCCTTTAGTTGCCCTTTCCACCGCCAGGGGGCGCCCTGTGTTCTGTACGAACATCACCAACGGTCAGGAAATACCAAGACCTTTAAAATAAGATGTAACATGATAGGGTCTGCAGCAAAATCACCCAGTTCAATTTTTCACCACCAGGGGTCGCACTATATTGTATGCAAACATTCCCAGTCGACATGAAATTTCAAGACCTTTAAAATGAGGTGCTACATACGTGGGTCTAGAACGGATTTCCCTCTCAAACTAATTTCCCCCCTTCCCCCCTCCAAATCTACTTTCCCCCTTTTCCCCCCTTTAAAATCGAAAATTCCAAATTCACAGAAAGTGATTTTTTAGTATTCGACTATAGTCCCTATACGTACAATTTCTTCACCGTGAAGTAATTTGAAGCTCAGTTAAGCTCGTAAACGTGTTTTTAACCCGTTTTCCCCCCCGGGGGGGAAACCGTTCGACTTTTTTTTATTTTTCTCTTCTCATAGCACATCTACAGACCAAGACCTTTTTTTAGACACCTCAACCAAATTTTTACACCAAATAGTTCTCTCAATATAGTGGAGACAGACAAAAACATGTTTCAAATTAATATATAGATAATGCTGGGGTTTCCACGGAGGAGAGGAGCCTGTACAATATTTTAATATCACATATTACAAATTCTGGGGATGTATGCATTTTTATATTAGGGAAATTAAGAAGAGAAAACCTACGTGACGATATACCCGTGATTAAAAGGGCGTAATTTAGTGTTTTCTAATTATTAGAATGGTTCTTCAGACAGACTGGGCAGTAACTAAGTCTAGAAGAGATTTCCTGTCTGGAGGGAAAAGTCAACTTGAGAGAAATGCGTTAAAATAATAATAAAAAAAAGATTGATTTTGCTAATGGTTTAGCCTTTACTAAAGCGGAAATGGTAGTTTCGATTTTACGAAGAAAATTATTATTAAATAACTTCTAAGACTATTTGAAGCATATCTTTTGGGAACCTTTTATGTAATTATAAATGCCCCTTATATTAAATATTTTAGAACATTTAAACGTTTAAAAGAATTACCCATGTTTTATTAACGGTATAACTCCAGTATGTTTCTTTTATTTTTAAAACGTTTTCCCGAAAAAGGTAAAACTGGAAAAGGTATTATTTATTTTTTTGAAAAAGCGAAATATTTTAAAAAGAAAAAAAAAAAAAAAAAAGAAAAGAAAAAATAAATAAAACAGCAATGTACGCTACAAGTAATGAAATAATTATAAACATTGATAGTTTAATTTAAAATATTTTGGCATATTTTTCTTTCTTTTAAAAATTTGATTTTTTTTTTAACCTTTAAAATAGTACATTTCGTTAGACTGAGGAGAAAAAAAAAAACAAAAAAAAAAAAAAAAAACATGAAAATCTGTTTTAGAGATGATGTAAAATAAAATAATAAATTAATGTATATATTTTTTTAAAAAGTAGTAAAGTAAAATACTTTTAAAATCCTTTCAACTTACTACATAATTTATTATAAACATTTAAAACATTAACAACAAACATTTTTATAAAACACAGTTTAGGAGTTAAATTTCGCTTCTCACTTTTATTTAATAAAAATTAATATAAGGAAAAATTACAATAAGAGAAAATCTAGTTAGATTTATTTATTTTATTTTATTTTATTTTTCTTTTCTAACTATGTAATTTTTTATGTTTTTACAATTAAGAACAAAACAAAATGTTTATAAAAAACCCAACTAATAAAAAACATAATTTTATAAATTTCACATTTCCGTTAGTAAATTAAAAATTATTCTTATCTTAATTCATATTAATATATAATAATTAAATTATTTAAAATAGGAACAGGAATTGAAAAGTGTTGTTAAAACATTAGTAAATTCATGATAACAATGGAATTTTCTAAAACAAACTTCTGTGATAAATTGGTGAGTATATATTATGAATGAAAGCAATTAATTTTGTTTTCTATTTAAGTTAATTTGCTTTATTTCAAGAAAACATGTTTTCGAAAGACTAGTAAAAAAAATATATCAGTCTATTATTTCAACTTTTCAAATAAATGAAATCAGCAACCAGCAATATAAGCACCTGATAGATACTCATTATCGTAATTTCTTTATGAAGTTCTATATTGTTAAATAAATGTTAATAATCACTAAATATTTATGGAAATAAAACTGAATTTTTCGATAATATTATATCATTAATTTTCTGAGTTTTAATTGTTTTTCTTGTATTGTTACAAATAGACCTTAATAATGGAACAGTAAATACTCATAACTCAAAGAAATAATTTGAAATAGATAAGTGATACCATTGTATAAATAATAAATAAAGAACGTAAATTTAATATTTATTTTATTAAAAAAAAAATGGTTAAAATAGACCAACTTTTATGAAATATTATTTTTTTAAAATTTAGCTTGAGAATATTAATTAATTTTTTTTAAAGAAATTTTACTGATTTTAATTAGAGTATTAAATGCAGATTTCTGTGCATAGATATATATTTTCGTTTTGACAATGAACAAAGTTTAATTTATAGGTTTATATTTCAATGGTAACTTTTAGCGTTATTCAGATAATCAGAGAAAAATTTACTTCTTTAAATATTTGAAAAGAATCCGTTATTTTCAATCATAATACTAACAATTTCATTCTTCTACGTTATTTTGTTTTATACTAAAACAAAATTTCAAATTTTTATGAATTTGTGTTATGAATATTTTATCTTTGTATTGATCGAATTTTAAGTTTTTATTCCTTCCCTGTTCCTTAGGCAACAGAAATATTCTAAAATTTAACAAATGATATAAATCCACTTTAAATTTCCTAGTAAGAACAGGTTTACAGTTAGTTTTGTTCCCAGTGCCTGTTTAATGATGCACTGGTGCCTATTTCTATTCTTCTGATAAAGGGTCTTTTCTGTTAAGTATAATGCTTTTTTTTTTTTTTTAATAAAAGCACTGATTGCTACGTAAATCATAAAAAAAATAAACTTTATCAAAAATTAAATAAGGCGACTTCGCACCACTAAACTCTCCATATAAAAGCTTATATTTTCATTTAATATTTATAAATTAGACTAGATTCGGTTTGTATAATAAAATATGCATTCAAGTAACAATTCTTATGTTTGTTAAAGCACAGTAGACTCTCGTATAGCGCGGGGGATACGTTCCCCGTAATAGGAAATCGCGTGATAGGAGACATACATTGAGAAGACTATTTCATTCCGCAATGAGACCAAAAGCGTCGGGAGTTGGCATAGTAATGGAGCAATCATTCCTTGAACAGGTTGAAAGTAGAAAACACGTCGTCACGTGCTTTCTTTATTTTACGCGTTATACGAGACTCTTTATCGCGTTGTATAAGTAAAGTCGCAGAGTTTTCGTCGCATTATACGAAATCTCCTTTTATGGATCGCGTTGTATGAGATTCTACTGCATTTTTTACGGATTTGAATAAATGGGTTACACAGTTTACACAGTTTGCATTTTTTTTTTTTTTTTTTTTTTTTTTTTTTTACAAATTCATAATTTTTAAAATGCTAAAATGCAATTATTTGAGCTACTTAGTAGCTTTTTATGTAAGTGAACTTTGGTTATTAATGTTTATCGATAGTTGAGTTATTTCTGCTCATTCAACCACTTACTTGTAAGTGGCAACATCGTTCTCGCTGCAATTCATTTCTTCACTAGCACGCAGGTGCAACGTGCAACGCCATTTTTAAATGATCCCGCTTATTAAAGTCTGTAATAAAATAAATAAATTACTCAAATACAGTAAATAACTCAAACTTTAGTGCATTATGCTAACTCATTCAATTTACAGAATCTAACTGTAGGTGATAGAGCGTGTTTCTTCTAGCAAAATGAATAAAAATTCACTCAAGTTGAGTTATTTTATTTTATTTTTTATTTTCAGAGAGTAAAATTCAATTTAAAAAATTATTTTCATTAAGTACCACATGACTAATAAAACAAAATACATCTTTTAATTATTAAAATATTATGAAAATTTTATTAAAAAACTATACTTTAAAATATTACGATTTAAAATGTCAAGACACCTTTTAAATTCGAAGTTCCATTAAACTTTTCCAGTATTTAAATATTAAGAAAACTATATATATATATATATGTGTGTATATTATCTGTTGAATTAAGCAGTTGTTTCAAAACTTTTCTTCTGCAGTGGAATTACAATGTTGAATGATCGGAAGTCAGTGTCTTTCTATTAGGAAATTGTTGACGTTTTTCACAAAGTAAATGTATTTATTAGATGATTTTGTCTTGAAATTATTATTTAATATTTACACTCTAAGAAGTACAATTATTTAAATAGGTCTTTAGAAAAGATGAGATTACAAGACGGAAATTTTTGTTAATGCATACGATTTTTTAATAAAATATTTTATAACGTTATTAAATTAAAGAAACAACAACAAAAGAATTAATAATAATGATCTATATTAATAAAATCAGAGTTTTGTCTGTAAATTTGTCAGAATCGAAAAATTTTTCGATATCTTCACGTTTCACACACCATGAAACCCGAAAATGACTTCAGAAAATATTGCCTGTGTGTGTGTGATCGTGTCTGTATGTCGATTTTTTTGTCCGGGCATCACTTGAGAACGGCTGGACTGAATTCAACAGCGCTTGGTAGAAATTTAGATCTTTATCCAATTTAAAATTATATCAATCATCTTTTCAGAAATCCTCCCTCCGTTCCCCTTGGGGGGCAAAAGACAAAAACACGATTGTCCGGGCATCACTTGAGAGCGGCTGGACTGAATTCAACAGCGCTTGGCAGAAACTTAGATATTTATCCAACTTAAAATTATAACTATCAACTTTTCCGAAATTTCCCCCCGTTCCCCCCTGCGGGAGAAAAAAACAAAAAAATGTTTGTAAGCATAACTGGGTTCCTAATTACTTCACAATAAAGAAATTCCACATGGGGAGACTAAATATGAGTACAAATAAAAAACTATCTGCGATTTAGGAATTTTCGATTTTAAGGGAAGGAAGGGAGAAAATCGATTTTTGGCGGGAAATTTTGAAAATTCCTGATTTGAGTCGAACTTTACCAAAAATGGAATAAAGATGCTGAAAAAACGCTATGCGACTTTCTTAGGATATTTAATAAAACACATTTTTAATTTTTTGTGATCTGCTTTTTTTTTTTTTTTTCTTTCTTTTTTTTTGGGGGGGGGGGGGGATGTGTTACAAAAGGGCAAATTTGAGACACCCTTTTTAGCGCTAAATTTGTCGTGGGAAATTTATGAGAGCTGCGATCACGAAGTTTGCTGCTTGGATTTTTTTTTTTATATGCAACCGGCACCTAAAGAAATAGGATTTATCGAAATACCCCTTCCCCCCAGCGGGAGAGGAAGCAAAAAAACGTTTGTAAGCATAACTCGGCCCCAAATTACATGACAGTGAAGAAATTGCACATGAGACTAGACTTGAGCATAAATAAAACATTATGTACGATTTTAGAATTCTTGATTCTTAAAGGAGGGGGGAAAATCGATTTTTCAAAGGGGAAATTTAAGGAATTCCGGATTTTTTAGTAGAGCTCTACTAAATATATTACAAAGGTATTGAAAATAGCCACGTGTCTTCTTTAGAATATTTTCAAAAACACATTTTCGTTTTTTCGTGATTTTCGATTTTTTTTGAGGGGGGAGGGGAGTTGCAAATTCAAGACCCCCCCCCCCTTTTAGCTAAATTTGTCTTGGGAAAGCTATGGGATCTGCGGTCACGAAATTTGGTGCACAAATTGTTTATATGTATCTGACACTTATTGTAACGAGATTTTATGAAATTCATCAACTTACCCCCTTGGGGTCGGAAAGGGGGGGCAATAAACACGCGTAAAAACACGTTATTCAGTTTGACTTCGCTTTACATTATCTTAGAATGATGCGTTTTGGTGTGCGGATGTTGATTAGGTGCACGCGTTATGTACTTTGGTGAGATTTCGCAAAACTTCTAAATTAGACGCTGGGGAAGGGGAAGTAAGAAGCGGGGAAGTTGTGCCGAAGGCAGTGTGGACCAGGAATCCTCACTGCAGTGTTATTCACGCATTTTTTTTTTTTTTTTTTTTTTGCGTTTTTTATTCTTCTTCTGACTTTTTTTTCTGATTTTTTTCACACATCAGTTGGTATATAGTGTATTTATTTATAGGTAATTTTGCATTTTGTACTTAATTTTTTGCTTTTATATATATTTTTATTTTCTATTGTAACATTAATACTATTTGTACAAGTGATAAATACATTCGCAAACACACTACATTTTAATGGCCATGAATCTAGAAAAAGAGATTTTTTTAACTGTACACGATATTCAGTCTATTACTGCTTCTATAATGTGACTGTCAGTGATTCGTATGTATATATATATATAGTAATACAATATTATCAGTTCAAAAATTTGAAATTTAAACATGATTTAATTTCAGTATTAAAACAATTATTCGGATCATAAGCGAAGACTACCCAAATCAAACCAAAAAAGAAATAAAGTAAAATCTAAATGAATTATTGGAAATTGGAATGAGAAAAAAGCATTATTTGCATTCTAACGTTTTCAAGGGTCTGGCTGAATGCAAATATGCTAAAAAATGGATGTTTTTCTGTCACAAAGAAAGCAAAAGCTAAGAATTTCTTTGCTGACAGGCCCGAAACACCCATAGTAAAACCAGAAAAAAACGAAGATCAAAATAAAACAATTCACTAAAAATATTCACTAAAGTATTTTTACTCCAAATACTATTTATTCATCCGGACATTGCACCTAAAAGTGTATTGAGAATTTCTTTAAAAACATTGAGAAGTAGTTCTTTAGAAACATTAATGCACTGTAAGTAGCTAACAACAAGAGAATATTAAAATGTTAAAAACTGTTATGATGAGATTATATTTACATCCTTAAAATCCTTAAATAGAAAATAAAGAGTCTTTTAAGAGGTACTGAACATCATTAACTATAAAACAATAACTAAATTACATTTAAGTATCGACTTAAATTTATGTTGTTACAAAATAAGAGACTGTTCATTTTATATCACTTAAAAAGAATATAATTATATCAGACTCCATATTTTTTAATTACATATATTTCTTAAACTACATATTTAGTTAAAAGTTAAATTTAAAATTTGAACAAATAGTCTGAAACACTGAAATATTTTCAGACTGAAAGTATTTTACAAAAAATAATTTTAAAATATTGTGTGAGGTTAATACATATATTATTTATGAAAGCTTATATGATTTAATTTTAAATTACCATTTTTTATTTAAAATAGACTTTTTTTACATAATTTGTTTTTTATTTTAAACAATACATTTGTTATATGAACTTAGTTCTTTTTTTTTTTTTTTTTTTTTTTTTTTTTTTTTAATATATAATTAGTTAAATTTAATACTTTTGACAACTAGATTATGTTTATCTTCTTTAGAAAGAAGCAAATCTGTTTTGGGAGGTGTAAAATATCATAACAGAATACATGAAATTTTATTAATTTATTTCATTATTGTTGTAAGAAAATAAACAAAACTAGTATGTTATGACCATCATAAAACTTTCTTCTATGTTTTCCTGGGCAAATTCATGCAGTACAAATTATTTATTATTATTTTATCCAGTATGAATGCATTATATTATCCATTATATTTTAATAGTTTATTAGGTTAAATTTTCAGTTTAACTTATTTATAAAAAGTGATTTGTCTAGTGTTTCTAATAATTTAACATAACATTATTTTTTTTATTAAAAAATAAATAAATAGGTTATAATAAATAAAATAAATTAAAATTATAATTAAAATGAGTTTATTTATTTTTATTGATGAAGAAAAAAAATAGTAATATGCATGTAGCATGAAAAATGCAGTGCATCATCGCCATCTACCAGCCGGTATGCACCCAAATGGATTCAGAATGCCTTATAATGACGTTTTTATATATCAAAATTTGTAAGATTGTACGCAATAGAACCCGAGATTTAATTTTCCCGCAATAATCGCTGTATAGCAGCGCCAGCTTTTGGACGATTGGTACAAAAATTTTAAATAAACTAATTTGTGTGAAGGTACATCTACCTATAAATCTGCATGCAAATCTGTGCAGTAGTTCCTGAGATATAACCTTCCTTGAAATTGCAGTAATCGCTGTAGAGCACTGTCCCGTGTTTAGCGATAGACACCAAAATTTGGTCGTCATAAATCTGTGTCAAGGTGCATATATATATATATAAATTTATAAGAAATTATGTGCAGTAGTTCTTGAGATATAGCCTGTAATAAAATTGCGAAATCGCTGTATAACAGCACTATCTGTTAAGAGATTAAGAGCGAAAGGTGAAAGGCGCTAATTTATGTCAAGGTGCATCTAAATAAAAAATTGTATACAATTCTGTGCGGTAGTTCCTGAGATACAGTCTCCACAAATATTTTCTCCAACACGTACAGACACAAAGGTAGAGATACATACAACCGGACAGACAGACATTTATTAAAAATTGTCAAAACGTGTTCTGGAAATATCAAAACATGTAAATCCAACGAAAATCGGAAGTCGAAATTTTTTTATGAATCCAATACTTTCTTCTACTTAATATAAATAGTATACGTTTTATGAAATTAATTATAAGCTATATTCTTTAACCTTTTCCCTGCCACTGGCGAGTTATCTCGTCAGTCGTCTGCTTCATATAACTCGCCATAACTCGTTTCCATTATGTGTTCAATTCTTACTCATGATGTCACTAGCTGTCACCAGATGTCACCAGATGTCACCAGATGTCACCAGCTGTGTGGCATTTAAGCCGCAAACTTAACTAGTGATTAATTATAAAAAAAGGTAACAGACGGTGGGAAATATTGGGTGGCAGTGAAGTGGTTTAAACAATATAACTAGTAAATAATTTTCAATATCTGTTAATATTAGTTAAGTGAATTTCTAATTAAAATGCATTTAATTACTAACAAATTTCATTATATAAATAAAAAATAAACTAGTATGTTGTGGCCATAACAACACTTTTTTTTCTATATTCCCTACAGAAAAAGTATCTTCGCAGTACAAATAATCTATTATAATTATTATTTAATAAAAAATTTTCTATGATGTGTAATACAATTTTCATCTAAAACTTATAAACTTGTCGTTACCCCACAAAACGCGAATATATGCAAGGTGTTACTGGAATATTCTTTTGATTTTAAGTAGTCGTGTTCGTCTAAAAAAACTCTCTAATTAATCAATTCAATTTAACTCGTCATCTTTATTTTTATAATATAATGCTGGGGTTGCCACGGAGGAGAGGAGCCTGTACAATATTTTAATATCACATATTACAAATACTAGGGATGTATGCATTTTTATATTAGGGAAATTAAAAAAAGAAAACCTACGTGACGATATATCCGTGATTAAAAGGGCGTAATTTTGTGTTTTCTAATTATTCAAATTATTCTTCAAACAGACTGGGCAGTACCTAAGTCTAGAAGATATTTCCTATCTGTAGGGAAAAGTCAACTTGAGAGAAATGCGTTAAAATAATAATAAAAAAAAGATTGATTTTGCTAATGGTTTAGCCTTTACTAAAGCGGAAATGGTAGTTTCGATTTTACGAAGAAAATTATTATTAAATAACTTCTAAGACTATTTGAAGCATATCTTTTGGGAACCTTTTATGTAATTATAAATGCCCCTTATATTAAATATTTTGGTTGGTTGGTTGGTGTCGTGTCCAAATTCAAATCATTCCATGTGCCAAAATCACGGCCTTGGCAATGTCCACAATTTTGTCGCTATAGAGATTTCCCTGAAAGGGAAATTCGTCAAAGGCCTGTAAGCTTCTTATGATGGCCGGGCAGTTGAAAATGTGTTCTGGAGTGAGTTCCTTCTCCAGGCAGTTCCTACATGATTTGTAAGTTCTGGTGCCATCTGTATTTATTGTCATTCCACCAAAGTGTTGGGTTCTGAGTCTGGAGATAGAATATTTTAGAACATTTAAACGTTTAAAAGAATTACCCATGTTTTATTAACGGTATAACTCCAGTATGTTTCTTTTATTTTTAAAACGTTTTCCCGAAAAAGGTAAAACTGGAAAAGGTATTATTTATTTTTTTGAAAAAGCGAAATATTTAAAAAAGCAATATTTAAAAAAGCAAAATATTTAAAAAAAAAGAAAACTAAAATAAATAAAACAACAATGTACGTTACAAGTAATGAAATAATTATAAACACTGATAGTTTATTTTAAAATATTTTGGCATATTTTAAAAATTTGATTTTTTTTAACCTTTAAAATAGTACATTTCGTTAGACTGACGAGAAAAAAAACAAAAACATGAAAATCTCTTTTAGAGATGATGTAAAATAAAATAATAAATTAATGTATATATATTTTTAAAAAGAAGTAAAGTAAAATACTTTTAAAATCCTTTGAAGTTACTATATAATTTATTATAAACATTTAAAACATTAAAAACAAACATTTTTATAAAACACAGTTTAGGAGTTAAATTTCGCTTCTCACTTTTATTTAATAAAAATTAATATAAGGAAAAATTATAACAAGAGAAAATCTAGTAAGATTTATTTATTTATTTTTTTTTTTCTTTTCTAACTATGTAATATTTTATGTTTTTACAATTAAGAACAAAATAAAATGTTTATAAAAAACCCAGCTAATAAAAAACATAATTTTATAAATTTCACATTTCCGTTAGTAAATTAAAAATTATTCTTATCTTAATTCATATTAATATATAATAATTAAAATATTTAAAATAGGAACAGGAATTGAAAAGTGTTGTTAAAACATTAGTAAATTCATGATAACAATGGAATTTTCTAAATCAAAATTCTGTGATAAATTGGTGAGTATATATTATGAATGAAAGCAATTAATTTTGTTTTCTATTAAAGTTAATTGGCTTTATTTCAAGAAAACATGTTTTCGAAAGACTAGTAAAAAAAATATTTCAGTCTATTATTTCAACTTTTCAAATAAATGAAATCAGCAACCAGCAATATAAGCACCTGATAGATACTCATTATCGTAATTTCTTTATGAAGTTCTATATTGTTAAAAAAATGTTAATAATCACTAAATGTTTATGGAAATAAAACTGAATTTTTTCGATAATATTATATCATTAATTTTCTGAGTTTTAATTGTTTTTCTTGTATTGTTATAAATAAATCTTAATAATGGAACAGTAAATACTCATAACTCAAAGAAATAATTTGAAATAGATAAGTGATACCATTGTATAAATAATAAATAAAGAACCTAAATTTAATATTTATTTTATTTTAAAAAAATGGTTAAAATAGACAAACTTTTATAAAATATTATTTTTTTTAAATTTAGCTTGAGAATATTAATTAATTTTTTTTAAAGAAATTTTACTGATTTTAATTAGAGTATTAAATGCAGATTTCTGTGCATAGATATATATTTTTGTTTTGACAATGAACAAAGTTTAATCTGTAGGTTTATATTTCAATGTAAACTTTTAGCGTTATTTAGATAATCAAAGAAAAATTAACTTATTTAAATATTTGAAAAGAATCCGTTATTTTCAATCATAATACTAACAATTTCATTCTTCTACGTTATTTTGTTTTATACTAAGACAAAATTTCAAATTTTTATAGAATTTCTGTTTTCAATATTTTATCTTTGTATTGATCGAATTTTAAGTTTTTATTCCTTCCCTGTTCCTTAGGCAACAGAAATATTCTAAAATTTAAAAAATGATATAAATCCACTTTAAATTTCCTAGTAAGAACAGGTTTACAGTTAGTTTTGTTCCCAGTGCTTGTTTAATGATGCACTGGTGCTTATTTCTATTCTTCTGATAAAAGGTCTTTTCTATTAAGTATAATGTTTTTTTTTTTTTTTTTTTTTTAATAAAAGCACTGATTGCTACGTAAATCATAAAAAAAAGAAAAAAAAGAAACTTTATCAAAAATTAAATAAGGCACCACTAAACGCTCCATATAAAACCTTATATTTTCATTTAATATTTATAAAATAGACTAGATTCGGTTTGTATAATAAAATATGCATTCAAGTAACAATTCTTATGTTTGTTGATGTACAGTAGACATTCGTATAACGCGGGGGATACGTTCCCCGTAATAGGAAATCGCGTGATAGGAGACATACATTGAGAAGACTATTTCATTCCGCAATGAGACCAAAAGCGTCGGGAGTTGGCATAGTAATGGAGCAATCATTCCTTGAACAGGTTGAAAGTAGAAAACATGTCGTCACGTGCTTTCTTTATTTTACGCTTTATACGAGACTCTTTATCGCGTTGTATAAGTAAAGTCGCAGAGTTTTCGTCGCATTATACGAAATCTCCTTTTATGGATCGCGTTGTATGAGATTCTACTGCATTTTTTTTACGGATATGAATAAATGGGTTACACAGTTTACACAGTTTGCAATTTTTTTTTTTTTTTTTTTTTTTTTTTTTACAAATTCATAATTTTTAAAATGCTAAAATGCAATTATTTGAGCTACTTAGTAGCTTTTTATCTAAGTGAACTTTAGTTATTAATGTTTATCGATACTTGAGTTATTTCTGCTCATTCAACCACTTACTTGTAAGTGGCAACATCGTTCTCGCTGCAATTCATTTCTTCACTAGCACGCAGGTGCAACGTGCAACGCCATTTTAAAGTGATCCCGCTTATTAAAGTATGTAATAAAATAAATAAATTACCCAAATACAGTAAATAACTCAAACTTTAGTGCATTATGCTAACTCATCCAATTTACAGAATCTAACTGTAGGTGATAGGGCGTGTTTCTTCTAGCAAAATGAGTAAAAATTCACTCAAGTTGAGTTATTTTATTTTATTTTTTATTTTCAGAGAGTAAAATTCAATTTAAAAAATTATTTTCATTAAGTACCACATGACTAATAAAACAAAATACATCTTTTAATTATTAAAATATTATGAAAATTTTATTAAAAAACTATACTTTAAAATATTACGATTTAAAATGTCAAGACACCTTTTAAATTCGAAGTTCCATTAAACTTTTCCAGTATTTAAATATTAAGAAAACTATATATATATATATATGTGTGTATATTATCTGTTGAATTAAGCAGTTGTTTCAAAACTTTTCTTCTGCAGTGGAATTACAATGTTGAATGATCGGAAGTCAGTGTCTTTCTATTAGAAAATTGTTGACGTTTTTCACAAAGTAAATGTATTTATTAGGTGATTTTGTCTTGAAATTATTATTTAATATTTACACTCTAAGAAGTACAATTATTTAAATAGGTCTTTAGAAAAGATGAGATTACAAGACGGAAATTTTTGTTAATGCATACGATTTTTTAATAAAATATTTTATAACGTTATTAAATTAAAGAAACAACAACAGAAGAAATAATAATAATAATCTATATTAATAAAATCAGATTTTTGTCTGTAAATTTGTCAGAATCGAAACATTTTGCGATATCTTCACGTTTCACACACCATGAAACCCGAAAATGACTTCAGAAAATATTGCCTGTGTGTGTGTGATCGTGTCTGTATGTCGATTTTTTTGTCCGGGCATCACTTGAGAACGGCTGGACTGAATTCAACAGCGCTTGGTAGAAATTTAGATCTTTATCCAATTTAAAATTATATCAATCATCTTTTCAGAAATCCTCCCTCCGTTCCCCTTGGGGGGCAAAAGACAAAAACACGATTGTCCGGGCATCACTTGAGAGCGGCTGGACTGAATTCAACAGCGCTTGGCAGAAACTTAGATATTTATCCAACTTAAAATTATAACTATCAACTTTTCCGAAATTTCCCCCCGTTCCCCCCTGCGGGAGAAAAAAACAAAAAAATGTTTGTAAGCATAACTGGGTTCCTAATTACTTCACAATAAAGAAATTCCACATGGGGAGACTAAATATGAGTACAAATAAAAAAACTATCTGCGATTTAGGAATTTTCGATTTTAAGGGAAGGAAGGGAGAAAATCGATTTTTGGCGGGAAATTTTGAAAATTCCTGATTTGAGTCGAACTTTACCAAAAATGGAATAAAGATGCTGAAAAAACGCTATGCGAAAGATAATTTGATTATGCAGGGGTCTTATTTCCAAATGATAAAATAAGTGGTAAGAAATTGTAACCTTAAATCCAAATTATAACGTAATATTATAATACAAAATTTTCAAAGGACTTAATAATTCAAACCATTTAAAAAAGTAAAGCAATTATGTGCTCATTTCAAATTTAAAAAAATAATAATAATAATACATTTTCATATTATTGAAGATTTTTATTTTTTTTTTTAGTTATTTTTTTATTTTTTATTTTTTCAAACTCAAAAAAACATAAATAAAAAATGTAAAAAATATAAAAAATGTAAGAAAGAAATGTAAGAAATGTTCAGGAAGAGTTCTTTTTTTTTTTTTTTTAGAAGTAATTAAAAATTTTATTTGTCCTAAGCTTCATAAAAGAAATCGACTGACTTGTTGTATCACAATATTTATAGATTTTTCTTAGCAAACTTTCCACTAACGTTTTGAGCTTCGAGTCATTTAAAAATCTAAGAGTTTAAGTGAAAAGCGCATTATTAATGCTTTAAAAATATTCACTTTTTTGGACACTTGCAAAAATTAAAACTCAAAAAGAATCTACGTAACTTAGAACTGCTATAGAATAGTCTTTATTAATAAATATGTTGAATATTTTGTTTGTGTACCGGGATATTTAAAATAATATCCAAGAGAATATCATCATTTATATTTTTTTTCTAAATGTACTGCAAATGATTAAAATAAAATAAAATAAAATAATACAATAAACAACTGTACAAAAGTATTATATATTTGAATACGGTATGAAAGTCATTTGGAAATTATTTGCATGTTCTTAAATGCCCATCTGGAAGCCAAATGGTTAACAGGATTCGCCCATTATCGTCCTCAGAAGCCAAAGTCAATATTTTTCTATCAGGAATAACATTATAACTCATTATAATATGACCCATTATAACTCCTTAACTGATTCATATTTTTAAATAACGTTTTCACCTTTAGGAAATTCACAATTATTAAATAGTCTATCGGTTCTAAATTTGATTTTTTTTTAATTTTTAATACTTTATTTTGAGGTTGTAATATGCGAATTTTCTCAACGTGAAAATTTGCATTTTTGAGCTTATAATTGAATCTTAAAAAAAAAAAAAAAAAAAAAAAAAAAGATAATCTGTTTAGCAGTTGTGAATTTTCTGAATGTGAAAACTTTATTTAAAAACATGTATTGGTTAAATACATGTTAACCATACATAAATAAATGAATTTTATTAAATTCATTTATTAGTATAATATTAAATAAATAAATAATTGATTATTCCTCCCCCCCTCTTTTTTTTGTGTGTGTTCCTCTCTGATTGGTCCTGCATGATGCTTCCTATGGTTGTTTGTGTTGCTCCTCCCCCTATGGATTTTGCTCTGCTTTCAATCTTGCTTCTGCCTCCAAGGGAGTAGCACGTGTTCTTTTGCACCTGATGAAGAAAGGCTACGCCCTTTCGAAACCGGTTGCGCTGGCTTAAAATTCATGGTTTGCAAAGAAGCTTTAATATCTAATATTGATTATACACCAGTTTTGAATTTTGTTCTACGCATAAATATTTATACCAAATATAACTACATAGTTACATTATTGATTTTTAAGGAGTACATAGTATAATACATAATAAATTTATAATACCTTCAATAAAAAACAGTTCTTAGGAAATGTCCAACGCTCGCTTATCACATACGTTAGGAAAAACTGTAAGTGTGTTGTTAAAAGTTACTGCACCTATTTGTATAAAATTTAGTAAATACGTTTCTATAAAAAAAAAAAAAAAAAAAAAAAAAAAAAAAGTATTTACTTTCAGCTAGTTTACAGAGTAAATCTGAAATTAATTCTTCTATTTCAGGCTCAAGACTCTTTAAAAAATCTCTCATAAGTCATTCTTAAAGACCACGAAACCGTAGACATATAGTACACAATATGGTTTGATCTTTTTAAAAATATATACTAGTTCTATACAAATAACAATTTAAAAGCATGTTTATTAAAATGCAAAAGGTAAACTGTAGATTTTAAACAAAATTTATTACAATAACTTTACAACCATGGGTTAAAAATATATTGGCAAAAGAAATGTTTAATAGGACTTGCTTAAAAGTATTGGGGGAAAATTTTGTGATCTATGAAATAATAATAATAATAATAAATAAATATATAAAAATAAAAATGTAAGAACAATCATGTGTTTTTGCAAATCTTTACACAGATTTGCACTTTTTAATTTTTCTCTCTAAAACCAACCAATAAATTTCAGAAACCAGTCCCAATACTTTTTAAGTAAGTTCCATAAAATATCCCAAAAATATTAAGTAGCCTCTTAAACATCTTTAGATGTTTTCTTTGAAGATCATGAATTTATTAAAAAATACAGTTAGAGAAAACGCATTCTAAAGATTTCAAATGTGTAAAAACAATTATCAAAAACCATTACAATTGTTATCTAAATACTATATATATTTTATTGAACGAACATAATATAGTTAAATTTATGAATAGTAAATGGATTATGAGCTTTTATACAAATTTTGCGGTGATGCTACACCTAAGCTGCCAAGTCCCCTTAACAAAATTTTGAATTTAACATATTTAGTTTAGTCACAAAGCTATACAAAAAATTAGCACAAAATAAGAGAATTCAAAGATAATATATTTTCATTGATCACATTTAAAACAACAATGAATAACAAAAAATGAAGTTTGCAATGTTTAAGTTAAACTGATGTCATTCTAGATGGATAGTTTAAGACATCTACAGGGTGATTCCAAGATTATAAGACAAAATTGGAAGGGAGGTAGAGAACATCACATTAATTCAGAATTGCACGAGAACCCGGTACAACTACTGTATCTCCCCACAACTGAATTTGGCGTTTTTTCTTTGGCGCCGTTTTGAACGATAAGTCGTTCTGGATTCTTTGCGATATAATATGGCAGCCTGCATGCTATTTATTTTGGATTTATGATTTATCTTATGATTTTATCATTTATGATTTTTACACTTATGATTTAGCCATAATCGCCAAAAATAAATCGCCAAATTCAGTTGTGGGAGATACTATAGTTGTTCCGAGAACTTATGTCTCCAAACATCATTTTAACTCTTTAAGAACTGGATGTTTTGGGCTACTGTGTACAACTAATTCCGCCTACTGTCTAATTTGTAAAAACTTTCATGCTTTACTATTTAACAAAATCATACACAATGATAAAAATTTTGTAATCATCTGGATAAAATACATCGATAAAAACAGAACTTATTTATTTATATAAATATTATCATGTATTTTTTTTAATGCAACCTTAAAGAAATACCTCTATGTCCCCGCAAAATCACCTGATTCTTAAAGGGTTAAAGTGGCATTTCGGAACATGGGTTCCTATACAATTTTTGAGTCCTTGTGATCTTCTCTTACCATCCCCTTCTGCCCTCCCTCCAAGTTTGTCCCATGACCTCGGAATCACCTTGTATATCGTAGAAGAAGTTTGTAACTACAACCTTGACATTAATATGAATCTATTTATTAGTTAGAAAAAGTTAATTGAAAATTGAAAAGTTTAGTTTGAAAATTTATTATTACTGGTACAGTGCCCATCTACGGTACACTTAACTTAAAATTTTGCGTTGTGTTTTATTTACTTATTGTGTGAATAATATTTTTTTAAGATTAAATATATTAAAATCTTCATAAACAATAAAAAGTATTAATACAATTTTCATGTATCATAAAATAATTTCTAAATTAGTTAAAAAAAAAAAAAAAAAAAAAAAAAAAAATCCTTTTTCCGTTTATTGATGAGATTCAGAAAAGACAGAAGTAAATAATTGTCTGTTCAGAATACACGTAAGAATTCGTTAACAAAAACAATTTATTTACAAAGAAATGTCTTCTAAAATTAAGTTTATTTCATTACTTATTTTTGTTTTGAAAACTTTTATAGGATGAAAAACAAAATTATGTAAAGCGTAATATTAAGTTTTGCACAAGAACATGAAAATTTACAAAACTCCTCTTTTACGAAATTTCAACCTGGTTAAATACGATTAACATCTTAATCAAGGACTATTAAAGGTAATTAGTTTCTAAAATTATGTAAAAATTGAATTACTTATTTTTTGGAGAAAAATGGAGCTATGACATAAAGAATCTCTCCAACTAAATGCACTTTTCTTTTTCTTTATTTTCCCCACAAAATACATGGAAAATTGTCTAAGCTAAATAAATTTAACTAATTAGATTTTTCTGAAAAATAAATAAATAAATAAATAAAATAAAAAAAGAAATAAATAAACATTTTTCTCTTTAATAATAAGAAACATAAATGAGTGTTTTGGAAAATTAAATATATATTTCACGAAATGAACGTTTAAAAAAAAACATGACTGTCAATGAATATAAAACACTCTTCTAAAGAATGTTAAATTTAATTAAAGAACTTAGGAAAATACAATTATAATGTCAAGAATGTGGAAAACTAAGCTAATATAAATTTCAAAATTTATATTTAACAAGTTAATATTTCATGTTACTATGATTTTTTTTTTTTTTTTTTTTTTTTCGGTGAAGAAATTTGGAAATGTATGTTATGAAATATACTTGTAAAGGAAATATTCATCAAAATATGTCATGTTAAAAGATAAAACTTAATTGTTAATGATAATATATATATATATATATATATATATATATATATATATATATATATATATATATCAAAGATATGTGTATATCTTAGTAAAACTTTACAGAAGGAAACGAATCACCACATATTTCGTATCCACGCATAAATATTAAATTATAGTTAGATATTAATTTTACAAAATATGAAATATATATAGCTAGCGGGTTTTACCCGCTTCTCTGTACATTACATTTAAATGAAGCATTTATAAATATAAAATCGCATAACATAAATTCACAAAAATATAAACTATTAAAATCAATTCCGTTGAAATTGCTCAAAATCTTTATAACAATCAGGACTTTCCGAGAGTGTTCTCGTCTGCAGTGTGCCTGTGTGAAAATGTCTTCGGAAGTGTTTCATCCGGCAGTGCTGCGCACACGAAGAGAAATGCTATCTTACAATAGGAATGCTGTTAGTATTTTGAGACAATCATACAAAGATAAAAATGTACAACGTAAGAATACTTCATTAAGCATATAAACCAGACTATTAAACAAATTGATAAAATTGGATCCTATTGCATTTCAGCATATTTGGAAATTCGACACTGTTTGCATCTACTTGTGGTTGTTATTAAAAATAATAAAGACTGTACAGTCGAGTAAAAAAAAAAAAAAAAGAAAAAAAGAAAAAAAGAAAAATTAACATCACTCGAGGTAACTTTTTTTATAATTAATGCAGAAAAATGTAATACATGTCATTCGACAGGAAATTGTGAGTACTTTCAGAAAATGAAGCGAAATTTTGCTATCTATAATATTAAAACACAAAGCCTTTTCTGTAAGACCAAAGTCGTACGATATGGGCATGCGCGAGAAAATTTTGAACGAATCGGAACGGGAATATACCTTTCTCTTTATGCAGGGCAATATGAATACCGATGATAAAGTCTGAGCAGACAACATTAATACGTAACGATTTTGGTCTTACAGAAATAGCTTTGTGTTTTAATATTATAGTTTCATATGTCTATGGCACATGCTAATTAAAACTCAATCATAAAAATAATTCACACGATTAATTCATTGATTCATACTTCCCAAGGAGGTATATTAAAAACGAAGCAATTCGCGAATACTTATCTATGATCGGTTATCATCATATGCTTTTTCGACGATAATGTCTTTACACAGGATGTGGCACCATCTGTATTTTTTTTCCATTTCTTAAAAGAAGAAGAAGAAAAAAAAATCTTTTAAAATAATCAAATTGTCAGAATTTATTGTTCTTTAAAAGTTAACTTTTATGAGTTGAAAACTTTGTTTAGAAAAGATGTAGATAGATATTTAAAATCAAAGGAGGTTTTATTTTATGTTATTTATGTACACTTATATTTTTCACTCTACTTATTATAATCTCTGATACTTCATTTTGATACCATATTACAGTAAAAATAATTTAAAAATAATAACATTAAAATATCGATAATTTATACGAGTAAACATTTACATTGTGTAGTTTACTATTAAAAATTTAATGAGCAAATTAATTTGCTAAAGTATTAAATTCATTCTTATTTATTTATTTATTTTTAACAGTATACATTTGTTGAAATATACTATTTTAATAGAATAAAGTGTTATAATACTATTCCAGTAAAAAAATTTTATCTGTATTCCGATTTGTAGTTTATTTTTAGAATACAATGAATTAATATTTTGGATTATATCCAAGTGGTTTTACAAATAAAGGAAGGAAAAACCATAATCAAAACTATTATTTTACACTTAAAATGCACTTATTATCTTGGCAAATTAGAATTAATGATATATTTTACAAGCAAATGAAATCTCTTTCTTTCATGTATGTCTTTTATTGAAAAGCTGTGACCTGTTATCGTTGATAATAAGGTAATATAATCTGGTAATAAGTCTTTGCATTCATTCATTTTGCGTGAAAAACAACGAATAAATTTCACAGTAAGCATAAAACTAGTGCAGTTCTATAGATTATTAGTCGATTTGGTGTGACATGGAGGAATTCTATTGTGGGATTAATTTACATGTTTGATGCGTTGATAAGTATTATCACAAATATTGATACTCTGTCATTAAGAAATATTTATTATTTCAATAATTTATATAAATTATGCCTTTCTTTTAATTACTCCTAACATTATTTTGGTCATATTTAGAGTACAAATAGAAAAATCTTCAGATTTTATTTTTAATATATGGAGTATGCTTAAATTTTGTATACTAAAATTTCATGAAATTTATCCCTCCTCCCTCCAACCAAAAGATAATTGATTAAAGCAGGGGTTTTAAACCAGTTAACAGCAATGCGAAATATTAAAGCAAGGGTGTTTTTAACTTTATGCCGTGAAAAGATTTTAGTTGCACATCATCCATCAAATGTTGACGGGTATTAACTAGTATCTTAGAAAGTTTAGCATAAGATAACGAAAAAAATCCTAAAAAGTAACGGATAAAATTAAACAAAATATGTTTAATTTTTAATTATGGGTCAAACAATACAGAACAACAACGTCAAACGCGTAAAAGTAGAAAAAACAACAACAACACAATTTTAAGACATTGGTGGTATCAAACGATAATTCATGTCATAAGAACCCCACTTTTAAGTTTTATGATAGAACAACACAAAATAGAGGAATAAAATAAATGGTGTCTTTGCGTATTCGTGTTAAATCCTTTAATTTACATTGGCAGAAATATACACAAGTAGCATTTACCACATTGATCACTGGTGATAAATTTTAAACCCTTTAAACAAACACTAGAACGGAAAATCAATACAGAGTATTAAATAAATAGGCTGAGCTTACTATTCAAAATAGATCAAAAGAAGGACTTAAAAATTACCAATTAAAAAACGAGTTGGCAACTATTGGCAACTATTATCACCAATATGTAATTACAATGAAATAAGAAGAAAAATGTTTCTAAAATAGGCTGTGTGAGAAAAAAATGTGGGGCTAACAGTACACCGGAATAAAGTATAAATATTACCAGGTATGATACATCTCCATATATAGCTTCATTATTGCAGTACATACATTATGTCATGCCTACAATATAAAATAAATGAGTTTTATTCAAAGTAAAGAAAGTTAAGTTTTTTTGCTGATAACTGTTTCCATGATAAATACTTTTTAAATGAAAAATTCCGCACATTTTCTAAACATCATTGTGTGACCAACCTTAAGCGCAATAAATTTAAATATATCAAAAATATATTACGTTTATATACATATTTACATTTTACATTATTATACATTTACTTATTAAAGTACATCTAAAAACACGAAATCAGAAACAGCCAAGGTGCTATAAAGATAACGGTATTCTATTATCAATTATTTAATTCTTTTCATAAAGCATTTCAGGTGTGGAGATACATTAATTTATACAATACTTGTACGATCTAAATTTTATTTTTCTAGATTTACGGATTACCTCCTAACACATTTTTGGTTTTATCTCTATGAATACTAAAGATAAAGTATATAAACTGTACACTGTTCTTCACTCCCAGACTCTTCAAAATTCAAATGTGAAGTCCAAATTGTGTGTTGCTATTGAAAAATATCAAAGTTGGCGCTCATTTTAATATGTAGATGACCCCTAATTCAAAATTTCATATCATTTTCAAAACGTAACCTCAATTTTCTGCTGAATGATATTTGTTAGATTTTTCTGTGTCAAGAATAAACAATAGAACACCGGGTGTTGTATTTTTTTCCTTTTTTTCCCTTGACTGTACATGGTGAAAGCCATTAAATAGCAGTAGTTGTACATTATTTAGCATTTAGAGGTTAAAAATGCTGATGTTCATTTATACCTGCCACTCTGCCAGTAACGAATAAGCTCGAGTGTTGCATGTTTAAAAGAAAAAAAAAAATATTTTTTTATTATCGTATTTAAATAGCATGAATTTATTTAATTATCATATTTAATTTAAAATTAAGCCAAAATAACAATACGAAGGCATTTTCAAATTGTGCGTGTGAATGATATTGTCTGTAAGTAATTGTTAAATTGATTTGCATAAAGTAAATGTTATGTACACATATTTATTTATTTATTTATATAATTATATACGTGTGTGTACAATTTCCATGATGATAACTTACAAAGTGCTTTACCAATTCGAAACAACGTTTGACTGTGGGCTAATCTTATATGTATTCGTTAAGTAACTGGATCCGCTTTTTGTTTCAAAACGGAGGCAACATGAAATTGAAAAGTTACTTGAAATCAAGAGTTCACATGAAATTTTGATATAACGATAATTTACAAAATATTGAACTGATTTGAATTACATTTGAAGAATGGATTTAGCTAAGATAGGTTTTGTATGAATTAGTTGGCCAACCTGATCAACCATTTTATTACCAATTTGCAACTGGTTGAATAATTTTCTTAAGAATAAGTAGATATAAGTTGCGTTAAATGGGTATAAAGTTAAGTTAAATAGATGTACATGTACATAGAACATATAAGGATTTCTGAGAAAAATCTATTTAACCCTCAATCTTGTATAAATAGGGCAATAATTTAAAACTGGTGGTCATTTTAAAATTGATCAATGTGTTTATTTCCGAAATTTTGAAATTATTCGAACAAACGTTTTACAGTATTTTTATCTTAGAAAAATCTTGGTTAAGTTAGCTTACCAAATTCATCTACCATCTTATTTCAAAATGTGGAAAACATGGAAATTTGTTATTATGAATTACTCAATAAGTCGAACTGAAGTTGAACTCATATCTATGATATATGTTTGATGAATTCATCAAATAACTTAGTCGACATTTTGTTCCAAGTGGCGACAACTGAAAAAAAAAAAAAATAATAAAAAGTAAAAATTATGTTTAAGACTGAATTTTAACTCAATTTTAATTAGTTTTTTTTTTTTTTTTTTTTTTTTTTTTAATTCGATATGAAAATACAAAAATGCCCATATCAGTGTCACAACCACGTTTATTAATCAACTTGACCCGTCATTTTATTTCAAAATGGCGACAACTCGAAAATTTTCATTACGATAGGAGCTGATTCGATAACTTGAACTGCGATCTTGTTCCAAGTGGTAGCACCTTAACTGATTCACACTGACATAATAATGCATTTTTAAAATTATTTAAACATTTCTCTCTATATATACGCTTATAAAGCTATAAAAAAGTGTATTAATAAGTTTGATTCATAATTTTGTTTAGAAAATGTAATCTCTTTAAATGCAGTCATAACAATAATCTACGAAACATTGAACAAATTTGGTCCCCTCCATGAAGAAGCCAAATTGTGATGGCTTGTCTCCAAAACACCCTTAGGGATGCGTCCCAGACAATCACGAATTACCCATTGCACATTACTGCACACGCGTTAAAACCTAACCAACCAACCAACCAACTGAACAAGTTTGAACGAAAATTGATTAGTTTCCGTATTGCATAAATATTTTGGATGAATTATGTGCTTAATATTATCCACGATTTTTTTTTTCAATAAAAATTTTAGCCACTGGAAATTGGGGTCACATGAAATGCCGCAATTAAAAATCGATTTCTTCGAAACTCGGTATATATATACGTATATATATACACACTGCTCGACATTGAAAATGCAACACCAAGAAGGAATGATAATAACGGAATGAAATTTGTTGGACACATACATTATAGTAGGAAGAACAATTGATTAAAATGTCTGGAAATTTGGAGTAACATGTACTGAGAAAACAGTACATAAAGCAGCGACCTCTGTGAGCAATAACAGCACATATCTGCCTAGGCATTGAATCGAACAGCGATTGGATGACATGTACGGGAAGAGCACTTCATGATGCTTCAACACGATGCCACAATTCATCGATCGATGTTACTGGTGAGTGGGGGGGGCAGTCGCTTTTCAATGATTAAACAGTCATTTTCATTGGTGCGAGGTCAGGAGAACGCGCTGGCCAGAGCAACAGTCGAACACATTCTGTACCAAAGAAGGTCCGAACAGTACAAACAACGTGCGGTCGTGCATTATCTTGCTTAAATTTTGCGCTACGGAGGCCTCGAATACAGGGCAGAGGGGCGGAACTTAACTCATCAGAAATTTAATGGCCGCTGTTCAGAGTGCCAGGAATACGAACATGAAGTAATCGAGACGTGTATCCAATGGGAACCCATAACATCATTGCAAATGATGGACAGTATGATGGTGTCGAATCCCAGCTGGCAATGCGCATTATTCATAAGGACGTTAAATATGGATAAGACAATCTTGATGCTGTAAACAGGATTGTGATTTGTCTGAAAAGGGACTTCACGCCATTCCTGCGTCCAGGTTCATCGTTAACCACACATTAACGGCTCCCATATTAGTAATATAGTTTTGAGGGTAATCAGAATTTTCGTAGCCGTATACTGAGTCACCTTCTGGATTGATGGTATGTTGTACCCTTGGATACACGTCCCGGTCACCTCTTGTTTTCATTCCCGCCATTCTGAATACCAGCCATTACATTTCTGACGAGTTAAGGCCCATAGCTCTGCCCTATGTTCAAGGCCTCCGAAGCGCAACATTTAAGCAGGACAATGCACAACCGGAAGTGTCCATATTGTCTGGACCTTCATTGATGCCGAATGTGTTCGACTGTTGCTCTGGCAAGCGTGTTCTCCTGATCTTTCACCAATGAAAGTGACTGTTTAGTCGTTGAAAAGCGACTGGCTACTCACCACTCATCAGTAACTTCAATCGATGAATTGTGGCATCGTGTTAAAACTTCATGAAGTGTTCTACCCGTACATGTCATCAAATCGCTGTTCGATTCAATGCCTATGCAGATACGTGCTGTTATTGCTCTTAGATGTCGATGCTTTATGTACTATTTTCTCAGTACATATTGCTCCAAATTTCCTGAAATTTTAATCAATTGTTCTTCCTACTATAATGTATGTGTCCAACAAATTTCATTCCGTTATTATTATTCATTCTTTGTGTTGCATTTTCAATGTCGAGCAGTGTATATATATATATATATATATATATATATATATATATACATAACTTTTAACAAGGTCTCAAACGAGATTATTATTAACTCAATCCAAAATTCAACTCATCCAATTGAAATTTTTTATTTCATATAAAATTATAAATTCAAAACCTGCTGATAAAAATCGGAATGTAAAAAACCCATATCAAAGTTTTCATATAGTTTATTAATAAACTAGATGCATTGCTTTCTTTCAAATTTACTTTCAATTGCCAAATTTTGAATTTAAAATTTTAAATATTTGAAAATGTGAAACTTGCAAAATTTGCATATTCATGAAGAAATTTTCATAAACATTTATCCTGACGTAACCATGTACAGATATAAAAATTATGGACATATTTCATATCAAGTTCTTAAACAAGTTAATTAATCAACTCCAAAATTTCAAAAATTGCGACTAATTGAAAAGAAAAAGTAACTATTCTTCCAATTAAGGAGGGAGGACATATTTGCATTCTGAAATATCGATTCTTAAGAATATTCCCTTAGTAATTTATAATTATATGTTTTCTAAAATGTCTCAGTAGCAAGAGGGACGATTACTATATTTTATTTGTTTATAACATTACAAAAATAATTAAAAAAAATATCTTAAAATTTGTTACACTTTTAAAATATATGAAGAAAGTTACTATTATATGGTTTACTCACATTACTAAATTAAAATTAAATAAGTAAATAAAATGAAAATTTCCTTTTTTTATAATTTAGCAATGATTTTATTTATTTATTTATTTATTTATTTATTTTTTAATTTAGGAAAGAATTTTACAATTTAACAATAAAAAAAATATATAGTAAATTGAATTCAGTACTTTATATAGTAAAATGTTTTCATGGTACGTTAAATGTTTTACTTAAAAAAAGTAATTAAGCTTTATTATAAAACACCATGCTATATGCTTAAAAAATAATAAGTTGTTCATAAATTTAATATACCTTAAATCAAGTTAAGATAATTATTTTCTTCGAAATGACAGACGAATATTCCCTAATTAACCCTCTTATTTTATTTTATTTTTTATTTTTTTTTCAAAATGAATCAAATGCATAATTAGAAGTCTAAAAATTAGATAAAATGATATTAGGTATTCTTTTTATCTCATATTTCCTCTTCCTACTCGGATTAATAAAGGACTTTATGAGATTTCTGATTAAAATCATAAAGCATGAGGCATATTTCACGAACAAATTTCCAATTAAGTTCGTTTTGTATTAAAAATGAAGTTTTTTATTACAACATCTTCATTAAAAAAATAAGTAATCATTTTTAGAAACAAGAAACATTTTTCGTCCTGTAACCAAGTGATTTCATCATTAAAGAAAGAAGCAGCTGAAATTACAGAAATTAGAAAATTGATTAAACACACGCACACACACACATATATGCATATATATAGTTTCTGATCGAATTATTTTAATTTTGTGAACCTTTTATGGTATTGCAAGTGATTAATTTATTCAAAGGATTTATTTTATATATCACTCTCATCATAAATAAAATTTATTTATATATAATTGTCTTATATGTAAATACAGTGTTCATTAAAAGGTTGACAAATATATCATACAAGTTCAAAGAAAAAATGCTAAAAAAAAAATAAAAAAAATAAAAAAAATCTAAGAAATAAACAGTCGGCAGCAAAAGTATCCGACCACTAACATCAAACCTTGCCTAAAAAAAGAACACTTAATACTGCTTTGTTAAATAAATCCTTGTCGAGTGATATTCTTTGTCAGTCTAAGAAAATGATTCGATAAGGATTTATTTAACAAAGCAGTACTAAGTGTACTTTTTTTGATATCGGAATTATTGGCTAGTGTTCGGGTACCTTTGCTGCCGACTGTGGGATACAAGATTTTAAAAAATACTAAGTGATTTCAAGAAATCACAATTCAAAACTTATAAATTTAAATATCTCTCAAATAAAAAGTGAAAAAGGCCCGTGACTAAAATGTACCCCATAACATAATTTTTGATGTACAAAATTTCAGCATTTTTCATAAAATGTATGTGATATAAATAAAACGGCTGCATTAAACATATTTTCAACATTCTGCCTTCGATTATCTGTTTTCTACACTGATTACACTGAATGCAGTATCAATCAGTTATGAAGCAGAAATATTAATTCTAAAACAAAGTTACTCAAATTAAGATAAAAAATGAAAAATATCTTAAAATAGTATTGATTTAACGAGACGTGTATCATTATTTATTAAATTTTGAAAAAAAAAAAAAAAAAAAAAGAAGCTTTGACAAATATTTCAAACATTAAGAAGCAGATAGCAAAAAAAAAAAAAAAAAAAAAAAAAAAAAACTTTTTTTAAACTAACTGAAAAGCAAATTTTTTAAAAAGAAAACATTCACAAATTATGAATTTTATTGTTTGCTAAGGGATAATAATATTGACTCACTAAGCTGTAGTTTACTAATATAATTAGCATTAACTCAAAATATCTTGATGTATATTTTCGTATTACGCTTTTGATCGCGAAATACAAAAGTCAACCATTTCCAATTCCCTCCCCCCCCCCCCCAAAAAAAAAAAAAAAAAAAAAAAAAAAAAAAAAAACTCATTTAAAACACAAAATCTCTTTATATGCTAAATGAATATTTTAAATCATACTTCAAAACATCTGACTCCGGAGATATAAATATTATAAAATTATAAATATATTTTTATTAAATTGTTGAAACAAATAGTACTGTCATTTACATTAGCATTTTGGATGCGTGTACCTATTTTTGTTTTCTTACGTCATCACTTCACTGGCGTAAAGAGTGTTTTAGTTAAATAACTTTACTAAAATAAAGTTATTTAAATGAAATCTTCTGTATATCTGCATGGCAGGTTTTACGTGAAGACATATGGAAGCTCCATGCAACAAATTTATATGCGCGTGATACAAATAGAATATATCCGGATATTCTAAAGATTATAATGTTTTCAATTTGAGGTACAATAAGATATTTTTATTGGTGCACTGAAGACACAGATTATGTTAAAAGAAAAGAAAAAAAATGGTTATTAATCTATCTGAAATTAAAGTGTCTATTATACCCCACTAAATAATCATAAAATTATTTATTTAAAGGTATGTTATAAAATACAAACTCAATAAAACATGTTAGATAATACAATTCAATTTATTTTTGCTCACAGTTAAAATACATTAAATGCAAAACCTTGTATAAATATACATAAAAAATAAAAAACTGTTATCTGGAAAAGGGTAGCTTTACAACAGTCATGTACGTGTTGTGCATAAGAAAATGTCAAACAATATAGGCTAAAACTTTTGCTAAAGCAACGTTTACTGTCGCATGCAAGATTCTTAAGAGAAAGCAATGACGTTCTTACTATTATGCTTCTACTTTTAAAGGATAGGATATTTCTTTAATCATTAATAATTAAAAAATATATGTTGTATTTAAATATACCTGAAAAAAAAAATACATTGCACTTATACAATGTAAAGAAATTGGAACGAACGTTTATCATATGAATTTAAACAATGAAAAGTTTAAACATTAGCTTATTTTTTTAAAGATTTATAACTTCTTTATGATAATATGATTAAAAAATACTTTGAATGTACGTTTCAATTACCTATAAATTGAGTATCTTGAGTTTGTATAGTAGTAATCTCTAAAGGTGACCGAGTTTCCGCTTGAACTAGATTTCTAATACTCCTGAAAAGAAGATATTTATGTTAAATACAACAGAATAGCCCTGCATACAGGGTAACACTGAATTAATTTACCCAATTAGGAAAAAAGATGCTGGAGATAAAGAATTACATGCATATGCCATGGAAACCATATATTGTAGATATTCCATAAATAAATACTCCATGTTTATACGGACTGTTCTACATTGCCTTCAGAAGAGAATGTAGGTGCTGGAATTTATTCGGAACGTTTCACGTTTTTTGCTTGTATCGGAAACAATGCAACTCATTTTGATGGAGAGGTAGAATCTATGAATATTACCACAATACAATTAATGATAATAGAAAAACGTTCCGAAAAAGCAGTTATTTTATCAGATTCTATCACTGCTATTCAAACAATAACTTCCCTTAAAACCCCTGACTCAAGAAGAATTGATAACCGTAGGGAAAACAACTGAAAAATAAGGGAAAGGAAATAAAACTACAATGGATCCCAGCCCATTGTGGAATTCACGGGAATGATACGGCTGACCAACTATTCAAAAAGGACCTAAGAATATACAGATAACTAAACGCGAAATAACTTTCAAATCAATATCAAGAATCATAAAGAGAAAAATGGATTTTGAATATGAAAACTAAGTGAAACTGAAAATAAAGAATGGAAAAAAGCAATTTCTCATATTCCTTCAACGACAAGAAGAATAAGTGATGCTCTGTTTTAACTTGCCACGGGACATGACAGTTTGCCCAATTATCTGTTCAGATTTGAAATCCTCGAAAGTCCAAACTTCTTCATTTGCGGAGACGATATAGTTTTTCATCCACAGCAGCACTTTATGCTGTGTTCTGCATTATCAAGTAGCTGTATTTCTGTCAGATATTAGTAGACCAGAGAACTAACGATGACGGTAGAACATCGGCCTCATTGATGTTTTACCTGTTCACAGTTGACTTTTGTTGTATCCCCAAAGCTCCTATATGTCACGCTTGCTTTGTTTATCGTTCTTTATTGTTCTATTGGTTTGGTGGCATATAATAGTGTATACACGTATGTCTAAGAACTATTGCTTTAAAATAAATTTGTAATCTTTAAATAATTTGAATTGAGGATAATTATTAAAAATTACTAATAAATGTACATACATATAATTACTAATATATATATATATATATTAGTAATTATATATATAGTAATATATATATATAAGTATAGTATACAGTATATTAGTAATTATATATATATATATATATATATATATATATATATATATGGTAGGTTTAAAATTGGTAATTATTTTACAAGGCTATAAAAAATATTTCTGTTACATTATGCAATCATTTAACATGAAGTTTGTTACAAGTATTTTTGAGTTACAAGAAGCGTTCAGAGCTACAAGGGACTATATTTATATATACATATATACGGATAGATATAGGCAGACAGATGCAACGAGGGGTTGAGAGGAGCGGTATCTCCCCACAGAAATGTATCTGTTTATGTACTGAGTTATATAAATCTTGTAATAGTTATTTTAAATGGTATGTTACAAAGAAATATGATTTGATGAGTGCTGAATGATGCAAATCGCACGTTGAGACTCCTGATCTGCAGATTCGCGAGTTATTTATAAACATATTAGTCATCAAGGAAAACATTTTGTCCATGCAAATGCACGGCGTTTTCCCCGTGGTTTGTGCATGGATATTTTCTATTTCACTACTTTTTGAAATAACATATTAATGTTTAACAACAGATCTGGTACAATTTAAAACAAAATTATCGAGTGTTTCATTAAAAATGCACACACACACAATAAATAAATAAATAAATAAATAATTCAGATGTTGTCTGCAGGGCGAGAAAATGGCTTTCTTTAGAAATCCAGAGTTAAGATTAATTCACTGAGATCAAAATCCCTTGCCTTCATCGTGGGATATAACTTTGATAAATGGTGTTAATATATATATATATATATGTGTGTGTGTGTGTGTGTGTGTGTGTGTGTGTGTATGTGTGTGTTGCATTATTTTTAACATGGAAAAATAGAATGAATTACTTGACATCCCCGACATATTAATTTCTAATTCTATGCTTACTTTTTTATGTGATAAATTATATTTTATATTGTGCGTTTTCAAGTTTTGTGATAGAAATTAATGCGAGATATTTAACTCAATATATAAAAATGTAATGCTATGTACAGTCGGTAACAGAAGTCTCCGAACACTAGCAAAAATTCCTATATAAAAAAAGTACACTTAATACTGTTTTGTTAAATAAATCCTTGTCGAATCCTGTTCTTAGTCAGTGTAGAAACCGCATTCGACAAGGATTTATTTAACAAAACTGTATTAAGTGTACTTTTTTTACATAGGAATTTTTGCTAGTGTTCGGAGACTTTTGTTATCGACTGTACTTTTTAATTAATACAGTTGAAACGAAGAATACGAAATGAATTACTTAATTTGCATTCATAATGTTAACTAGCTGGAACCCGTCGAATTCGACGATCACTTTATTGACCATAATGTTTCAAAAATCGTCGAATCATTATTTAAATGTATTTCAAGTTTAAACATCTAATATAACTTCATTTAAAAAAAAGAAAGTCGGAAAAATGCTTATAAATAGAAATACTATATATGACATCACTTTCTACAAAGTACTGTCAATGTGACGTCAAACCGACTCCAAATAAACCGATGCTATCTTTTATTTTCTATTTCGTTTAATACTAAGACTATATGTTAGCTGACCCGTCCGGCGTTGCCCGGGTCCATGATACCTTAAATGAACCTTAAATTTGTATTATTTTATAACTTTAACTCGATTTTGTTTGAATTTATGTTTTTAAATGAAAGCATCACGAAAGAAATAATAATCTGCATCAAAACAATTACCTCGAACCGAACGAAACTCTGCCTTGTGCCCCGGTGCTTGCGGCAGCGCATACACGGGCCGCTAACAACATACAAAAATCCCCAAAAATTAACCTGGAACCAAACGAACCCGCCCGGCATTGCCCGGACCCGTTATAATAACCTTAAATGAACCTTAAATTTGTATGATTATATATCTTTAACTCGATTTTGTTTGAATTTCTATTTTTAAACAAATAAAGCATTGCGAAAAAAAATAATCAGCTGTAACAAAAAAAATTACCTCGAACCGAAAGAAACTCTGCCTTCTGGCCCTGGTGCCTGCGCAGCGCATACGCGGGCCGCTAAAAACAAAAACAAATTCCCAAAAAATTAACCTGCAACCGAACGAATCCGCCCGGCAATGCCCGTGCCCGTGATAATAACCGTAAATTTGTATGATTTTATATCTTTAACTCGTTTTTCTTTGAATTTCTATTTTTAAATAAAAGCACTGTGGAAAAAATAATCAGCTGTAACAAAAAAAAAAAAAAAATTACCTCGACCCGAACGAAACTCTGCCTTGTGACCCCGGTGCCTGCGGCAGCGCTTACGCGGGCCGCTAATACCATGAAAAAATTCCAGAAAATGAATCTGGAACGGAACGAACCCGCCCAGCATTGCCCGCGCCCATGATAATAACTTTAACTGCACCTTAAATTTGTATGGTTTTATATCTTTAACTCGATTTTGTTTGAATTTCTATTTTTGATAGAAAACATATTTGATAGAACTTCTGACTCGTGTTACCACTGCCTGTGGCTGCGGCACCGTATAGCAGGCATGTTACGCACGCTCTGCAAAATCCACTTTCTTCCACCAGGGAGCGCAGTATGTTGTATACGAACATGACCAATCGCCTTCAGTTTCCAAGACCTTTCAAATAAGGTGTCACATGGTGGTGTCAACTGCAAAATCCTTTAGTTACAATTTCCACCGCCAGGGGGCACAGCGTGTTCTATACGAACAAAACCAACGGTCAGGAATTATCAAGACCTTTAAAATAAGTTGTAACATGATAGGGTCCACTGCAAAATCACCTAGTTCCATTTTTAACCACCAGGGGCGCACTATATTGTATACAAACATCCCCAATCAACATGAAATTTCAAGACCTTTATCAACAATCGCCTTGAATTTCCAAGAACTTTCAATTAAGGTGTCACATGGTGGTGTAAACTGCTATTTCCTTTAGTTGTAATTTCCACCACCAGGGGGCACAGTGTGTTCTCTTACAAACATCACCAACGGTCAGGAAATACCAAGACTTTTAAAATAAGGTGCAACATGATAGGGCCTATTACAAAATCACCTAGTTCCATTTTTCACCACCAGAGGGTGCCCTATATTGTATACAAACATCCCCAATCAACATGAAATTTCAGGACGTTTAGAATGATGTGCTACATGTGTGGGTCTAGAACGGATCTCCTTCTCAAACTAATTTCTCCCCTTTCCCCCCCTTCAAATCCACTTTGCCCCTTTTCCCCACTTTAAAATCGAAAATTCCAAAATCGGAGATATTGATTTTTTAGTATTCGGCTCTAGTCCCCATATGTACAATTTCTTCACTCTAAAGTAATTTGGAGCTTATTTAAGCTCGTAAACGTGTTTTTAACACGTCACGGGGAACCATTCGACTTTTTTTATTTTTCTCTTTTCATAACATATCTACAGACCAAGACCTTTTTTTAGACACCTCAACCAAATGTTTACACCTGCCGTTCACTCAAGTTAGTGGAGAAAGACAAAAACATATTTCAAATTAATATATATATTACTTTACCGCTAGCGTTTAATGATATTTTTATTTTTATTTTGTATATATATTAACCATGAATATAAAAATAAATTGGAAGCGTTCTACTGTGTGGATTAAGGCCGGATGTCAAAATATGTGACACCACCAAATAACGGCCCTTCAAAGAAGTTTTACTCAATATTAATGCGATAATCAAAGAGAACTGCGGAAGGTTCCGAACGCATATGCCAAGAAGGCCTTCAAGATTCTTATTTATAAACATCTGTCTCCTTAAAAATCATAAACCAGACTGCTAATATAAACTACTAAAATAAATTGCTGCTGCCTATCTTATTGTAAATAGCACTGCATTTGGAATTAGTCTTTTGTCGCGTGGGACGAAGCTCCAGCGCTCATCATTTTCCTTTGTCACTACTTCACGCTCTGCGCGTGAGATCTCTGGTTTTGCAACTTTTTCAATATTTTTCAAACATTCCTTTCAATAAATGTCCGGTGGGGTGGGCTTTTCTGGGGAACCCTAAAGTATAGAGGATTTCTCCGGGTGGGTTTCAGTTACTCCAAACTGCTTGATTAGCAGTGAACAGATATTTCGGTATAATATAATATATCTGTTTTTGGACCCGGCAATACCTATCTTCACATTTTTGAACAAAACATCCTGGCTACTAATGGTGCTAAAAAAGATAAAGGGAGATCTCAAATTAGAACATTGATTTGCTATTTATAAATTGATTTCGTTTTATGTGTATGGAATCTCACAAGAAAAAAAAATGTCACCAGTGATCAACAATTGATTTTTATGCTCAGCAAACATTATGAGAGGTACTTAAAATGCTGTACGACTTATAAGTAATTTTGACTTGTTTGGTATAACATATTTCTGTGTTTGCTTTAATAGGCACTGAATGTTTAATAAAGTTGAGCAAAACAACGTCATTTGCTATGACAGTTCAGTTTTTTTGGATATCGTGTAGATGATAATTTCTTTAATGGCTACTAATACAACTTGTTATAGAAATTGTTTATTAGCAACTCTTTATTACATAATATCGAAAAAACTTATATTAAAAAAATATATATTCGCTATTATCATTAATATTTCCATGGATTTTAACCATGAAAAGAGTCTGCAAATTAAGAATTGATTTACACTTCATTTACACAAAAATGCAATATTGATAAATATTTCATACTTTAAATTAATTTTTATTATAGTTAAAATGTTCAAAATTTACTTAAAATTTAAATTGTTTAATTTTTTTTTTTTTTTAATTTTAAAATTGTTTAGAAAATTTAAATTTAAATGTTTTAATTTAATTCCACATTTAACATTTTTCGGAAAACCTCAAGATTACACTTTCATTTCGTTCATTTCAAAGTCATTTTCGTGACATTCAGCCGAATTTATCCAGTCAAGCCAAAGGATGTTTCGCTGTGGATAAGTCAGTAAAAAATTCATAGTCCATCTGTCAGGCTAATCTTGAATCCGGTTTATCGGTATCCGTATAATCAGTGTTCTATTCTATTTTTCATTTTAAAAAAGAAAAAACTTTCAAATTAAATCTGATAATAATTAAAAAAGAAAAAAACTTTCATTTTAAATCTATTAATTACACTAGAAAAATTAACTTTATGTTATTTTTACATTTAAAATGTAATAAAACTAATGTGGTTAAATTTTTCACATTGTTTCAAACAGATGAAATTGAAAGAGAAACTTAAATCTCTATTATTCAAGTAGCTACTTTTGTATAAATCACTTATGATTGACTGGATTTGTTGAATTTTTGAGTGATTTTTCATAAAATATATATGACCAAAATAAAACATAAAGTGCAATTTCAATTATTAATTTACGGAACAATGGATCTGAATAGATCACCTTGAACTGGAAAATTAATTTAATAACGCTCTTGAGCACGTATCCCTTTGTGGAACAGTGTATTGTTTCAAAAGTACTTACAAATAAAATTTTGAACACAAATGTGGAGTACAAATATGGAATCAAAATATTACATTGTTGAAAGTAAAAAAAAAAAAAAAAAAAAAATAGAAAAACAAAGTATTTCAAAATTTTGTTTTGTATTTAATGTAATTTTAAGAATGACCTTTAACAAATAAATAAATAAATATATATCTATATACAAATTTTGGATTTTTAAAGACATTCATTTTTTAAAAGTACCCTAATAGAAACAAAGAATAAAGAATTTAAAAGAAGACTAATTTAATAAACTATTTAAAAAAAAAGAATAACGCAAAGTAAATGTGCTAAGAAGATTTTAAAAAAAATGATAAAAAGTAATTTAAAATATAAAATCATTAACGAAATATAAATAACGAAGAAATAATCCATATTAATATTTAAATAATTAATTTATAAATAAAAAATAATAATAATAAAGGGCAAATAAATGTTCTATTAAACTACTATATTTTTGAAAAACAGATTTTGTTTTTTAAATAACATTTATATTTTTAACAATCAACAGTGTTATGAATCATTATTTCTTTATAAATATATAAAAGTTATTTAAGAAAAACTATAAAGTACACTCAGAGAAAACTTTTTTGAATAAACAAAATTTTAGTTTGCACAACAAAGATTTCTGACTGAATGTGTTCCATTAAAAATTCTCGGTTAGATTAAAAGAATATTTTTTGTTGCATTTCTAACAAAAATATTTTATTTATCTTGAAATTAAATACTTTTGTGGTTAGTAACATACAAACATTAACGCGCACTTATTGGCATAAAAATTTGCGAACAAGGAAAGGTTAGAATGAAACGTAATTTTACATACGTAAGTAGAACATTGATATAATTATTGCAAAATCAAAGCCAAATGATCATTTATAACAGGAAGAATAACAAATGAGTGGAAGTATTAGTACCCAAATGGACCACTTATAGCATGAATGCACGATGCGGTCTGGACGGCAACTGAGGCATATAAGTCCCGAGTAATACCCTGCGGCATCGTGTTCCACATTTGTTATAAATACACCTCTAATTGATCCAAACTCGCAGGCTGCCCAGCTTGACGTCCCAAGTGATCGTATGTATGCATGATCAGTGACGAATCTCGTGATCGAGCAGATCAGGGAAGAAAGGTAATATGGTAGAGACAGTCCTGTGACACCCTTACTGTGTGTGGTTGAGCATCTTCTTGTTGAAAAAGGGTTCCTTGTTAGCTCTGCCATGAGTGCCAACACATGTGGCTGAAGGATATCACACATGTACCTCTGGAATGTCATGGTACCGTGGATGAATATTCGGGGTGATCGTGTGTCGTATACGATAACACATAATACCATCACAACAGCTGTGGGTGTGGTGTGCCGCTGTAAAGCAAAGACAACTTGAAGCTTTCACGCGTTTACCAAGACCTTCACACACATATACGTTTGTCATCACTGCCCAAAAAAAGTGAGAAATGTCACATTTTTAAAAACGATAATAGTGTTTTCTAACCTTAATTGGTGTCAAAATAGGGGTTACTTTCTTAAGGAGAGATATTCTCACTCTAGAAGTTTTAAAGAGTACGAATTTTGTTTTAAAGGCACGATCCATCCAAGTCATTTTCCGCATTAGCGTCCGTACATCAAGAAATGTAAATTCTAATTTTAATATGTACGAATTTTGTATATATATACCCAACAAACTCAAGCCTTTCGGCATCGAGTCGGGCCGCAGTCGGCAAAGGCGCACTGCTGTCAGCGACTAATCAGTAGAATGACGGCAACCGACAGTAGGAAAAAATGTCTGTTGCTGTTACCGCACCGCTTACGGCTAAAAATCGGCAAACCATTTCTATCGGCATACGATACTGGGCCGATATATTATTGCCGGTAGTGGTCCGAAAAATATGTGCGTCGGTCCGAAATTGGGACAATTTGCTTCCAGTTCAAATTTTTAAATTTAATGTACAATAATAATAATAATAATAATAAAGTTTATTTTATATTATTTTTTAAGTTTTACTTTTGTCAGAAATGTTGAAAATGTTTAGTATAACAGATGCTTATATTTGTCATAATAATAATAACATTATTAACCTCAATAATACTATTAAATATAAAACAAATTAATTAATTAAATTAAATTAAATAAATTGTATTAAGTAATTCATTTATTTGAAACACCAAAGAAATAATGTACATTTTTTCATCCTTTTCTTTAAAAATAAAGTAATAATAATAATAATAAATAAATAAATAAAAATGCTATGTATATTTTGAGCATAATTTAAATATTAAATAGTTTTTTAATGTGTATATAATATGTATTGCTTAATGAAAATATTTAATCCGTAGAAATTATTTAAGTTGTAATATTTTCATTAAACAACACACAGATTCAATTCATACTCTATAAATTATTTGATCTGAAGCACAACTCAAAAATTAAAATCAGTTTAACTGGATATTTAAAACCTATAACTTCGAACGTTCAAAATGTGTTCACTAGATGTCAGCTCTAATTTTTTCAGAGATTGATCACGATACCTCGCCAAATATAGCAACAAAACATGCTTTTTATGCCTAAAAAGCACATACGTAATTATATATGCTCATTTCATTTTGTTTACTGCAGTTTAAATATGTTAAACTGTATCTTTCAGAAAGTTTGCCTATTTTTGTAATATATTTTAACTCTCCTGGATATTCTGTACGCGAACACTTGATTAATTTCAATGAAAAGTTTAGATTAGCACCCTCATTTGATATTGATTTAGACTAGGGAATTTCAACTTCATGCTAAAATTTGTAACTGTTTTTCGGGAACCTCAAAAGGTGTAAAAGTAACAGTCTCAAAAAAAAAAAAAAAAAAAAAAAAAAAAAAAAACAGGACCCTAAAATAACAATAAAAATTAATTACATTTATATGCAGTATGGATTTAATACAATTTTTTTTTATTTGCTTTTATCATTTTAGAAAATTGAAGTTTCCATGCGTTTTTTTAATAAAATCATATTTTCTCCTTAAGAAACCATGCATTTTTATTTTATTTATTTATTTTTTTTTTCTTTTATTGACAATCTTAATTTGAAACAATTAAAGAATTATGTAATCTCTATCTCAGAATTAACGATAAAATTAATGTTGTTATAACATGAATATATTTTAAGTTTCACTGCCAATTGTTTCTGCAAGGGATAATACAAGATAAATTATTAAAATCTACTAAATTATTGAACTCAAAATAAAATTTAAATAACAGATAAAAGTTCAAAAATTTCACTGGACTCAAAACATTTTCCTTGAACAAAATGTAATGTATTTCAAATATATATTTTTTATGTAAATATTTGATATTCTAATTTTATTAAAATATTTATTTAATATAAACGACAACTTAAAACTAATTTAATTATATTTCTTTTGATTATACTGACTTTTAAAGTTTTAATTTAATTGTAACATCTCATAAAATTATACAATATCTATCTAAAATAATAAATAGCGAAACTATCATTTATACAGAAGCAAACTTACAAGCACCGATGGTCGAATAGTTAAACGAACGCAAAGTACAATAAGAAACTACTGGTTGGAAGATTCGGGGGTTCTGTCCTTTACTACGGTAAGTAAAACGGAAATTGTAAACATAAAAGTTCACGATTCCTTCACTAGATGGCAGCACTGATCAGTCGGTCAGGAAACTTTTTTTTTCTGCAAATAGAAATCACTGGCATTCGCAAGCCGATGCCATTCCATTGCCGGTATATGTTTGGTTAGGAAACACTTAGGTGTCGGTGCGGTGTCGCACCGGCTGCCTTGTCGCTTTTGCCGGCGATGGACCGATTGTGGACGAGACAATCGGGCGACTGTCGCCCGAAGGTCCACTGAAGTTACGTACCCGATTCGGCAAGTGGCATGGGTACGTCACCGCCTAAAACGGCAAGCCGGTAATGGGCCAACATTCTACCAATAGGTCTGTGTTTGTTGTGTAGATATACTAATATATATATATATATATATTAGTATTAAAAATTAAAATTAAAATAAATATTTAAATAAATTAAAATAAATATTAAAAATTATCCTACTGCAAATTTGCAAATATATATATATATATATATATATATATATATATATATATTTGCAAATTTGCAGTAGGATAATTTCTAATCGAGTTAAAATCGTTTACTGCGCGATTTCATTTTGATTTTAAATTGACAAAAAAAAAAAAAAAAAAAAATCTGATAAAATATAATAAAATATAACGTTTCAGGACATTATTTTTTATTAAACATATAATGCATATTAAATTTTAATCACATTAAAAACCGAGGCAATATACATGAAAAAAAATATATACAATTTAAAACATTAAAACACACAAAACATAAGTTTAAATCTTTCGAGTCCTTTACAGGCTTCTCATCAGTAAAAACATCAAATAATAAATGCTGAAAAGAACAACAGACCTCCTTTAAGAGAGTACAGTGTATTTAGCGGGAATTGCGCATGTGTTTTAATGTTTTAAATTGTATATTTTTTTATGTATAATTTCTCGGTTTTTAATGTGATTAAAATTTAATGTAACTATACGAGACGTAATGATTTTTAAATATTTTAAATAAATGCATACTTTAATTTTATTCGAAACATATTGAAGATCAAGTAAAATTACCCTTTTAAAAAATATTTATCAATAACGTCTTTATTACGTTTTTCTTTTTAAAGCAAAAGCTGAAAAATTCATTTTTGCATTTCATTAAATAAATGTTTCATGTTGTTTTGTCTCAGGAATAAGTTACATCAATAATACAAAATTAAAACAACCATGATTATGAATGTAAATTACGCTTTATTTAATTAATGTGACATTAAATGTTTGTGAATGTGTTACAGTGGTGGTGAAAATTATAAGGACAAGAGGAAAGTCTTAGCGAAAGTTGACCTGAAAATTATACGATATTCATGGCTGGAAATTAATAACAAATAAAGCGTTTTTTAATTAGTTTTCCTGGAAATATATAGGAAATCCCTGTACATAAAAAATATTTTGTATTTCTCGTATTATACTTTCAAGTCATATCACTAGCAGTTAAACTTTCGTAGTTTGAGAAATGCTTGTTGCTTTTAAAATTTCAGGACTTACTGCACGTCAAATTGCAACTAAGCTAAATAGATTTAGAACGGCCATTTATAATTGTCTTAAAAATCCCGGAAAATATGGATGGCTATCTCACACAAGTATGCCATCTTTTTCTGCGCGTGATAAAAGAATGGTAATGAGTAGAATTTTCTCCAAAAAACAAACATCAACGGAAATTAAACAGGATTTAGACTTACGATGCAGTACTCTAACTGTTTCATGTGTTTTACAAAAAGAAAGAGAGACCTGTCATGGAAAAATTGTGACATGGTTGCCCCTTTCAAGAGTTCATAAGAGACTAAGAGGGGAGTCTGCCCAAAACTGCTTTACTAAGAGAAAACGATTATCTTGTTTTTTATAATGAGAAAAAGCCTATTTTGGAAGGAGCAGATAGTTATTGCTATTTTTGGTATGATATCCGTAGAGAAGAATGGAATTTTTCGAAAGCTTACATAAAATGCTCAATAATGGTCTGGGAAGATTTTACTACTAACGACATTTTTTGTTTTGTTTTTTTCAGTTTGTAAAATACGTCGATCATTTGGAGCACTACATCGTAAGTTTAAGTCCCGTTTAATTTCCTTGAAGCAAGCTTGCCTAATTATCATTCTTATTTCAAGTACAGAAACAGAAGACGGTCTACCTGTATATCTTTGCCGTCTATATTTGCCGGGGTTTTTTAGAAAACTATAAACTACCGTTCTTGATCTATTCCGATTTGTAGCAATTTGATGTGCAATATGTCCTCAACATTTAAAAGCAACCACATTTCCTTTCTCAAGCTCCAAAAAATTAGTAGCTATTTGCATGAGTATAAAAATACAATAGGCTGTTTTCAATCTCTTGGGAAGCATTTATGTCGACTTGGTGTGTCATGTGCAGAACAAAAAACATTCGAATAAAAAAAAAAAAAAAAAAAAAAAAAAAAAAAACATTCCAATCTAAAACTCACAAACACAGTGTGCTTATAATTTTGTCCATAGCACATGGATATGTAAATCTAAGATAAATTTTATGAATATGAATTTGCAATATATTTCAGTCCAAACTAATAAAATAAATACTTTATTTATCATTGAATTCCAATTATGAAAATTATAAAATTTTCCAACCAACAGTAGTCAAGATCTGGCGGTTTTTTACCTTGTTCTTATGATTTTGATTACCACTTTATTAATTTTAATTTTAATGACATTAAAACAAACAAAGAAAATATTATTATTCACTTTTCTGAAATATAGTTAGATATTTTGGCACTATAAATTGAAATATATTAGTTTTCTAGCTACGAAAATAAATGATCTAATTCAAGTTTCAGTGAAATGTTTTGAATCTAATTCAAAGATTTTCAACCAGAACAATTCATGCCTATCCAAACTTCTAACATAACTTTTAGATATTTCTTGAGTGTAGGTGTAGGTGTACACATTATATATCAACATTCTAATAAAAAATAACTTTATAGAAAAGTAAGTACCTCATCAATAAAAAGACATTGAAAGCTTTTTTTTATTTTTTTTATTCAATTTACCTAAAATAAGAATACTTCTTATTTATGTGACTTTATCTTAAAAAGAAATATATATATTAATAAATTTTCGGAGAAAAAAATAATTTTGATAACATCGTTCAGCTTCATCTATTATTCTAATGCTAATAAGTTATACACAGTCTTTTGTCACAGAAGAGGTGCACCAGATGGTGAGAAAAATTCTTGTGTTGAGGTGAAACTCAATAAATTCTGTGACATCTGAAAATACTTATATCATCTTTTAGAAAGTTTCTGAAAATATTTATGGAAACTTATACACGGTAAAAGAACCTCTAAAACAACTGCTACATGTTTCACATTATTATTGAAATATATTTTTCTAATGACAATGATAGATAATTAATATGATAGTGTAATAAATTTGTTTTTATCAAGCGTTATTTTGCAATGCTCTTTTCATTTATGCCTTTATATTATTTATACAAACTTTTCAAAATTCATTTTGTAAATATAAAACTTGCATAATTTTTTTTAATCTTTAAGTGTATTTTTTTTTAGTTTAGAGAAATTTATAATATATTTCGAAATTTTTATAATTTACCAAAATACCTATTTGAATAAACTTAATGTTAGGTATTGATATACTTTTGCCTCACTAGAGGGCGCCAGAGGTCCCGTTGAGACGAGATTCGAAGAACATTTTTTGTTGACTCTCGCGGGACATTAGTTTTAGTTTGTCTTTAGTGAAGAGAGCAACACAATGAAATAGAATGCTCTCGGGGCCTTTTTGACCTAATTTTATTATTCAAGGAGCTATCTTTTAAGAAATAGAAAAAGTAGCTCATAGATTAGCATAGTTTTATTATAAATCCATTTTTCGCAAAGTATAATTTTAGAAATAATATTGCTATAGATAGAAAGAAATGGATGTTCCGAAAATTTCGAATATGTAAATACCTTTTGTAAATAGTGTTTTTTCGTCATGTACATATTTTATTTAATAAACTGTATATATTTTATCGTCTCAAAGAAAAAGCTGTTGTTTTGTAGAGAAACTTGCATATTATTCGTCTTCATTTTTTGACGTCGAAGAATTTTACAGGTAAGAAGAGTATTAAAATATCAGTTTGAAGATTATTACTTTGAAATTAAAATGGTTTGAAAATATTAAATTATTTTGATTAAATGAAATAGCCTGCAGTCTTTAAATTTCAAAGAGTCTAGAAGACTCGCTTTAAGCCATTCAGAAGAATGGCGTTTTATAACATATTTTATGGCGGCGTCCGCGACAGGATGCATTGTTTATATTAAGCACAGGATATATTGTTTATATTAACCGAAAGGAAAAGAATTATTTTCGTTTGAAACAAAAATGGTTTAAAGATAATATTATTATTATATGAAATGTTTCTCAAAAGAAATCTTAAATTGAAATTATTTAGCATATTTCTTTTTCAAAGTAAATAAAATTTAATGTGACTCATTGATTGAAATAAAGCAAGATTTTTTATTCGTTCTATTATTTGTACATTTAAAACGTAAATTTATCAAGGTCAAAATAAGATAGTTGTTTTTTATGATTGAAATAAATAAAATTAGAATAAAGAAATCAACTGAGTATTGAGTTGATCTTGAAAAAGAAGCATTAAATTCATTTGATGAAGAAAACAATAATAGGTATTTTTTTTTCATGGTAAATATTAGATGATGTCAAAATCTGATTGCAGTGAATGTTTATTGTTTTATTTTTTGTTTCGCAACGATAAAGAAATAAGTATTTTTTTAGAATTTGGGAATGAAAACAGTGTGCAAATGATGAAAGCTTCGATTTTAAATTTGTTCTTGGATGACATTTTGTGATTCTTTAATTCAGTAAATTTTTACAGTTAATAAATGAAAAAAAAAATTATTATTCAGTTGAAAATAGATATTGCTTAAGAGTAAAATAAAAAATAATAAAATGTTTTTTTTTTTTTGTTTACATTTTATGAAAAGAAAAAATAGTTCTCGAAATAGAACTTTTTCCAAGTTGTTCTTTAAATAAAATCTTCTTGGTAAATAGAAAAGTGAAGGTTTTTACATTTAAATAAAAGGCATAAATAACAAATAATTCGATAATTAACATAAAACTGTTCTGTTTTTGTTTAAAAATCAGAAATGGAAAAAATAAATAGGCGAAGAACTCCATTACGATCTAAAACTTTAAATATTTTAAAAACAGAACTAGAGAAAAAAGATCTTGAGAGGGGTATACCTTTAGATAATTTAAATAAATTAGAGGGTTTAATGACAGACATTTTATAATGAAATATTAGACATTATGTCGGAAGATAGTAAATGCGATGAAGCTTTGATTGTAAAAGAAGCGGAAGAGAGCGAAGCATACTGTGATGAATTTATCACAGTTAAAAGACTAATTAATGAAAAGTTAAATTCAAATGTAAATTTTAATTACACAGGCCAAAATAAAATAGAAAGCGAAACAAACTTGAAAATAAAGCGATATAAATTACCAAAATTAGCTATCAAGAAATTTGATTCAAAATTGATAAATTATTTGCCCTTTTGGGCCCAATTTAAGAAAATTCATGAGGATGAAGAATTAGACAACGCTGACAAATTTCAGTATCTTTTACAGTGCGTAGAACCAGGAACTCGAGCCAGAGAATTACTCGAAAGTTACCCCGTAACATCAGAAAATTATTTAGAAAATTATTTGAAGAACGCTATGGGGATAAAGATATCTTAATCGAAGTATATGTTCGAGCATTTTTGAAATTAATTACATCTAATGTACAGACTAGGGGAAATAGCAAAAATTTGTGTAATTTAGTGACCAAGACAGAAGCATGGGTGTAAACATTGATCAGAACTCTGCGTGGCTGTACCCAATGATAGAATCCTGTTTACCCGAAGATATTATTAGAACGTTTCAAAGACTTAATGTTGGGGCCAGAGAAGATTCTACTGAGTTAGATGATAAGGAAACCACACAGAAATCGAACTTGTCACTATTGCTGAATTTTTTGAAAAGGGAAGTGGCAGGTGAAGAAAGGTTACAATTAGCCAGGTCGGGTTTTGAAATTAATTCACCCAGGGAAAATGTTAAAAATAAATTCCACAAGAGAGATAACAGGGTCCCCACTGTTACAGGCTTATTCGCTGCAAAAGAATCAAGCTGTATATTTTGCGGAAAAACGAATGAGAGTAAAGACTGCATAACAGTCAGATCGCTCTCCCTTGACGAAAAGAAAAATAAAGTAAAAGAAAAAAATTGCTGTTTGAAATGTTTACGTTTTGGACACCAGGCAAAAACGTGCACGGTTTTTATTAAGTGCCACGTTTGTTCGAAACCACACACAGAACTATTTTGTCCAGAGATAAGGAAAGGGGGTGAAAATAGTAGAAGCAAACCTCCCGAAGTAATATAGAACACTGTCGCCAAACAATGCTCCCAGGAAATAACCCTTATGACGTTAGAAATAAATATAAAAGGGGGAAAAGGCCAAAAAAAGGTACGTTGTCTTATGGACTGTGGTTCTCAGAAAAGTTACATATTAAAGAAAACTGCGAAAGAGCTCAAGCTCAAACCCATTGGAACAGAAGTAATTGCCCATACAGTTTTTGGGGGTACACAGATAGAAGCTAAACAGCATAATAAATTTAGAGTTACAGTGGGTGCATCAAATAATTGGGTCAGTTCCATACATCAGCTCGATCTTTTAGACCAAGAGAAAATTTGTGGTGAAATTCCTCGAATTCCAAAGGGAAATCTGTGCAGAGAACTCAAGAAAAATAAGCTGTGGTTGTCCGATATCGGCCCTGGTAGTACGAAAATAGAAATCCTGATCGGGAGTGACGTTTACGGTCAACTGTTAACGGGTCGAGTCAAGCAGTTAGAAAATGGACTCACAGCGATAGAAACCAAACTTGGATGGACAGTTTGTGGAAAAACAGGGCTTCCATCTCAGGGTTGCTTGAATAGCGGTACAGCAGTATTAATGACAAATCTGTACATAAAAGATTGGAATGTTCCAGACTTGTGGCGACTCGAAATGATAGGAATCAATGACCCTGCACAAACCTTGTCCAAAAGAAGAGATGAAGAGCAAGCCCACGATATGTTTCTTAGACAACTCACCAGAAACGTCACATCTTAAACAACACGTCCGAATTGGAAGAATTTAAATCTAAGGCAACAGAAATCATGGCTGAAGCTAAAATGGACCTAAGATTGTGGCAATTCGGTCCTGTAAAAGAAATAGAAAAGTTGTCTTTCGAAAATGAAAAGCAAGACTTCTCAACTCCAATTCCAGTTGTAGGAATCAAATGGGACAGAACAGATGATAGCTTGATGGTCTGCAATAAATTTGACTTAGAAATAGTGAATCCATCAAAACGTCAAATTCTATCCATAACTCAAGGAATTTTCGATCCCATCGGTTTTCTAGCTCCAGCGTTGTTACCAGCCAAGATAATAATTCAAGAATCTTGGTCCAGCAAATCAGCATGGGAAACCCCGCTTCCAGAGAAAATTCAAGGAGACTTTCAGAAATGGTACAGCGAATTAAAACAGCTAACAGAATTGAAGATCCCGAGAAGAATAGGTTATGGAAATAAAGAAGATTGGACCCTACATATTTTCTGCGATGAAAGTCAAAGTGCCTATGCAACAGTAATTTTTCTACGGTGCGAAGATGAAAAAGGAGTTTCAATTCAATTTTTGGGAGCAAAATCACGGTCGGCTCCAAAAAAGGCTCTAACGATTCCTCGTCTTGAGCTGCTTGCCTGTGTGTTGGGATCCAGACTATCAAAGTATGTCATAGAAGCTTTGGACATCCCTACAGTACCAACTTACTTTTGGACTGATTCTTCGACAGTTTTGGCCTGGATTAAAAGAAATGACCAGTGGGGTACCTTTGTGGGCAACAGAATCAGAGAAATATGCCAACTTACGAACCCTAACCAGTGGTACTTAGTTCCAGGAAGTCGAAATCCGGCAGACCTGCCTTCCCGTGGTTGTAGTCCTAAATACCTTCTGGAATCGGGATTGTGGGAGGGACCTAAATGGCTAGAAGATGAAAAAAGTAACTGGCCCCAACCGAAGATTGCCCCTAATGAAGTCTTAGTTATGTCGGAAAGAAAGAAAACTGCAGTGTCATTATTTTAGAGTCCAAATGTAGATCCATTTATAAATTATGAAAGAATTTCGAAATTTAGTAAACTTGCAAATATTAGTTGTTGGATAAGAAGATTTGCAACAAAATGTAGAAATAGAAATCATATTTTCCCAGCTGAACTTTCAGCAGAAGAAAAGGAAGAGGCGGAAAAATTTCTCTGGTCACGCATACAGTTAGAAAGTTTTGGTGATGTGCGAGAAACAATAAAAAGACTTCTTGTTATGAAAGATCAAGACAATATTCTAAGAGTCAAAACAAAGTTCTTAGATCGAGAAGACACCTTTTCTTTCAAGTATCCTATATTGTTGCCATCAAAACATCATGTTGTAAGGTGCCTAATTAGAGACTGCCACTTGAAGAATTGCCATGCTGGACTTCAGACAGTTGGTTCGATCTTACGTGAACATTACTAGATTATTTCTGCAAAGCGTAACATCAGAAGTGAATTGATAAAATGCACAAAGTGTAAAATTTTTTCTTCCAAACCATTTGTTACTCCTTCGATCCATTTGCCTTTTGACAGAGTCAGAAACTCAAAAGTATTTGAGGTTGTTGGCATCGACTTATGTGGTCCTCTTTACCTGAAAAATAAGTCCAAAGTATGGATAGTCATTTTTACCTGTGCAGTATACCGAGCCATACACTTGGAATTAGTGACGAATCTTTCAACAGAGGGATTCATACAAGCGCTAAGAAGATTTGTAGCCCGAAGAGGAAGAATTTCGACTATCTACAGTGACAATGAAACTAACTTTCGCGGTGCCAACAATCTCTTTAAATCTCTTGAGTGGAATAAAATTCAAAAGACGGATGGCATAGCTCCAATAAAATGTAAGTTCATCCCCCCAACCGCTGCTTGGTGGGGCAGATGGTGGGAGCGTCTCATTAGAAGTGTAAAAAACCTCCTACTGAGAACTCTTGGAAAATCTTCCCTCAATTTTGAAGATCTCTCTACTATCTTGTGCGAAGTTGAAGCCATAATGAACAGTCGACCTTTAACATACCTATCAGAAGAACCAGACAAGTTCATTCCTTTGACACCTTCCTGTTTTATGCAAGACATTCAAGAAATTGGTGTACCAGATCTGGATGCCATTGATGCTAAAAAACTGAGAGCACGATACAAGCACTGCCAAAGGGTTCGAAGGCAACTACAAAGTAGATTTCGAAAAGAGTATCTAGCGCAGTTGGTACAACGAAGTAGACAGATATGTAAGCCTGTTAACAAAGGCGACATTGTGCTAGTAAAAATCAACAGTGTGAAAAGACTACATTGGCCAATAGGAAGAGTAGTGAAAATTTTTCCCAGCCGAGATGGCCGTGCCAGGGTTGTGGAAGAGAAAATGCATTCTGGGACATTGATTAGACCACTTCAAAAACTCTATCCCTTAGAGATATCAGATGCTGAGGATCCAGTGATACAAGCAGCAAAAGAGACAATAAATTGAAAGTGGTCAAAAACTATAAAAAACTTTTCCAAAGACAATCACAATTGTTTTAAAATTGCATTGAACTTTAAAATATTTTATTTTTATTTTTCTTTATTTTCATTAGTATGTAACTTTAATTTTTACTATTTGTAGTTTATAGCTTTAATTTTTCTTAGTATGTAGTTTTATAAGTTTAAATTTTCTTAATTAATTAACTGTTTAATTTTTTAGCTCTCACCTAAAAAATTAAAGGTGGGAGGATGTTAGGTATTGATACACTTTTGCCTCACTAGAGGGCGCCAGAGGTCCCGTTGAGACGAGATTCGAAGAACATTTTTTGTTGACTCTCGCGGGACATTAGTTTTAGTTTGTCTTTAGTGAAGAGAGCAACACAATGAAATAGAATGCTCTCGGGGCCTTTTTGGCCTAATTTTATTATTCAAGGAGCTATCATTTAAGAAATAGAAAAAGTAGCTCATAGATTAGCATAGTTTTATTATAAATCCTATTTTCTCAAAGTATAATTTTAGAAATAATATTGCTATAGATAGAAAGAAATGGATGTTCCGAAAATTTCGAATATGTAAATACCTTTTGTAAATAGTGTTTTTTCGTCATGTACATATTTTATTTAATAAACTGTATATATTTTATCGCTGTTGTTTTGTAGAGAAACTTGCATATTATTCGTCTTCATTTTTTGACGTCGAAGAATTTTACAGGTAAGAAGAATATTAAAATATCAGTTTGAAGATTATTACTTTGAAATTAAAATGGTTTGAAAATATTAAATTATTTTGATTAAATGAAATAGCCTGCAATCTTTATATTTCAAAGAGTCTAGAAGACTCGCTTTAAGCCATTCAGAAGAATGGCGTTTTATAACACTTAATATAAATCGTTACTGTTCGAAAAATTTAAAGGTACCTTTGTATATTCGGAAATAACAAAGAATTTAATTAAAATATATACATATAGGCCATATAATAAATAAAAAACCTTTTTATTTTTAAATATTTTCATAAAGTTTTAGGTATGTATAATTTTCCAGCAATATTAACAATTATTTCCCTTTACGCCAGACTCTGTAAAATCAAATTAAAATAAATATCTGAGTTCCCCTTTTAGTTTATGTAGCTGTTTATACTTTCTCTGTGTAACAAACTAAATTTTGTATCATTTCTCGAATTCACTATGTCAAGGTGCGTTAAAATTCGTATATTTTTTGCAAAAAATATCATTATTTTACACAGAAACAGCTGTACAACATAAAATACGAACAATGAACTTAATATTTACTATATATATATATATATATATATAATGTATAACATTTTTATTGCAATACTTTTCACGATTTGAAAGTTATCAGTTGAAAGTATTCTTGCATTAAAAGGTACCTTAGGAACCGAAAAAATGGTTGATTTTCATAATAACTGTGTGGAAATGCCAGATTCTGTAATCGAACCCAGAACTCACTTGCTGTATGGATGCCCTCCCACTAAGCCTCCCTTGCTGATTATAAACTCGAGATTTCTCGCATAATATCCGTTGGTGAAGACGTATGTGCAAATGCATATATAATATCTGATCAGTGAATATCGCATATATAATATCTGATAGATAATTCCGATAGATAACGTAATTTCTACTTAGAAATATCATTCCTCAATTCATCAATTCATTCTAAGGAGAAATTATGTCGTCTATGTTTTGCCACGATTAATATGCTCCCCTGTTGTATTTGCGTTTGCAGACACGATGGCTTTGGAAACGGATATTTTGTGAGGAATGCCGAATTGTCATTCAGTCAGGATGGCTAATTGGTAGCGCATCCACACAATAAGCAAAGTGCCCAGGTACGATTCCCCTGACTTTTTATGAATAATTATTATAAAATAATAATAATAATAATAATAATAAATTTAGACTCTAATTTCTCTAAATGAATACTTATATGCTTGATCAGTTGATAAAAAATATTTCTACGTAAAAGAACAGTTTTTCCTCTGTAACATGGCGTGCTCTATTAATATTAAGTAGACTAAAAATTTGCCGAACTTATTCAAAAGTAAAAAAAAAAAAAATGCATTTTTTTTTCTCTAACTGTTTTTGGCTTTGATATATCGTTCAGGAATTGGTTTTGAGAGCTCGCCACTTTATTTAATTATATATGAATTTGGTTCTCATTCATAGCTAATTCAGCACAAACAAATTAACGGTATTTTAAAAATATTAAGCAAAACACACAAAATAATTTTGTGCGTTTATCGTTCATTGAAGTCCGAGTACCGAATTTTGTTCATATGCAGAAAATGAGGCGTAGTCCATTTTTATGTATTAACGAAACTTACAGAATGTCTATGATAATTGTATTATAAATCGATTTTTGACAAACACTTTCACCATGCGTCTGCTTAAGTTTCCTCTCTGAGTGCTCTGCAGTAGATGAAAGTCTACAAACTCTTCTTTCATCACGCGAGGACAAAGCTTAGGTCTTCCTCCTTTATTCTTTTTTTGTCGTAACAGATTATATTTAAAATAAAGTGTTGAATACAGTGTTTTGTCTTCCCTTGTTTACGAAATAGCATAGAAACGTATTTCTGATGGGGAAAAAGCTTCAATCTGCTTCTTTCCTGTCGCCATTTTAACAAACAGTAACAAAATTTTAAGGAAATGTATCACAAATTTGCAAGCTGAAGAGTTTTCATAATCATAATAATTTCAGTATTAATTTGAACAAATACATGTATACATGTGTGTATTTTAATTACTGGTAGACTTAAAAATTTTACTAAGGTTAAAATACTGACAATATATATGCGCTTTTTTTTTTTTTTTTTTTTTTTTTTATGAAATCTATACATATTTTTAAATCATGTTTTTTGCGTTACTTTTTTATAAGTGAATTTTAACATTAATAGTACGGCAACATTTAAATCACTTTTATCCAGTTTTTGATTTTCTTAATTTAATTATTTAGTTATTTATTACCAACATTGACATTTTTACTCAGATAATATTGATATTTGGATTTCCTGCTATTATTTGCCCTTGATTTATGCTAATAGAAAGACCGTGTTAATGAAACTTCCATAACATATAATTGTGTTATAAGTCGATTTTTGAGAAACCCTTACACAAATCCCTATACCGTATAGACTAATCATTAAACAGTGAACTACTTTCGGATTCAAAGGGTTCTAAAACGTTTAAATGTAGAAATATCTCATTTTCCAAAATTTTACGCATAAACAATACTTTTTTTTAGCCATTATAAAGGTAAGAGGAAGTAAAAATCGATTATTTTGCCTTAATTTCTGTACAGTAATTATCGAAAAATGAAGCATCGCTCCAGAAAAGTAGTATATCAGTAATTCCTTATAAATAATAATATTATAGTTTTAAAAAAATTAAAGAACACGATTTTATAGAAATGTGAACTAAAAAAGCACAAAATATGTATATAAGTATTAAAATGCAGGGTAAGAGAAAATCGTGTGAGTGACACACCATAATATTTACATACATTTAAATATTTAATTAAAATAATTTAAAATTAAACAAAAACCATTTATAAAAAATCTCCCCTGACTAGGCTCGAACGCTAGACCTTTAGGTTCATAATGCGGTGCTTTACCTCACCGCCACAGCGTTCACGTAGGAAAAGTCTTTTTTTACAATATATATTTTTTGTTTGCTCCCCGAGCAGTTACAAACATACATACATACAAACATACATACAGGTGAAGCTAATAAAAGCGTGTTAAAAATGAAAATAAAAATACATATTTATTTCAAATTGCGTTAAAAACTCTGTATCTTAAATAGGATTACATTTAGTCCTAAGTTGTGATTAAATTTAAGGGATTAAATGTAATCACAGCTTAGAATATACATTTTAATTTTCTCCCTTAAACTTGTTCCTGATTAAATAACCCACACAGCACAAAATGTTTCAGTTGCGTTGATAAAACGTTAAAATTTTTCGTTATTACAATACATTTCGGGAATGTTTTATCCTTGTACTTTGATTGTATATTTTTACATTACAAAATTTACGCTAAAATATCAAGTTAATAATAATTTTTCAATATAAACTCTATGTCAAAACAACATTCTGCATGTGTTGCTGATTATGTCAAATATACTAACTAATTTCTTTATTATGTGTAAGAGTAATTAGTGTAAATTATCATTGACCAGTGTAAGATCTACATAACTTGCCGTGCTCTACATAACTAGTGAGAGTCCTCAATAAAACTATTAAAAGACAACTCGTTAGAAATTTTAAACTATTTTTATTGCACTAACTATGAAACACGAATGTCTATGCAGTAACGTTTCTTCAATACACGTAGTTATCAGAATGTTGGTACCACCTGTAAATGAAAGCGTAATAAATTATGTAAATTTTCTGGTTGTGAAATAACTTCCTAGCAATTATTATTGGCATTGGAGAATTCAGATGCTTATTAAGATTTGTGGTCCTTTTGGCCACTTTTTTTTTTTTTTTTTAAGACATTATAATCCGCTTGAGTAACCGTCGGATTCTTTGTAATTGTTTTTGTTACGATAGCGTATGTTTCTATGTTTTCAAAACTAATACTAAAGCAAAGAGAAATATTTTGAAATCTTTGTGGAATAGTGACAATGTTTCCAATTAACCTAATTGCTACGTCTCTGAGACATTTTCTGCTATAAGGGAAGACGCTGAAAATATTTATCTTTTGTATTTTCATCGACAGCAAACTCATATCTAAAATTAGATTGAAACGAGTTCATTAGAAGGGCATTAGTGTTGATTCGCAAGATTTTATACAGACAAGAAGATTTTGAAACCTGCCTCTCGTGAGATAGGGCATAGAAATGCGAGTATGTATATGTATTTTTTCTTCGACACATAATACTTAAAATTTGTATAAAATGAGTTCAGCAGAAATAAATTAGAAATAAATCACAAAAATTACATAGTCAGACAGAAATCTGTCTTTTTAAACCACCTCTTTGAGGAAATTCGAGAGGACACTTGAATATTGTAGTTTTATCGATTATAGAATCGTATGCGAACTTTAACAAAATCCGTTAGGTGTAAGTTGGTTAAAAGGTAACAGTAAGCTCCAAACAGAACAAACGAGTTTAAAAAAAAGTGTGTAAAAATAAATAGAAATAAATAAAATCAAAATTTCACCACTGTAAGTCGGTAATCATTAATACGCTCAGATGTACACTGGGTATTTCAGGTAATTAATAACCAAAATAAGCAAATATCTGTATAATGCAACTTACTGTGTATGAAAACTATAGTCTGCATTTCACATACATAGAAAAACAAAACTGGGTATCGTTGCTCTGTTATTCACAAGAATGAAAATGTATGAAATTCGTCAGCGAAATAATTTATATCACACACGCATCTCGTATATAGAAACAAAAGAGAAAAAGAAAAGAAAAAGGAGACACAAATTGCACGAAATTCAAAAGAGCAACAATTTGTGTCTCAGTTAGTATAAATATATATGCATTCGATGGGCTCGCAAGATACTGTTGCCTGGCAGCCATTGGCGACCAATTAATTTTAATTGACGACTATGTTTTCACCTTTATGAAAACTCGAAATTTTTTTTTAAATATTTTGGTGAAAAGGCTGGTCCCAGAAGTGACTCTAACTCTTGTCATTTTTATTCCCATTCCCCTCACTGCGTTTTGAGATGCTGTGTTGAATAAATACACCATTATATATACAACACTTATCTTCATGAATGTTTAAAATCTCGGTGTTAAATTAGCGCGCCATTTTAGGAAATTGGTTTTCACTGCTCCTGTTTGTGCATGCTTAGCAACCTGGTGCTGAATCGTTGGTATGTGAAATGATGTATCAATGACGATGCTGTATGTGTTTGTGAAAATAAAAAAGCTGTTTTCATGATGTTAAATTTAAACAGTTTTTCCTGGTGTATCATTATAGCCTTGTAAATATTTGATTTTTATATATAGAAGTTATTTTTTTATATCCAAGAAAATTTCAAAATAACAAAAATAATGCCAAAAACAAAAATTAAAATTAAAATCAAAATGGAGCCCTTAACATTCGTTGTATGGTGTACTTAAAAAAAATCGTTTACACCTTCATTTTACAAGCTTCTTTGAAGAAAAACGATAATAAAATTTGAAAAATGAAATATATATGAAAAATAAATAATGCATGCACATTTTAATTTCATCGCCTATAAAATTCAAAAAGAGAGAAATTTATATTCTTTTCAAGAAAGATTTATGATATAAAACGTTTTTATTCCTTTCTATAAAACGAAAAGATATATTAAAAAGAATGCTGAAGAAACATATATATAATCTTTTGTTGGTATGGTAATAAATCATATCGGAAAAAAGTAAAAGTATGAATGTAAGAAGTGGCTATTTCTGCTTATGCGATTGTGACACATACATAGGGATCTTTTGTTCTTGAAATCAGCCAGTACATTATTACAGATAATTATAATGATCTAATAAAAACATTTCATAATAATTTAAATACCATATATATATATATATATATATATGATATTTTGAATACTTACATTTAAATTTTTCCCTACTTTATTTTTTGAATTTGCACGTTAAGTATTAAAATTAACATCTCATATTTTTTTTCACTAGTCAAAAGTTTATAGAAAATTATTTATGTTATCAAAAAATTCGTTCAGAATATTTCCTTTGAGGTAAGACCTATTTAATTAAGAATTTAAAAAAGTCATACGGTGAGTAATGAATATGAAAATCATAATTGAAAACAGCAAAACATGTATCATTCCGATATGATATTACTTGAAATATCGTATGGTGGTATATGGTAATTTCTCCTGATAAATATAATTTAACATTTACAATTAAGATTTTTTTTTTATTTAAACTTTAACGTAAATCTTATTATTATTATTTTTTTCTTTTTTTTCATGTGTGGGTATTAACATTACCCTAAAGTAGGTTAAACATACATGTACATTCTTATAAGAATTCGATGCCAGAAATGATTTTTACGATTATGTTGTTTAAAAAAGTAATATTAGCTTAAATATACATATATTTACGTATTTATCTGTGATTGAATTGCAAAAATATAGTTTTTAACTACCGCTTTCTTAAAATAAAGAACTTCATTATTTCATATAGCGATACAATGAGAATAACATTAAGTCTAATACAATCAATTGAAATTAGACCCAAATGAAAAACTAATAATTATTTTTATAACACGTTGGACTTAAATAGTTAACATTTTTCCATATAGAGAAAAACACTATATTATCGCTATTTATATCAAAAGTCATAAGCACTTTTTCTGAAAATATATGTTATAACTGAGCCATTTTGAATTTCAGTGTATAAATTTGTTTATTATTTATCCTCTATTTTTTGTAAGTTCACGTGCTGAACAATATGTCAAAGAAAAAAAGAGTTAAATGAATTTAATGCTTTTACTTTTTATGTAAAATATGAGCGCGTGCTATCTTCAAAATTTGTTTAAATGTAAAGATTATGTAATGCGTGTGGCATCCATGTTTTTTTTTTTTTTTTTGATCCAAGAAATAGAACAGAATAAAGTTAGCAACGATGTTAGTTGCACTTTTTCATATAGTTTGAATTTTTAATTTTCGTGAACTACTTTTTACCGTAGGAATAATTTTCTTATGTTTAATGTTATAGGGAATTATTATACGAGCTCAAGCGATGCTACTTTAATAATTTTAAAGTGTAAATAAGAATTATTGGCGTCCGCTTTTATACAGTTTAATTTAGTAAGAGAAAAGCTAGGAATTTGCGGTGCTTATTCCGTTGCTTTACATAAAAATAGCGGAGTCCACAGCGACAGGACCGTTCAAGTGAAGTAAAATTATTTTGACTATATTAAGATTAAAAAGATGTTTAAAACCGTTAAAAGTTTTAAAAAAGAAGATTTGAAGTGGGTAGCCGAAGAGATTGGAGAGGCTTCGCCTTCGACGTTCACAATAGCAAGCTTAAAAGAGCTAATTTTAAATAGTAAAGAGTATGAAAAGGATCCGGAATTTGTGAAAGAAATTTTAGAAAATGCTATAGCTGAAAGAAAAATGAAAGAAGAGAAACAAGAACAAGCTTTGAAAGAAGAAATACAAGAACAAGCTTTGAAAGAAGCTGAGGCATTAAAGCTGGAAAAAGAAGCAGAACTGGAGAAAGAGAAATTAAGATTGAATCATGATTTAGAATTGGCGAGAATACAATCATCTGGGCAAACTCAAAGTGATGCTATTTTAAGTATTTATGAAAATAGTACTATGAGACGAAAATTTACTTTACCTAAGCTGGAATTCAGGAAATTTGGCGGAGAAATTAAGGATTGGTTGCCTTTTTGGAGCCAATTTGAACAAATCGATAAAGATGATGAGATTGCCCCAGAGGACAAGTTCCAGTATTTAGTACAAGCAACAATCGCTGGTTCACGCGCAAGAGAAGTTGTTGAAAGTTTCCCGCCAACTGGCGCCAATTATTCAAAGGCAGTGGAAAGTTTAAAGGTTCGTTTTGGCAGGGAATATATTCTAGTAGAAGTGTATGTACGAGAGTTATTGAAATTGATAATATCTGTGCAAACAAAAGGTAAATTTGCATTAACTTCATTATATGATTAGCTTGAGTCATATTTACGGGCGCTAGAAACATTAGGTGTTACCACTGATAAATATGCCTCCATTTTATACCCTATGGTTGAGTCTTCCCATATAGCAACGATCTTCCTTCATCACTCCCTGGGATATCCCTGGTACCCCGTCAAAATAGCCCAAGACAAAATAGCCCCGACAAAAGAACCCCGACAAAAGAGCCTTGACAACAAAACAGCCCCGACAAAATAGCCTCGACAAAACGGCCCCGACAAAAGAGCCCCGACAAAATAGCCCCCGACAAAATAGCCCCAGGACAAAATAGCCCCAGACAAAATAGCCCCGACAAAACAGCCCCAGACAAAATAGCCCCAGACAAAATAGCCCCGACAAAATAGCCCCGACAAAATAGCCCCAGGACAAAATAGCTCCCGACAAAACAGCCCCGACAAAATAGCTCCCGACAAAATAGCCCCCCGACAAAATAGCTCCAGGACAAAACAGCCCCGACAAAATAGCCCCCGACAAAATAGACCCGACAAAAAAGCCCCCGACAAAATAGCCCCCGACAAAATAGCCCCGACAAAACAGCCCCGACAAAATAGCCCCAGGACAAAACAGCCCCAACAAAATAGCCCAAGACAGAATTGCCTCAGCAAAATAGCCCCAGACAAAATAGCCCCGACAAAACAGCCTCGACAAAATAGCCCCAACAAAATAGCCTGGAAGCATTTATATGACTTAACAGAAAATTTATTTAATTAACTTCTCGACTAGCTGGATATTTAGAATAGCTCAAAATACGATGACAATGCATTTTTTTAATACTTTTAGCCAATTGTTTTGGGTCCCCGCTGCCTTCGGTAGCGTTTTTATGATTCAATAATCATATAACTTCCTGACTTAAAGGTCTGCACGGGCCGGGTTCGGGGCGAATTTTTAAATTTGCGCTCGGCCCGGGCTCGTGCTCAGTTATTTTGTGTATACTCGTGCCGGGCCGGCTTGGATGATATTTTTTCCGGTCCGTGTCAGCCCGAATTTTTTTTAGTTTCCTCGTTAATCAAGGAAAATGAAAAAGATAAAATATTTCTTCAGTCATTTATTTTACATAATTTCACAGGCTTGTGTAGCACATAAAATTTTATTTTGTTAAAAAATGTCTATAACTTCAATTAAAATGAATATCAATGTGCCTGTTTGAGATTTCATTTTCCGCAGATATTTTTAGCATGTCTCGAAATTAATATATTTTATTTCATGTAATATTAGATGGTTCTTATTCAAAATAGTATGCATGTCATTATTAGTTTGGACACATGTACAAACAAAAGAAATTAGATACGTTACTGTGTATAAGGCTTTGTGTCCTACGGTCTGAAGAGTTTAGGTTGTATAAAGGCAGTAAAAATCATTCCACTGTAACTTTTTCGCGAAAGCTCCTTTTTCTTATCTCCTGTGCACTGGATGAAAGTAGCACCATTTCTAGCATGTGCAAAAGCATCTTTTCTATTGAATATGGTTGGATTAGCATTAAAGTTTTGTTTATCGGATCACATGAAAAATTCAGATACATTACGTTATACAAGAGTAAATGGTTGAAAATACATTTTTAGTAGTATTAATTATTTTAAATACTGTCCTATATTGTTTGATGAATGCTAATATTTTCGACTCGATTTTCTGTCGTCCTTTGAGTCTTTTGTACGTCTGTAATAATGAATTTCTGTTTATATATAATTATCTTGTAAAAGTTCAGCAGCTTTGTTAAAGGACATTCTATTAATTGGCTGTATAAAATCTCTACAAAACACATACTAAAAAATTTTTTCATAGAAAAACATGCATTTTTTTTTTTTTTTTTTTTTTTTTTTTTTTTTTACATATATTTGAAACCGGCCGGGAGGGGCTTGGACTTAAAATTTCTGCCCGTGCAGACATCTATCTTGACTAGCTAGAAATTTGAAACTTTTAGAAAAGCTCAGAACACGAGGACAATGCATTTTTTTATTACTTTCAGCCAATTATTATGGGTCCCCGCTGCCTTCGGTATCGTTTAAACATACCTGGTAACTTTTATAATTTATTCCGGAGTACTGTTAGCTTCGCCCATTTTTCACACCAGTATGATTGTAGAGAAATTTTCTCCATTATGTAATTACGATGAAATAAGAAGAAAAGTGCTTTTAAAATATACTGGTATGAATAAAGGGCGAGGTTAACAGTACTCCGGAATAAATTATAAAAGTTACCAGGTACAGTCGGTAACAAAAGTCTCCGAATACTAGCAAAAATTCCTATGTAAAAAAAGTAAAGTTAATACTGTTTTGTTAAATAAATCCTTGTCGAATCGTGTTCTTAGACTGACTAAGACCAGGATTCGACAAGGATTTATTTAACAAAACTGTATTGAGTGTACTTTTTTTATATAGGAATTTTTGCTAGTGTTCGGAGACTTTTGTTACCGACTGTATGTTTATATGATTCAACAGAAAAATTTAAAAACATTGTATATAAAAAGTTCTTTTTATCTTGTAATTATTTATTGTAAAACATAATGTATTTTCATAAATTGTAAATGACTATTTTTTTAAAATGTGGATTTGTTATTTTCTTTTATATACCTAAATAGGGAATGAAATATTCCTGAAAATTTTTGATTTAAGGTTTTCTATGAATTTGCACATTTCGAGATATCTGTCTGTGTGTGTCAGCAAAAGTTCTGGTCGCTGTAACTAATTCAATAAGTAGAATTCAACAATACTTGATTTTTTTTTTTCATCTTGAGTTAAATTTGTTCTGATTAACTTTTGTGATACATCGCCAAACAGGTGAGCTTTCATCCAGCGATTTAACTTATTTATTCTAAGACCGTGGCGAACTCCCATTTGGGGCCTACTGTCTCTTAATCTATCCTCCAAATAACTTTACACATTCATAATTAAAAAAAGAAAAAAAATGCATAATTTTGTTTTAAGATAAAAATTATTTAATCAGCAACCACTTCAACATTATGTGTACATCGACGGCAGACGTCAGTGTTATGCTTCACTGAAATAATTTAATCTTGTGTAATTTTAAGCAACAACAACAACGAAAAAAAAGGACTGAAAAGTGGTGTAGATACGTTGTAAATTTTGCTTAAATTTGTGTTTATATCGGCCGAAAGGTAGCGCTGATGCTGATATGCTGTCATTTTCTTTGTTTATGAAAAAGTTTATCTTAAAATATAACGGTCATAACTGCATCATTTTTTAAATTCTGTGAATATTACACGAAATGTTGTTTGTTATCGGTCGGAAGGTAGCGTTTTTTGTTGTAAATGTCTCTGAATTTTCCTTGCCTATGAAATACTACACATCTAAATCTATTGTTTATAAGTGCACCATTTTTTCCTACTGATGTTTAAGTTTTTGTGTGTATAGGCCGATAGGTGGCGCTAATACGCTGTATTTTTCTTTGATTCTGAAAAACTATATGACACACTTCCGGTTATCCAATTTTCACCAAAAGTTCGAAAAATCATATGTACACCAGACCTGCCTCAATTCTGAAGTTTCGTAGTTCTATCTCTTTTTTTTTGAGATATGATAGTCAGAAGATTTTCCATGTACACAGAAAGATACATACAAATTTTGCCGGTGTCTGTTTTGTCGGGGCTGTTTTGTCGGGGGCTATTTTGTCGGGGCTATTTTGTCGGGGCTGTTTTGTCGGGGGCTATTTTGTCGGTGGCTATTTTGTCGGGGCTGTTTTGTCGGGGCTATTTTGTCGGTGGCTATTTTGTCGGGGCTGTTTTGTCGGGGCTGTTTTGTCGGGGCTATTTTGTCGGGAGCTGTTTTGTCGGGGGGCTATTTTGTCTGGGGCTATTTTGTCGGAGGCTATTTTGTCGGGGCTATTTTGTCGGGGGCTATTTTGTCGGGGCTGTTTTGTCGGGGCTATTTTGTCTTGGGGCTGTTTTGTCTGGGGCTATTTTGTCTGGAGCTATTTTGTCGGGGCTGTTTTGTCGGGGCTGTTTTGTCGGAGCTGTTTTGTCGGGGCTCTTTTGTCCTTTGGGCTCATTTGTCGGAGCTATTTTGTCGGAGCTATTTTGTCGGGGCCGTTTTGTCTTGGGCTTATTTGACGGGTCACGGATATCCCTATATATCCGAGATTCTTCCCGGAAGAAAACGGAAAAGTATGGGAAATCCGAGGGAAAACCTAATGTTACATTCCTAAGGATAAAAGTACACAGGTAGTTCTCGGGATAAACCTCCGTGGGACTTTTTCCCTTGGGAAGTCCTTCGGAAACACTTACAAGGGATTTTCTTCCCTAGAATTTCCAATGGAGAAACCCGATTGGAGTGCTGTGTCTTGGGCAGGTGTATTTGCTAGGCGCATGCGTAATCACGAACACTGCGAGAAATTTCGAGACGGTGACCGCACGTGTTTCAACCATTTTCTGTTTTGCTTGCGTACATGCTACAGACAAAATACAAAAGCAGAACCTCTAGATTATTTTAATTTAAAAAAAAAAAAAAGGAAAAGATAAAAAAAAGTGTTTGCAAGAAAATACAAGATAAAAAAATAAATAAAAACCTTGCTAATAACAATTGTTTTGTGCCGAAAAACAGTATATATATCGCTCCTTCAGGTTATTATATCGACCCAAAAGAAATGCTATTATTTTTTATTTTGTTTTAATTTTTACTATTTTACTACACCATTTGTTTAAAAAAAAAAAAAAAAAAAAAAAAAACTTATCAAGCTTGAATATTCATTGAAGGAAAAAAAAAAAAAAAAAAGATTCTTAAAATTGGATTAATAATTTAAGAAAAAGTGCTTCTCACGCGATTACTTTAAAACGTTTACAAAACTATTTTCTTTATTGTATTTGACTATATCTTGATATTTATATGTTTACATAAAAAAATATAAATAAATAAATAAATAACGGAAAAAAAAAATGTTTTGCAAGAAAATATCGTAAGTTGAAAAAATATTGTCTGAAATAGGAATTAAAAATTATTATAAAATGTTGTTTTCCATTGCATTTATCAAGCTTTGAAAAAATAAATAGTTAAAGATACTTAGATTAAAAGAGCTATTCTTATATAATGACTTGAAAAAAAAAAAAAAAAAAAAAAAAAAGAACTGTTATCAGTTTAAGAAGATAGATTTATTCATACAGTGATACATGTATATGTATTATTTATGCATGAAAATGCTTTAATTAAATTTTACTTTAAAAAATTTAAATTAGTGTTGAATTTCAAGTATTCAAAATTTAAACATCTAAAATATTAATTTTATGTTTAAATGAATTGTTTTCTAGAAAGTAAAAAAAAACAGAAAATAAAGACAATTTATAATTCATAAATTTAAAAAAGAAAAGAAAAAATGTTTAAAATGTACTTAATTTTTAACGTGTTGTTTTGCAAATTTCACTATAAAAAGGAAAAAAAAAAGGTAAATTTAACAGAAGATTGGAGATGATTCAATAAAAAATAAATATATATATATATATATATATATATATATATGGATGAAATTGGCATTAATTATGTTATTCTTATATGAAATTTTACTATGATTTAAAATTATATACATATGCGTATACACATATACATGTGCGTGTGTTGTGTTTACAATTACGCAACGAGCGGCAGTCTGAATCAGAAATAAGACTCAGCTACATAATTATATTATATTTATTAAATCCTTTTTGTTTTACTGCTTTTTTATTCGTTTTTCAGAAATTTAAAGTTAGTTTCTTTCGTGTTAAGATTGAATATCGAAGGAGTATTTACATATTAATATTCTTTTAAACACAGCGATTTAATCGTTCTTTACACTTTAGTTAATTGTTAATTTTTGTAAAAAATAAAAAAAAAAATAAATAAATAAATTGAGCAAAAAATAAATTTATAAAATGAATTTGTTAGAAACCCTACATGTCTCCTATCTTAAAATAAGCAAAATAAAATGCATCGAGTTTTAATTATCATTATTATAGACAATATAATAACTGCTTTATGGCATTGCATAAATCCTATGTGAATTTGAATTCTTATAATATTTATTGTTTCGAAAGCAGAAGTATTCTTTCTGGTCATAGCACCAGGCATTTCGTGGAAAACATATTGCACACCCTCTATGCGGTAAAACTTGACCAGACAATAATCCATTCTTCCGCTAATTTTAAGGCGTGGTGAAATCACAAGCGCATGAATAGAAAAAGAAATCGCTGTGTACTTTCGATGGAAGTAAAACCAAAGAATATCTACTACTCGCCCGTTTTTCTAGGATTCTGAGGTAGATAAAAAATTTCATACTGATGAAACTGAAAGAGTTTTAAACAAAGATGGGGGATAAAAAATTCCACAGAAGAAAAACGAGGCATTTCTTTCTCAGGTGCAAACACGTGCCACTACATTGATGGGAAAAGCATTCCTTTCAAAGCGGGTAGTAATAAATAGTTTTATAGTGTGTGAAGAGGTTTTTAGTTTGAATATTGATTGTACACAAGTTTTCTTATTTAATACATCTTAAAAAGTTTTTGATAGATTAAAAAAATAAATAAATAAATAAATAAATAAACTCATATAGTTAAGGCAAATAAATTGAAGCATAATAAAAACATTTAAAATCACTCTTTCATGAATAAATAAATAAATAAATAAATCTATATATTACATGCACATATATATGCACTTTTCCTATTTATTTATTTATTTATTTATTATTATTATTATTGGGGGGGGAGTGGAGTAAAAGAGAATATATTAAAAATTGTTTGCATGTTTAATGCATAATAAACATTTTTGAAAGCGTCAAACCTGTCATAATATAGCATTGTGTAATCCATAACGAAGCTATGAATATTACTTTTTATTTTCATTTTTATTTTCTGTTTAATTATTATTAACAATAATATTTTCTGTTAAAGCTGCTTCAAATCAAGGTCGTAACTGCTTCAGGTCTAGCGCTTCAGCCCGCAAAATTAACAAAAGTTTTTGTATTTTACCTTTTAAACGGTACTGTAGAGACTAATAGTATATGGTACATACTAGATAGTCTGAAAAAAACGGTGTAGGTTTAATCTCGTTTATAACAAAAGCCCAAGTTTCCCGGAACTAACGTTAAAAATGATGTAATAGCTAAAACTATGCATTGGAATAAACAAACTACAATTTTATTCATGGTTTCCATGTGTGCATTTAAACTTAATAAAATAATGATAAAGAATAATTTAACGGAATAAATTACATCACAAATGCAACAATGTATTGAGATAAAGAAACTGAAATTTATCCAGGATTTGCACGGTTTGGAAGATTCATTCATTGATTCAATCTGTATAATCTGCGGAATTTTAATATGTCAGGGAAAATAACAATAATAAATTAAATATATAGAATTCAACCACGTCACGAGAAATGAGTAGTATAAATAATTAAATAGACACATGGTTAGAAAATTTGAATTAAAGAATTACGATGTCATTTTTAATTTTTTGAAGACATTTAGAGCTCGAAACTAAAACATATAAATATCATAATTTAAAAGACAAAGTCATTTTCTTAAATATCCTGTAGACCAGTATTTAGTAATTTGAACTAACAAGGAAAAATAAATTTGGAAATACATGTGTAAAGATTGAGCGCTAGGCCGTCACAGACGGACGGGTAATGATATAATAATGGAAATTATTTTAATACCTAAAACATACTTAATGTCTGAAATAATTATAATTTGTGTTCAAACATAGTTGATGTAGTGAAAAAAAATAACTCAAGTTAGTGTTTCCAGATAAATTAATGCTTTTGTTTATGGATTTTAGTGAAGGATTTTAAGAGCATATATTTTCCAAATAATAATAATAAGAAGAATTAGTATCTAAAAATTGCTAATCTCCTTATAATATCTAATCTCCTTATGGAAAATATTTTTGAATATTAAACTCCATGTGAATCAAAATATTATTTTTTTTTTTTTAATTTCTTTAAATTTATATTTTATTAATTTATTATAAATTCATTTATCTTTTCAAAAAGTATGGGAAATATTAATTTTTTTTATAAATATTATTAATTTATTTTATTCATGTTTAAAAATTATATCAAATCGTCGGTATTTTGATGAGAAATAATAATAATAATAATAATAAGTAAAAATTGTATTTAGCTGCATTTGTCATTTTGTTCATAATTGTGTTTTTGTGTAGCTACATTATTATTATTATTATTATTATTTAATTTAAAGCAGCATATTTATAAATTGTCAGAAACATGAAAATATAAAAAAAAAAAGAAAGAAAGAAAGAAAAAAGGAATGTATTATTCAACATCATTATAAATCTCAAAGCGATTAATAAAATTTAAGTTCCTACATAAATATTTGGGAAGTCATCAAATATAAAGATTTTTCTTTTTTTTATACGCTCTAGAAGTTGATATATAGCCTTACCGTACATGGATTTGAATCATAGTGCCGCCACCTGTCAGCCGATATATATCCAAATTGAAAATATATGTATACATAATGCCGGTTTCACAAATCAGGCTTTATGCAATTATGCTAAATAGAAGCTGAGCTATAGCCTTCCTAAACAAAGGGAAAATTGCAGTACAACAAACACCGCCACCTGTTCAGCGATTTGCACCAAAAGTTGATAAGCACTAATTTATTTCAATATACATTTGAGTATACAAGATGGCCATAATTAAACTCACAGTGCTCATAATGTTCTGTAGCCCAATCTAATTGCGGGAATGGCGGTAAATTTTATGCGAAGATTAATAAAGATCCAAAGAATTCCGCGAAAAATTAAAAAAAAGTTGCAAATGTCTCTACTAGGAGAATATATGAAGCTGCGCAAAGACAGTTTTAAAAAATGCAAATTTTGTGACAAATTAGTGCAAAGTCTCCAATTTTAAAATAAGAATTGTAGACAAAAGCAATACTGTATGATTTGCACAATTATTAATTTTAAATAATAAAAAAGGACTGAAGCCTAGAAAAAGAGTGTCAGATACTGCCACAGCGGTAAGTTTTTTTTTTTTTTTTTTTTTTTTTTTTTTTTTTTTCGGAATCCTTTGTTTTTTGTTTTATTTAATCTTTCCACAAAGTTGGTGCCATTCTCGCAATGCAATTGTGGATTGATAATTGCGAATTATCAGTTTAATTATGGTCACCTTGAAAATTCATAAAAAAATCTGTGTATCAGATTTTGAGCTAGAGCTAAAAGAAAACATTTATCACACACTGATGAACATTTTTTTATAATGATCAATTCAAGTTCAAAATATCTGAAAACGTGAAAAACCAAAAATTGAAAATTTTGATATTTTTATATAAATGCATATAATTTAAATTATTAATTTCGCTACAAAACTATCGTAAGGAATTGAAACTGTGGCGCTGACAATGTAGGGGGTTAACCCCCCCCCCCCTCCCAGAAATTTTGGACACGGACTCCCTATTAAAAAAGGAATTCTTTCCTCTGTTTCTTATTTAGTTTTTTTCCAAAATCATTGCTTTAAAGTAAGTTTGTTGTAATTGAAAATAGACAGAAATCGACAAAAAAAAAAAAAAATTAAAAAAAAAAAATGTGATTAGAAAAACAAGCAAAGGCTGAAACTCTATTTAAGGAGATGTGTGTGTGTGGGGGGGGGGAGGGGGGAGTTCATGGGAAGATTATTCTCTTCTCTGTGCTATGGGAATCTCAATCATTGACGCTTTGTGCATGAAGAGCAAAAGCTTTCAGAAACATCGATGTAGAGTAATATAGCTATTTCACAAACGTTACTGCCATATTGTTATTATTACATTTTTTATTTTTATTTTATATTATTAATATTTGATACGCCTGATGCTATTCTCTTCCCTATGTTTAAGTGAATATAATTTTTGCAAAGATTTTTGAGATATTTAATTCGACTTTTTAAAAAATTCTTTTATTTATATTCTCATTTTATTTATTTAGTTCCTTCTTTTTTCCCTTTGCATTTTTATATAAAAATGAACTTTTTTGGATATAAGGTCATGAACTTATTAACAATAAAAATGTACATAAAAACTTAAAAAGAAAACATAGCACAAAATATTCCGAGATATTTTACTCTCCCCCCCCCCCCCCAATTTTAACTTAAACATAGTTACAATATTAGTTTAAAATTGAAGTGGCCGTATTATTCCAATGATATAACTTCTACTCCTAATTCTGTTTTATAAATTCGATCTACATAATTATATAAACTAAATGGCAAAGACTATTATTATGAATCACACACTACAATACAGGAAAAGGAAAACAAGTTCCGTAGTATTTGAAAGTTCCCATTCCATTTTTCCTCCTGTCTTCCGACTGCGCTCCGTTCCAGATACACGGAGGCTCTCCCACGGAGGCCGCTACTGCGGACATTTGAAATACCCAAGGAACACCGTAGGAGGAATGTGGGAAAAACTGGAACTCCGTCGGAGGTTTGTTAATTTCTCCGCCGGAGTTCCTATGGAAAACTTTTTGCTATATGGGTTGTTTCCCAGCAGACTTTTTGAAGGCCTGGAATCGTTCGAATCTCTCTTCTTCTAATACGGATGCTCAAGGAAGGTTGAATAATCTGATGCATTTTTTGAAAACGGAAGTAGAAGGTGAAGAGAGAATATCTTTAGCTGTAGCGGGCTTCAGTTTGACAAAGCGTGAAGATAATAAATATTCTAAAAGGAAAAACGGTGCAAGTGCAGACTATATTCGAAATAAGATATCGACAGCTGCAGGTTTATTGACAACGTCTTCTACTTTAGATTTCAAAAGGGAATGCATTTTTTGCCAAGGCAAACATTTGAGCTCTGAATGCTTTTCAGCTCGAAAATTAAGTTTATCTGAGATACAAAAGATTATAAAGGATAAAAATTGCTGCTTCGCTTGTTTGTTACCTAATCATACAGCTAAAAAATGTCGAGCAGTTTTAAGATGCATTATCTGTTCTAAGAAGCATGTGCCTTTGATGTGCGATTTGCGTGATTCTCAAGGTAAAACTGCACAAGAAAAGGTTGAAGAAAATTCAGTCAGTAGTGAAGTAAACATGACAAATTTTAATAAGCAAAGTGCTAAAGTATTCCTTCAAACCTTAAAGGTGAAACTCATCTCCGAAAACAAGCTAAAAACAGTTCGTTTATTGTTAGATTCGGCATCCCAAAAATCTTATATTTTGAAAAGTATAGTAGAAGAGATGAATTATACTCCCATTCGTCAAGAAAAAATGATGCATTCATTGTTTGGCGGAGTTACAACAAAGGAATGCCAACATAATTGTTATAGAATAAAGGTTGAGGATATGAATGAGAAGTTCACTTGTAATTTTGAAGTGATGGATCAAATTACTATATGTGAAAACATTCAACCGGTCACTAATGGTCCGTGGATTAAAGAGTTGAAAGAATATGGAATCGAATTATCTGATGTAAGTCATTGCCGTGAAGTTATCGAAATATTGATTAGTGCTGATATTATGGGAAAGATATTAACTGGCAAAAGAAAAGTATTGACATCTGGTCTTGTTGCCATAGAAACATACCTTGGTTGGACATTGATGGGCAAGGCGCCTCACACCGAAGTCTCAACGGATAATTTAGCAATGATGGTGACGTCTTTGTTCGTAAATGAACTGATATCTCAAACTTATGGAGATTGGACTTGATCGGAATAACAGATACTATAGAAAATAAATCTAAAAGTGAGATTAACCGTCAAACAAAGGAACATTTCTTAGAGACAGTAAAAATTAACAAGGATGGTCGTTACGAAATTTGTCTTCCTTGGGCTGACGACAAATCTGCATTACCAGATAACTTGAGTTTGGCTGTAAGACGTTTAGAAAATACAACTTTTAAGTTATTAGCTAAGAACATGTACGAAAAATATGAAAATATATTTATGGACTGGTTGAATGAGGGGATCATAGAAGAAGTTCCTGCCACCAAAGTAAACTCTTATGGTAATTACTTACCTCATCACCCAGTTATTAAAGAGACCAGTAGTACAACACCTATCCGTCCGGTTTTCGATGCTTCAGCAAAGTTGGCTAACCATCCATCTTTAAATCAGAGTCTGCAGTGTGGCCCAAATTTGATTGAGCTTATTCCAGATATTCTCCTACGTTTTAGAGAAAGAAAATTCGGTGTAACAGCTGATATTAGAAAAGCGTTTCTTCAATATAGCATTTGTGAAAAGGATAGAGATTTTCTGCGATTTCTATGGTGGAAAGATCTAAAAGAGATTTAAATATTTAGGCATGCACGAGTCGTTTTCGGTGTAAAGTGTAGCCCTTTTCTTTTATCATCAGTAATTGAATATCACATCAAAAATAGTGCAAATTTTGAGGAAAGTTTCAAGCAAAGGCTTTTGCACAGTTTTTATGTAGACAATGTCGCCACTAGTGTGCACAGTGAAGAAGATCTAAAGAAATTTATCTCGGACTCAAAGAAAATAATGGCAAATGCTGGTTTTGATTTAAGGCAGTGGGAATACACTGGTGATCACGCTGAAACATCGAACCAGAAGGAAACTCAAGTATTGGGTCTGATTTGGGATAAGGTTTCCGATACATTAATAGTCAACATGAAATGGCTAAGCGATTTCAACACAGAAAGGATTACCAAGCGAAGTATGTTATCGGCAGTTCATAAAATATTTATCCTTTTGGTTTTACTGCTCCGGTGATGCTTTATCCTAAATTGATGTTACAGAAAGCTTGGAAATTAGGTATTAATTGGGATGACGAAATAACTGGTGAATTACAAAAAGAATTCCTATTATGGTTCCAAGAACTTAAATATTTAAATGATGTTAAAATACCAAGATATATCCAGATCACTCCAGAAAACTTACAGGCATGCACAATTCATACTTTCGTTGATGGAAGTAAAGATGCTTACGCAGCAGTAGTATTCTTGAGGATAGAAAAAGAAGATCAAGGGGAAAAAATTCTGCTTGCTGCCAAGTCCTGAGTTGCGCCTTTAAAGAATACGACTGTACCAAGGATGGAGCTATTAGCAGCTACTATTGGCGCTCGTTTGGCGAAAACTGTTGTGGATGCTTTGGGTGTGCAGGAAATGAAGAGCTATTACTGGAGCGATTCCTCAACAGTGCTTGCTTGGATATCAAGAAATGAGAGCTGGTCTGTTTTTGTCCGAAATCGGGTTCAAGAGATTCAGAAATTAAGCAGTCCTTCATCATGGAAGTATATACCAAGTGAGAAGAATCCAGCAGACTTGCCGTCTAGAGGCTGTAAGGCTAAGCAATTAGCTTTAATCAGATGGTGGGAGGGCCCACATTGGATGAAAGTTTCAGCAGAATTTAGAAACCACATGAACACTTCCGATGAAGATTGGAATGAGGAAGAAATTCAGAAAGAAAGGTCAAAGTCTACTTGTATGTTGACGAAACCTGAATTTCCATCCAACCATAACTGGTATTACCGCTACTTTTCAAGTTATGAAAAAATCATACGTTTAGTTGCTTGGATTCTTCGCTTTAAGCATAATTGTTTAAATCCTGAAAAGAGGAGTAAAGACGAATTGACGGTTACTGAATTTCGGGAAGCTGAGATAAAAACTTTACGCATGGTTCAAAAAGAATCTTTCTCTTCGGAAATTGATGAAAGATTGAAGACATTACAAACCTGTAAGGATGAGCAACATGTCATTCGTTTGAAAACTAAAATAACTTACAGGAAAGATAGTGAAGATTTTCTCCATCCCATAATTCTCCCTTCAAAGCATGAAGTTGTTAAGCGACTTATTTTTTATATTCATGTAAAGAACTGTCAAGCGGGGTTACAAATCCTCTTAAATTTGCTTAGAGAAAGGTATTGGATCCTCAACGGAAGAAAGAGTGTAAAGCTTGTGTTAGCCAGCTGTGTGATTTGTAAAAGGTTTAATTCAAGGGCTTTATGGACATCTAGTGCTCCTCTACCTGAAAACAGAGTAAAAGATTCTGCCGTATTTCAAGTTACAGGCATAGATATGGCTGGTCCTTTGTATCTTAAGAACGATAAGAAGAGTTGGATTTTGATTTTCACATGTGCTATATATAGAGCTGTTCATCTAGAGCTAGTGACCTCTGCTTCAACAGATGCATTTCTGATGGGTTTGAGAAGGTTTGTGGCTCGCAGAGGAAGATGCTCTGTTATCTACTGTGATAACGGAACAAATTTTGTTGGCGCAGCTAATTTATTGAGAAGCTTAGATTGGCAACGTATACAAAAATATGGGTCTGTCAACTCCATAGACTGGAAGTTTAACCCGCCAACGGCGGCGTGGTGGGGTGGCTTCTGGGAGAGGCTGATTAGGATAATAAAAGACCTTCTTAAAAGAGTCTTAGGACGCGCCTGTCTTACGTACGAAGAAATAGCAACTCTTTTAGCTGATGTTGAAAGTGTAGTGAATTCAAGGCCTCTAACATATCTTTCTGAAGATGCGACTGTAAAGCCTACCTCCCCATCTATTTTTCTTCAAGATGTTCACGAAATTAAGCTTCCAGATGTTGATGCAGTTGAACAAGATTCTTTAACAAAGAGGCTCAGATACAGGCAGTCCTTACTCAGAGCTTTGAGAGATCGATTCAGATCCGAATATTTGGGTGCTCTCATACAGCGAGCAAATAGAAAACAGCCAGAAAAGGGTATCGCTGTCGGAGATATTGTATTAATTGGATCTGACAACAAGAAACGAATCCACTGGCCACTAGGCCGTATCACAGAACTTATTCCTGGAAAAGATAAGAAAGTTCCACTTGTAAAGGTTCAAACTTCGCAACATGAACTTTTACGACCTATTCAAAGATTATATCCTTTAGAAGTAACATCATCAAATAATAGTTCAAAACTGAAAGAAGCATACCATTCAAAGGAAACCTCTGTTCAAACTGTTAATCCCGTTGTAACTTCAGAAGAGGAACCAGTCAGATATAGCAAAGCGGGAAGGAGAATTAAAGTCCCTGAAAGACTAATGTATTGAGAACTACACCTGCAACATTTGGTTTTGATTATAACCTATAATCAAAAGGTGGGTGGATGTTATAACTGAGCCATTTTCAATTTCAGTGTATAAATTTGTTTATTATTTATCCTCTATTTTTTGTAAGTTCACGTGCTGAACAATATGTCAAAGAAAAAAAGAGTTAAATGAATTTAATGCTTTTAATTTTTATGTAAAATATGAGCGCGTGCTATCTTCAAAATTTGTTAAAATGTAAAGATTATGTGATGCGTGTGGCATCCATGTTTTTTTTTTTTTTTTTTTTTTTTTTTTTTTAATCCAAGAAATAGAACAGAATAAAGTTAGCAACGATGTTATTTGCATTTTTTCATATAGTTTGAATTTTTAATTTTAGTGAACTACTTTTTACCGTAGGAATAATTTTCTTATGTTTAATGTTATAGGGAATTATTATACGAGCTCAAGCGATGCTACTTTAATAATTTTAAAGTGTAAATAAGAAGTATTGGCGTCCGCTTTTATACAGTTTAATTTAGTAAGAGAAAAGCTAGGAATTTGCGGTACTTATTCCGTTGCTTTACAATATACAAAGATTTCAAAATGGTATAAAATGTATCAGAAATAGATTTTTAAAAATCTTTATTGATGTTAAACTGTTTCTAAATGGGCAAATTTCACGCAAACAATAGACAATTAATTAATACCTCTCTATTAAAAAAAAATGCAACCTTAATAATTATTACAGATATATATAGTACAAAAATTATACTTAGGGGCAATGTTAACAATAATTTCACAATCAAAAAATTAAATACTTTACTTTTTTTTTTTTTTTTTTTTTTACTCTTACAGATTAACTAATTTTTTTTTTTTTTTTTTTTTTTTTTTTTTTATATAATACTTCTTGAATGTATATTTACCCAGGTATTTGTTTTAAATTTCAGAAATATAAGTAGTATGTTTTATCTTATAACGTTTACAATCGTGAAATATAAATTTATTTTAATTGAAAATTACATTTTATATTAAAAAATCTTTTTTTATTTTTATTTTATGTCATTAAATATAAATAACCTATAATATCTTTTGGATAAAAGGAAATCATTTAATACATTTTTTGTTTGTGATATAAAGCAGTGTTCAAAAGATATACTACAATGGAAAATGAATCAATATTTCATATACTGTACAAAAAATAGGGCTTAAAACTTTTGAAAGAGGAGAAAATGCTCCAGACCAACAAAAGAATAATGTATAACGTTTTTCTTCTTGAGGGAAAGTAAAGAACAGCATTAGTGTATTTTATAGTGTGCAATGCGGGGCTTTCATGCTGAAGAAAAATAATGAAACACGTTCTTTGTTCATGTTAAAAGACTATTGATGTTATATTTATTTCAGTTTTACTATAGAATATTCATATTTTTGAAAAAGTATTATCATAAGATTAAATCCTTGTACGATTATAAAAACAATTATAAAATCACATAATATAATCATTGTCCATCAACAATAAATTTATTATAAAATTCTAAGATTCATGAGATTTATTTTTCAATTAGTACATGCTATATTGAGACACTTTATCGGCTAAATAAATAAAGATTGAAAAAACATCAAATTTATAATGAGTATGTAAATATTATATGTGTATATAAAGATATTTAATTAAATTCCAAGTTCAAATTATTTTTAAACAAGGAATTTAAAAATTTCTTGTATTTTTTTTTTCCCTTTTTTTAATGGATGATTGTAATAAAATCTAAACTAAGAACCTTTTTTGACTGAAGGAAGAAAAAAAAAAAAATTATATATCGAGCATTTTTTATGTTTCTCTAAACTTCGGAAATATTATTTTACGAGTAGATTTCTATATATGATATTTATAATAATAATTACAATAACTATAATAAAATTAAATAATAATTAGGTAAGCTCAAATAAACGCATTGAAACCTTAACTTTTTGAGTACAAAATCGTGTAAGATTCATTAGGTAAATGCTTGTTTAAGCGTTCCTCGAAACACTATTCTTAATAGTTTGTAACTAGGCCAACTGACACCTCATACAAGATTAGTTAGCATAAACTTATAAGAGAGTCGGCATAAATTGATATGGATAGGGATAACTTACAGATAAAAAATACAGCAAATTTTAAGGTGAAAGAAGGATTCTATCAAAACTTTTAATTTAATGATATTTGAACAAACATTTCTTCTTAAATGTATGAAAAAATAGTGAATTCATGAAGTAAAACTAATTTTGCTTAGTTTTTTAACCACCTATATATATTCAAGCAGATGCACTGAAGACTGTACCCCAAATGCTACCGAAACAGCTGTCTGCTTTCCATGTTTTTGTCTTTGGCATTCCAGACGTTGTCGTTTTCCTTAGTTTTAATAATTCAAGAAGAATTAACTCACTATTTGAAATCAACCACGAATGTAGGAGTTTTACGCTCATTTATTTAAATGGGTTCAGTTTAAGAACCTTTATTTTATTTATTTATTTATTTTATTTTATATTTATTTATATTTATTTTTTTCACAAAACTGAATCATTGTTATTTGCCTATATCCATTCTCTGCCTTTTTGATTATAGTGGACATGGAATCTTATTTACATCAGTTTCGTCAGTTTTTCTAGGGTTGTGGTAGGGTTAGTATTTCGCTAAACTAAATCAATTATTTTGTATTCAGAATGATTAGAAGGCTCTTCCTTTTATAGAAGATTAGTTGTTGATTTTGTTTTACATTTGACATTTTTTTTCATATTTTCCGGGTTTGTAGAAACTGTTAAATGATAACCCTCACAATCGACTGGTGTCTGAGGGGAAAACTCTTCATCATGAAAATATTTTTTTGAAATAACATTAAGAGAAGTCAAACTTTGCTAAACACTTCCTAGTGTGACATTTGTTAATGTCTCTGCAATGAGATCCGATGACGTTGCGCAAGTGTTGTGCGCCTATCCCGTTTAAGTATTCGTTTGAATCATTGATGCTTCGTTAAGTCTTGTTAGATTTGTTATATTGAAGAAGGCCGTTCACTACTGA